>OX596012.1:24903410-25503410 GCA_951394025.1 Heteromyza rotundicornis
TGGACCGGAATCCCGGGATACGGGATCCCGGGATCGAAAGCCCTAGTATAAACACACACAAAAAATCATTTCACATATAAACAAATATAGCTTCGACCTAAAGCTGCCACCTTTAAGAAAATAACACTGCCACAAGACTACCGGTGCCACCTAACACTATTTTCACATATTACGGTGGTGTATTAGATTTTCATATTACACTTTCATATTACACTTTCCTATACACTGCATATATTCCCAGTACAACATTAAGGTCCGCACACATCAACGCGAAACAGCCGCAGCGAAACTTACTCAAAAATGTTTCTTGCAAATGCGAAAATATATTTGTTTAAGGTGAGAAATTTCATAAAAACAAATAAAAATGTGAATCATTTATAAATTAAAATTCACGAAAAAAAATACTACAAAATAAACACCTTTCTTAGAAGTCAAAACTAAAAAAAATTTATTTCTTGGAAAGCAGATTCTTGCTACAATAAAAGATGCAGATTCGGTTTTAGTACGTCAAAATACATAATACGAAAATAAAAATTGAAAAAATCCAATGAATAAAACACTTTGCAATAAAAATTATCGACAATCGGAAATAATGTTTAGCCGTAACAGGTGAAAACATTGTTAGGTGGCAACGCTAGCCTTTTGGTAATATTATTTTCTTCAAAGTGTCAATGGTAAATCAAAGCTATATTTTTGTGTGTATATACTAAGGCATTCAATCCCGAAGTGTTTTGGAAAATCCCGGGATTTCGGGATTTGAAATTACAATCCCGGGATTTTAAAATTAAATACAATAGTTAATATAAAATTAAAGAACAAATTGTTGCTACAATATTTTAAGTTTAATTCGACAAAGAAACCATATTTAATAAATATTACATTAAACAAAACAAACAAGATTTAAATAAATATAGTCAAACAAAAAGTAATTCTTTTTAAATTAGATTGATCGAACAAATTATTTTTTTTGCCAGCTCCATTTCATGCTAAACACGAAAAACTTACTCTCAGTAGTTTTAGTATTTTAGCGGGAACAAATACACCAATTGTTGTTTAAAACTATTGAAATTGGTGCCCATTCAAAAGTAAAACACACACAAAACCATTTATCCAATTCATAAAGTTTTCAATATACGGTTAACAAAATAATTTTAATATATATCTTTTTTGTAAAAAAAAATTGCTTAAATTGAAAAAATTTAATTCAGATCGATAAAAATTGTTTGTTAACCGTTTTTGACAAAAATTTAGTAAATTTTTGTGTGTTTGTAGCACTAAATCTACAAAAGTGGGTTTTTTTGATTTACCAATTAGATTGAAAATAAATGCACTGAAGTATTTTTGTGGAAAAACGTCAAAAACAATGCATTTTTGAATCCCGGGATTACGGACTCAAAATCCCGGGTTTCCGGGATTGAGAAAACTTCCGGGATCCCGGGATTTCGGGATTCGGGATCCCGGGATTGAATGCCTTAGTCGCTAGTTACTAGAGCCCGACCGATTAATCGGCTTCGGCCGTTATCGGCCAAAAATGCACATTCGGCTTCGGCTTCGGTTTTTCCGAAAAATGGCCGAAGTTTTGGCCGAAGCTTTTACATTTTTTTCCTTATTTTTGCGACACCGAAAACCAAAACTTGAACTTGAATGTAAAATTGTGTAATTGATGGAATTTCCAATGGGACATAAGAGGCCCACAAAACAAAAAATATGATTAAAAATTTAAATTAGTAATCATCGAATATTGAGTGAATCTCGCCTCAAATTGCGTGGCACGAGGTTAAAACTGCCACAAAGTACATCCTTGGACATTTTCTGGGTGGATTACTGAATTTTAAATATAGATTTAGAAGCTACTACTTGCCCTGATGTCTATGTTAAAAGGAGTCCTGGTAAACTGTATGAAATTTCAAATATAGGGGTAGGAGGCTCACGGAAGGATTCTACCTTTTAGAAATGTAGCCCAAATTGCTACGCCAACATATATGAAAAGGTGCTGAAATCCGGGACCGATTTTGGTAAAATTTTACATTTAAAGTTCAAAGCTTCACAGGTGGTATTTACCATCAACTAGAACATCCTTTGCCCATCACCTGACGGACTTGGGGAGTCCTTAAAAAACAGCTACTTAGATGGATTTATTCTTTGAAGAATTCTCTACCATTTCTTCTGAATTCCCATTATTTTAAGCTTTACTCCAAATTTTTAAAAGTGATTTTAAAAAAATCCAATTGTTTTTACACGGGATATATGGGATAATTTGAGGCTATTGTTAATTTTGACCTAGGAGGCCCAAATTTGTTTGTGAATTCTTTTGGTTACTTTTATTATTTGTTTAAATACATTTTTAGTTTCTTAAAAAACTAAATGTGTAATTATATACTCGAATTTGAATGAAAATACACGAAAAAACAAGTTTTTAAAGGGTTTTTATTTAAGTATCGGCTTCGGCTTCGGTATAGGCCTTCGGCGTCGGCCAAAGTAATAGGCTGCCAATTTACCTTCGGCATCGGCTTCGGCTTCGGCCTGAAAATGCTTATCGGTCGGGCTCTAATAATTAGTGATACGCTGAAAGGGTTTGTCCAAATTCGTGGCATATCATATTTTTTCATGATTTTTATACCCCCACACTCACTGTGGCAGGGTATACTAACTTTGTCACAACGTTTGTAACGCCCATAAGGAGGCGTGTCCGGTATGGAAAAGTATATATATTCTTGATCAGTATCACCTCCTGAGTCGATTTAGCGATGTCCGTCTGTCTGTCCGTCCGTCTGTCCGTCTGTCCGTCTGTCCGTCCGCACGATAGCGGTCGCAGTTTTGGAGATATCGACTTGAAACTTTTTTTACATGTTTTTCTCGTGAATACTGAGATCAAGTTCGAGAATCAGCCAAATCGGACAAAAACTGGGCGTGGCTCCCATACACCGAAAAAAAAGGTAAAAATTTTTTATTGTTGTATTCGATTGGAAATGTTTAGAAACGTATTTTTGACATGGTCCGAGGTTCCGCAGCCACATATATAAGGGTCTAAATGGGGTCTTGAGACCAATTTTTTTTTTTTTTTTTGTGGATTTAATTGGAAATTTTTAGAAATGGATTTTGGACATGGTCCGGGCTCCAAAACCACCTATAATTGGCTCAAAATAGGGTCTTGAGACCACAATTTTTTATGTTCAAGGTACTTCTTCCTACTGTGTGGGGGTATTTCAGCTTCGGTATAGCCGAAGATAGTCCACTCTCTAGTTTTCTTTAAAAAATTCCGTTTTTGTCAACTTTGCAGTGTACTAAATCTTGCTTTTTTTATGAACCACTCTACTTTTTTGATAGAGAGGCATTTCTGACACATATTTTAACGAATCCCCAAAGGAGCTACGAGAATCGGTTGCTAACCACGTCGTTATCTCAATGTTCGTAACTGTCTGTATTGCCATATAATTTTTTGTGTTTGGAAAATTTGATAGCAGTAGTGCGTTTCTGTAAAAAAATCGACAAAAATAAGATTTTTCTGACGTCACACGGTTTCGTTCCGCAGTTCTCGATTTCGTGAGATAAGTGTTTCTGTAAACAAAGATCGACTCAAATTTGAAACATTTTGGAATCGGCACAGAAATAGGTAAAAAAAATTTATGAAATTGAAACAAATGTCAAAATATTATTCTAAATTTGGGCGGTAAATGGCGGTGTTAAATAATTTGTTAATTTGTACTCGTTAAATATATGTAAAATTTGTAAAATATGTAAAACTTGTAAAATTTTAGATAGGTGATTTGTTGTTGCTGATTTCCGCCGATAGTCATGACCGGAGAAATATGCTACGGTTGTACAGGCAGAACTTGAGGGACGCAATGGATCCTTTCAGTATTCCCGAGGCTCGATTTGCTGAATTTTTCAGATTTGGCCGAGCAAGCGCAAGGGAAGTGCTAAATGAAATGCTACCTTTCATGGATGAAGGTACACGGAGCACATATATTCCAAATACATTTTTATACCCCCACACTCACTGTGGCAGGGTATACTAACTTTGTCACAACGTTTGTAACGCCCATAAGGAGGCGTGTCCGGTATGGAAAAGTATATATATTCTTGATCAGTATCACCTCCTGAGTCGATTTAGCGATGTCCGTCTGTCTGTCCGTCCGTCTGTCCGTCTGTCCGTCCGCACGATAGCGGTCGCAGTTTTGGAGATATCGACTTGAAACATTTTTTACATGTTTTTCTCGTGAATACTGAGATCAAGTTCGAGAATCAGCCAAATCGGACAAAAACTGGGCGTGGCTCCCATACACCGAAAAAAAAGGTAAAAATTTTTCAAGTCTTTTTTATTGTTGTATTCGATTGGAAATGTTTAGAAACGTATTTTTGACATGGTCCGAGGTTCCGAAGCCACATATATAAGGTCTAAATGGGGTCTTGAGACCAATTTTTTTTTTTTGGTGGATTTAATTGGAAATTTTTAGAAATGGATTTTGGACATGGTCCGAGGTTCCGAAGCCACATATATAAAGGTCTAAATGGGGTCTTGAGACAAATTTTTTTTTTTGTTGGATTTAATTGGAAATTTTTAGAAATGGATTTTGGAGAATGTCAGGGCTCCAAAACCACCTATAATTGGCTCAAAATAGGGTCTTGAGACCACATTTTTTTATGATCGAGGTACTTCTTCCTACTGTGTGGGGGTATTTCAACTTCGGTATAGCCGAAGATAGTCCACTCTCTAGTTTTTGTTATATTTATCCATTTGACACTTAGTGCTGTTGAAAAAAGTGCAAATAAACTCGGATCCGAATACTTGTTATTTGCCTCACAATTTTTTTAAATTTTATTTGAATGTATGCACTCCAATTATCAAATATTTCATTGTTTATAATTAGCTTAAGTTACAAAAATCTCTATATATGAGAGTATTCAATAATTTATCGGTTTAATATTCGGTTACTTTAACTTCAACCAACTTCTCACGAGCTAAAATCACAGGGACAATTCCAGTAGACACAACTCGCTTCATTTTGCTTACAGAAACACTTTTTTAAAATATTCCTATGAAAATGGAATTGAAACATTAGAGTGTACCGATCGCTTTTAATACTTTTTTTATAGAAACAGTGCAAGGGAGAATGACGTCATAATGACGTCAAATGACAAAAAATGGTGAAAACTGCCAGTGAGAAAAGTTACAGAAACGCACTACAGGTTACATTGACAAAACCTTTTAGTGTAACACTAATTATGACTAGTAGAATCCGAAAATACAAAAAAAAAACAAATTAATGTTTGGGCTATTTAATTGCCTACCAACGAAAACAATTTTTGAGTATTTTTTTTTTTGGCAATTTTAGGCAATTAATTTAACTTAAAATAGTTTTTTTTCCCTTATCTTTATTTTACTTCCAATTGTTATTGCTGTTAAAATACCAAAAAAGAAATAAAAACAATTTTTTTTAGGTAAATGGAAAAAAACTTTTAATGGTTTAACTGACGATTTTCGATAAAGTTTTGATAGCGTTGTGTTAGTTTTAATCAAAGCTGGGCATAGTTAATCGAGAATTTAACTTTGTTAACCCGGTAAAAGTTAATCAAAAATTTAACTTCGTTAAATTAAAAAGTTAATTTCGTCGAAAAGTTAACTTCGTTAAAAGTTAAATTAAATAGTTAAAATTGCTATAGAAATTACAAAAAAACACTTTAAACATTTTAACTATATTTAAATGAATGCCTGGACTCAGAGAACCATTTTCCCGGTTTCAATATGCAAATTTGCTTTAAGATAAATGATCAAAATTTTTATCAAAAGCGAAATTTCGTGTATGAAACAATTTATATTCATATAAAGGCATACACATTTTATTAGAATATTAAATAATAAGAATGAAACGAATGAAGTTTGGTTAAGAACAAATATCACAGGCCATTCTAAACACAATGGCGTTCTCATCTTATCGCCATTTGGAGAAATTTGAGAAATGGAAAATACAATGTAAACCTCACGTTATGGCTGAGAACGCTATTGTCTTTAGGATGGTAAATTCATACATAAAATATAATATAGATCACTTCGAAATATATCGGCTTGTGTATTTAATTGTTTTGTGAAATAATTTTTAAATTGAATGTCAATATCAGTTCAAAAATAGTATGAATTCTTAATTTTTGTTTTTTTTTTACATTCCATAATAAAAAAAATTTTTTTGTTTTAAAGTTAACTAATGCTAGTTAAATAGAAAAAGTTAATGGTTTTCGAAATTAACTGAAACGTTAAAAGTTAACTCGCGCAACACGCTCGAGTCGGTAAGAAATGCATTTCAAATTTTCTTATCTTACATGCTGTAGAAAACAATGTGACCAGATTTGGACATTCAGACAGCCGGCTAAAGTCCGTCAGAACGAAAGCCGCAATTAAATGGTTCTTGTCTGGGATGATATTTGGGTTGCTCCATTTTGTACAAAAAGAAAAAAAAAAAGTACCAAATCTGTTAAAAATGTACCAACACTCCAAATTTTTTAATGAAAATAGTTTGTAGTATGAACAGAACAGTTATTAATATTCAAAAACGTAAACAAGTTACATATATTTATAAGCATACTTTAATTTATAAAGCTTTTAACAAAGAAGTTTTAATAATAAAAACAAAAATTGCATAAAGTTACTTTTAACGTTACATAAATGAAACGCTTTGTTTCCAGCTCTAAAGAAACGACTCAAGAAAAATGTTGTCAAGTAAAATTGTATTAGATCAGAATTTTTTGACAAATGCCTTTTGGATCATTTTCACTTCTTCATTTACTTTGGCTTTCTATTTTGGTTTGTGATTTAAATTTGACAACTGATAATGTCAACTTTTCTAAAGAAATTGGAAACAATTCCAAATTTCTGAAGAAGGCACAGAGTGGCCGTGTCGCATTTTGTTACCAAAAGGTAAAAAAATTGTAGCGAAGTGGATACGAATTAAAGAAAATTTACGAATGGAAATTAAATTATCAATTTCTTAGCTTTTTTCGAAATGAACTTCAGAACTGGAAACAAACCTTGAACAACGAAAATATTTGAGAAAAAAATTGGAAAATAAGTTGATCATTAATCTGATACTCTTCGCATATATTGTACCAAAAATGTTAATGTAGTACCAATGTACTTTTGTCTTTGAAATTGTACCAAAAAAGTACAATTGTACCCAAATAATCATCCCTGGTTCTTGTATTACATTTCTATCTTTTAAAATACTAAAATATGGAAATTTAATTATCAATTTCTTAGCTTTTTTCGAAATGAAGTTTGACAAGAACTTCAGAACTGGAAACAAACCTTGAACAACGAAAATATTTGAGAAAAAAATTGGAAAATAAGTTGATCATTAATCTGATACTCTTCGCATATATTGTACCAAAAATGTTAATGTAGTACCAATGTACTTTTGTCTTTGAAATTGTACCAAAAAAGTACAATTGTACCCAAAAAATCATCCCTGGTTCTTGTATTACATTGCTATCTTTTAAAATACTAAAATAAAGTGGTCAATTTTGAACATTCTGGCGAGCCCTGTCTAAAGCAACGCTGGAAAAGTCCAGTTTTACACGTTGCGTGGTAGTACATTTCGATTTTAAATACAATATAATTATGGTAATCAATAATAGAGCAATAAGTATAAAAGACGCATGGCCCCTAAGATGATGAAAGCTAATCTTCGTTAGCTCGATGTTCTCCTTCTTACGCTGATCTTTAGAATCTCGATGTCCCTGCTATTGTTTATAAACACCGCGTCAAGTGGATTGACCTGTTCGTCAGTTATGCTATCCACGGTCTATTCCCCAAGCATATTAAGTCACCATTCAAACTTCTTCTGCAGTTATGCAATTCCGATTGCGTAATCATTATAGCGCAGCCAGGTAAATTGAACGGTAATGGAGATGCAACAGTAATATTTTTTCCTGCTGACCTAAATTTACATCCTTCCTCTGCGTAGTGACCACTTTTGTATTTGCGTTTGGGTTTATACCACTGAAATTGGCGACGTCTGCATCGGTATCGTGTGTGACGTGCTTTACGGCATCGGTATCTTCTTAGATAGTCGTAATTACTTTAAATACGGATGATGCGCTGTACTCTTCTGTTGTGATAACTTTTGCATCCTTTATTTCGGTCAACCTGATCATGGCTGCTGCTGTGGTGAATACTACCCTGTTCCTTGCTTTCAAGACGACGTCTCCGTTGTAGTATTTTACCAAAAGATTTATCCTTCATTTTTGGCTGTTGCTGTTTGGTGAACGTTACCTTAAACTTTGTTGACTAGGTAATCGTCACATCATTAATTTTGCATTGGCCGAGTTGAATGTCCTTGTAGTTTTCACTCTCGCTAACCAATTTGTTGTCGCCATTGTCCTTTTCTGGAATAATATTCTCCTTGTCGACGTTGGCCTCTTCTTCGTCTTCTTCGACACCATATTTTGCTGGTATCAATTAGCGCTCTTCGTAGCATTCGGTTTTATTCCACCGCTTGTTGCTGCCTGTCGCGTTAACTGCAGACTTCTCAGCAGCATTTACATCTTCTAGCTTTTCCGCCTGCTTTTCATCACCATTGTGAATGGTGCCTTTCGCCCCGCATTTGAATGCTGATTCATTAGCATCTGGGAGCTCTTCGCTTGTATCGAGCAAGTACAATTTTCTTGCAAAACCGTTAAAATATCCCTCGTTGATTTTTTGTTGATAAACATGTTGGTTTTCGTCCACGTAGGTCATGCTCTTTGTTAACTGCTTCCGTATATTCCAATACTGCTTTTCTATGTCATACAGCATGCATGTCAGTTTCCTCATGCGGAGGTAGCTCTTCAAATGCTGCCTTTGCTGATTGTAACAGTTCGTTGAGTGATTGTTTCGCATATAAAATGTCAAAATCAGACATGGTCTCCAGTTCATGCGACGTATCTGTGATGAGCTTTTGGAGTTTTTCCATTCTCATGTGGAATCTCCTCATGTGAGATGTGTCACATTCAAACATCTTGTGTAGTTTGAACGTGGTGATATATTTGTTTCACTTTTCCGATTTTAGCTTCGGGAAAGCTTTTCAGTTTTCCGTTGTATAGCCTCGGAAACGCTTTGATCAATCGCTGTGTAGCCTCGATTACGCTTTTTTGTTTTATTTTCCGCTGTATAGCCACGGAAACGCTTAATTAAATCGATATGTAGCTTCGATTACGCTTTTGTTTTAGGTAGTGACTGTATGTGTAAGTCACTGATTCGAAAAATGTCCTTTTGAGTCTCTTACCAGGGTATGGGAAAACTCAATTACTAATTTCTTTACTTCGAAGGACCAATGTCACTCGAAAACAAACGAGAAAAGAAAACCAAACTTCTCCGTTTGGGTGTAAATTCAATTCTGATTTTATTATTGCCGAACGGCGTTATTTATACAAATACCTTAATCTAAAAACCTTATCATCTATTACAAGAAAACCAGAGATATGAATACGATATATGTAGTATTGGTCTTCTTGTGTACATTTTGAATTATGCAGTAAACAGAATTGCAGCAGTTGGCGGTTGGGCGGACGACGCACAGTGATTTGTCTCCATAGGAGCTTGGGACAAAAATCGAAGGAGTATTCTGAATTAATTGAAACTAAGTTTCTAAATGTATTTTGGCCCGCTGATTTCAAAAATGTAATCGGTTTTTCTGAAACCCTTACATGCATATAATACAACTCTACAATTATATTTCGAAAAAGGTTTCATAGCTTTAATAACGGATTCTAGTGGTTCTTGATTAGCTGATTTCAAATTTGGTAGCCGTTTTTGGCTAGCAGTTGTAGTTTAGCAGGGTCATTAATGCAAAAACAATAACAAATCTTTTTAATAAATTTAATATTATAACTATTGAAAAGATTTTTTTTTTTTTAACTATATAAAATTTATTTATTGAATCTTCTAAAAAATAAAAAAATTAGAACTAACAATAACTTTGAACAAAATAATTAGACATTACATAACAGATTTAACATAGTACTAGTTGACCTTATCCACTGATTTGGACAACTTAATGTATGTATCAAGGCGATGTAGGCGTTGACTGGATGTCGGCATCTACAGGATGTCGGCATAGACGAACGGCTGCACCGACGAGGGTGTCCCTGAACTATCTATTCAAAGGCAATAGAATAATTTCGTTTTAGACGTAAGGGTCGGGTGGGTTTTATTAAGGTTCGAGCTAGAATATTAGGGTGCAATTTTTGCTTATCTGCATACTTTGTATTACGTTTCGGTATCTCATCAGATATTTTCGATATTTGTAAATCTCTGTGGATGTGTTCATTTTTTATAAACCATGGCGCTCCAAGTATTTGTCGCAGAATTGAAAAGATCAATACATTTTTACAATCTTGAATACTTTGTAAAGACTATATTATATTATGTATATTCTACTATTAGGGGTATTCACGGATTGGTGTACTTGATAGTGTACTTTTGTCGAAGTGACGTATTCACTTTTACCATAAATTTTACCTGTATTCTCAATTTCAATAATTCTGGCACATTTTTTATTTGTTTATTTGTTTAACATGTGCATTGCTTGGTAAAGTAACAAACCCCAAGAAATCCTGAAAAATCTGGAGAACCCGCGATTGCCAAAACCATTCGGTATTGACCGCCTTAGTCAATAGGAAGAAGAGAGAAGAGTAAAATAGAGAAAAATTAAATGTCATTGGATCAACAATATTTCAATTGAGCTTTTAGTTACTATACATACATTAACATTTTACCATTTTATTTGCATTATAAACTTTTTGAAAAGTTTTTTTGATATAAAATCGTAATTTTAGGCATTTACAAAATAACATTTTTTTTAAAAAGTTGGTAAAAAATTGTGAATTTCTTTTTTTTCTGAAAGAAAACACTTTAAAAAAAAAAATTTCACTAACACTTTTTTTTACGATCCATCATTTTTTGGGTTTTTTTTTGTTTTTTACTTGAAAAACTTTTTTTTGCATGGTACTCACAAATTTTTACATCGAAGATTAACATTTATAAAAAAGTAAAGTTTGTATCATTCTTGCCAAAAATGCCAAGCTATCAAAAATATATTTTTTTTGTTCCAGCATTTGTTATCAAATTTCCCTAATTTGACAATAATCCACGGACGTCAAAAAAATTTCAATCAAATAAAGAAGTTCATATTCTTTTTAGTAAATGTATTAATTTTCCAAAAATACCATATTTTATATAATTGATGACATCAAACTTTCTTAATTTTGTCTATGGGACAAATCACTGTGCGACGGTTAGCCGCTGTCAAAATTAAAACACACGCAACTAGATGGGAATGCACGGAATCGGGACGGAGACGGTAAAGCGGTAGATTGGTAGTCGCCGAACTTAGATCTATTTCTATTTTCAGGTCGACGGCTGACGGTATAGGGTTTCAATATGGTAGCAGTAAGGCCAATATTTTTGAAATTCGCTGAAGCGGCCGAAAAATAGGCCGAGTTAAATACAAAATTCCCTGATTAATTTTAAAATATTATATTTTTTTGTTTTGTTTGCTGTTTTTTGATATTTAATTAATTCCAATAGTATTTAAAGTGTTGTAAAGTAATAAAGATGTAAAAAAATTTCAATTATTTTTTTTATTTCAGAGGTACAATCATGTTGTTCGACTTGACTTCAACAGCTAATATGGTGTCGAATGTGTTTCGATAGTGTTCCGATCAAATGTCAAACCAAAAACGAAACTTAAATGATGGAATACTGTCGATTTCGTTTGATATCAAGATACGCGATTGCACCCCAGAAGTTTACAAGTATCTAAAATTGTGTATGGCGATCTTATTGGAAAAAAACACAGGTAGTTGTGGATGCGAGTTGTGTTTGTCAACTACCGCTAATTGTATAAACAACATAAATAAAACAGGACTATTGTGTTTTTGAAAATGCCCAGAAAAATTTACATTACACTTTTCAGCTAAAAAATTACCCATTTGCATTATTTTCACCATAGGACACCATTGATTTGCATCTGCCAAGTGATTGCCGCCACCGCCACAATTCTGTTCACTCAGGGCGGATTTTGATACGACGGTAGTATAGCCGTCGTCCGCCCAACCGTCAACTGCTGCAATTCTGTTTACTGCATTATGCTTGCAACAGAATACCAAATATAGTGTTGGTATCCGTTTGCTTACATTGGGAGATAACAATTTACAATTTGATTTTACGACTCGCGCAACACGCGCGAGTCGGTAAGAAATGCATTTCAAATTTTCTTATCTTACATGCTGTAGAAAACAATGTGACCAGATTTGGACATTCAGACAGCCGGCAAAAGCCCGTCAGAACGAAAGCCGCAATTAAAGTGTTCTTGTATTACATTTCTATCTTTTAAAATACTAAAAAAAAGTTTTCAATTTTGAACACGACTCAAGAAAAATGTTGTCAAGTTTCTTATGCTGCAAAATTGTATTAGATCGGAATTTTTTGACAAATGACAAAGCAAAAAATTTGCATTGCGCTTTTGCCTTTTGGATCACTTTCCCTATTCTTCATTTACTTTTGCTTTCTATTTTGGTTAGTGATCTAAATTTGACAGCTGATAATGTCAACTTTTCTAAAGAAATTGGAAACAATTCCAAATTTCAGAAGAGGGCACAGTGGCCGTGTCACATTTCGTTAAAAAATGGTACAAAAATTCTACCGAAGTGGATACGAGTTAAAGAAAATTTACTTATCAATTTCTTAGCTTTTTTCGAAATGAAGTTTGACATGTACTTTAGAGCTAGAAACAAGCCTTAAACAACAAAAATATTTGAGAAAAAAAATTTTAACATAAGTTTATTATTAATCTGATATCGCATATATTGTACTAAAAATGTCAATGTAGTACCAATGTACTTTTGTCTTTAAAATTATACCAAAAAAGTACACTTGTACCAAAAAAAAAACCCCTGGTATGTCCACAACGGCTGCAATACGAAGTAATAAGACAATTCAAAAAAATTCTTTACGCTTTTATTTAATTCCCAACATAATGATTTAATTATACTTTTTCAGGTCTTTTTGCCAAAAATTTCCCGATGGAGAAGAAACGTGCAACAAGATCTCACCAAAGCATTTTCAATATACTCACGATCACCAGATTACAACAACCAATTAGTTTTTAACAAAGCATAAGTAGGTATTGCTATTGAGGGTATTCATTTAAAGTGGGAAACCGCTCGAAAACGCGCCGTTGCTTAAAAAAACTGTCAAATTTCATATATTTTGACTGCTCATCTGCACAACTGAATCGTTTCCGAGGGGTTTCCCACTTTAAATGAATCGCCCTATTATGTCTTAACAGCCAAGCCATATGTATTATAAACCCGAAGATATAGAGAATGAAAAGTACATAACTACAAAGATCTTAAAATTCTGTTCAGTGAACAGTGACTAATTCCACAATAGCTGCGTTTTATTGGTTTCAGTTTACCTAAAAACCAAAAAGAACGAATAAGTTAAACCATTTCTAAATGCTGCTCTTGAGCGCTTGGAGTGTGACAGTATATTAGAGCTGTCAAAAAAAAACCTAAAACTCTTAAGTTGGAAATTTCAAGCCGATCCGATAACGCCAAAGGCCCTAAAGTTGACCAAAACGGACTAGCACTTGTATGGGGGGAAAAAAACATATTTTAAGTTCGTTTTAGATCAAGAACTATTTGAGAACCATTTTTGGCGGAAGTAACTAAAAAAAATGTTCGTTAAATTAAAAAAAAAAATTTTTTTAACTTTTTATAATGAGAAAAATTCAAGAAAAAAACATAATTTTTGGTTGGCTTTGATTAATTGTTATTAACAATGCTGTCTGTTCAAGAAAAAAACCAAAATTTTTGGTTGGCTCTGATTAATTGGGTACCCGGTCATATCGCCCAATTTTGGACATTATGACCTTTTTCTAAACGGTCATAAAGCCCAAAAATATATATTTTTATATTATTTTTTACTGTAAAAAATAAAATCAAATTAAGCAATCTATGATTTATGTATATACACGTATAAGGGCTATGTTTAATTATTTGCGCCGCAGGCAAAAAATTGTTACGAAAAACCGCGCGATTTTTCGTAACCGCTGTTAGGTCGGCCAATACGTCTAAAATTTATTTTGGGCGTTATGAACTTAGCGGAAATTATTTATATTTTTTTAAAAGCGCCTTTTAATAAGTATATACTGTATGCAGGTATTCCCATTTGCATTTGTTCTGATGTCAAGAAAATGGCAAAAATCGTATGAACACGTATTTCAATTCATAAATTCAAATCTCTTCAAATCTATGCGAAATTTGCTTCAAGAATAAAAAAAATACAATTTTATACCCATGCAAACACGCTAAAATATGCCGTTCGTGCTTCAACGAAATTAAAACAACTGCCCTTTTTGCACCGAAAATCCATACAAAAAACGTAAAAGGTGGCAATAAATGCTTCGTTTATTTACATTTTCATATAAAAACTGGCAACTTCCGTCATGCCCATGTCAGTGTAAATTCGAAAAACGGCATGCCCATGCGTCATGGGAATGACTGTGTAAATAGGCTCTTAGAGCCTATTTACAATATTATTTCTATCATAATAAGAATTGCGGTAGTGAAAACGGGATAGAAGATTTTGCACCGAAAATCCATACAAAAAACTCCATGCTTCGTTTATTTAAATTTTCATATAAAAACTGTCAAATTTCGTCATGCCCATGTCAGTGTAAATTCTAAAAACGGCATGCCCATGCGTCATCTGAATGACAATGTAAATAGCCTCTTATATATATTTATACTTATATAAACGTTTTTTCTTATGAATGATACAGTTTTGTTCCTTGGAAGGTTTTCTACATCATAGATAAAAAATTATTAAGTACCTTTTACATTTTTTCCTATAAATCCGATTTTGTGAACTCGCATGTTATTTATATATTTTTTTCTGTTCGTTGATGGAAAAAAGGTTTTTTTTTTGTTGTGAGAAATTTTTCATGCAAAGTCCATGGCATCAGTGCCTCTGATTTTATCGCGTTTCGGTCGACACCCTCAATATTTCTGAAAACCACGGCTCAATCTGAACGCACTATAAGGGAAAATCTAAACTTAACACATTTTATACACTCATGGTCAAAATAATAGGGCCAAGATTTTTTTGTACTTTAACTGTTGACAGAGACACATTTTTGTATATTTTAAAGAAAACTCAAATTTAATTTATTACTTTGCGAATTTGGTCATAATTCAACTGGACAAAATAATAGGGCATTTTTTAAAGAAAAAATGAGTTTTATTTACATTTTGATAAGTATCCACATTTACTACATTGGCTTTGTTAATATTGTGTGTATCCTCCTTTATTCATTGATAGAGTCGCTGTTTTTTTCTTAGCTAAGGACGTCATATCGAGTTTTGCCACGTTTCGCTTTTGTCGCTTCATTATTGACCACAGGGGCTATTGGATTAAGTCAGGGCTGTCGAATGCTACACTGAAATAAAAAAGCATGTAAAATTGAAATTGCCTGCCTTTCAATTTTAATTTCATGACAAAATTTGTTAATTTGATGAGAATTGCATCATTCCATTCGTTTTTCATGTCATATTGATACTATTTTTGTTAAATTGGTATGAAAAACAATAAATTGATATTATCACGTTTTACACTCCATTATCAATTCACAACATCAAACTTGCAACACCACTTTTCAATTAATATACCATCAATATTAAGAAACTCACGTAAATTTACATGAAACAATTAAGTTTCGATAAGAATTTTCTATCTCTTGTGCAAAAATATTTGAAATCGATCAAGTAGGCTCTGATTCAAAAGTTGAATCTGAGAAAAAAAGTAATCCTCAATTTTCCGCGTTCTCGTGAAAGTGAAACTTAAAAAGCGCCACTCGTAAAAAGTGAAAATAAAGTGAAAAAGTAAAAAATATTGTATTTCAATGTTTCAATATTTCAATGTTTTTCATACACAATTTGCATAGTTCTGAAAGAAATTTTAGCTTTCAGAGAATTATTAACAAACATCTTCGGTGGTGCAACACAAACATATCGCCTTACCAACAACTGTTGTAACGGGAAGACAGTAGGCTGCGTCAATTCTACCATTAATCCTCAGTAGACCAGTGTCATCCAGGTACGGTGTAAGCTGATGCAGATTATTTGTTTTCGGTATACTTTTGTTTGAGCGAAGTGCAGCAATTTCAGAAGAATACACCACACTCTGTACGTATCGGCACACTAACCTTTCGGCGTTCTGCAATTCGATGACAGTTAACTAACCTATTTGACGATCGTTTAGTTTTGCATTATTGATGAATCGAACTATCCAACCAATCACACGGAGCATCTTCAAATATGACGAGAATTTAGTAAAATCGAAAAGGGAATCATCTGAACTAGACAGCAATAAAATTTGTTTCGAGGATTCTTCTACGGCACATTGCTCTGACGTCATGTTTGTAGTTTCTTGTGGCCAGAACTCTTCCTCCTGATGGAATCGAAATTAAGTGGTAGCTTGGCGCGTGTAGCATCATCTGAAACGTTCAACACGGTTGGGATCCAGCGCCACTCCGTTGGTGAAGTAGTAATAAGTATCTCACCAATTCTACAGGCAACAAACTGTTTGTATTCACGCGTGGTTGATCTTACCCAAAGAATCACAGTTTTAGAGTCGCTCCAAAATGTAGTGCTGTCTATAGTAAAATTATGACATTCTATAATCGATGATTTCATGCGGCTTCCAAGAATCGCAGCCTGCAATTCTAGCCGTGCAATTCTAGCCGTTGACTGATATTCTTGTTACACCGGAAGATGAGGAGCCACTCACACCTAACCACTTTTTGGTTGGCTGCCTCAACTCTATCCAGACACCCAGTGATGAAGACGAAAAGGTATGCCTACGTAAGCAATGGAGGATTGCACAAAATCTGAAAGACCGAATGTGGAAAAGGTGGACTGTCAACTGCTACGACGCTCGAAGTGGAGGGACGAAGTAACTCCATTACAAAAAGGACAACTGGACATCGTATGTGATCCTAGCCTACCGAGAAAACAATGACAAAAAGGAAGAATAACAGAAGTCTTTACAGCGAAGGATGGACAAGTACGAACTGCAGAAATACGCACCAGCCATGGCTTAATTCGTCGACCTGCCTGTAAGCTAGCCGCTTTGACTTTGTGAATCCTTCCCCATTTGGATTCACCTGGAGGTGGAATGTCGATAACACTTTCGAAAATAAACCGTGTAAACGCGCCTTATTACATTTCACAATTTTCCAATGGCAACCCGCAAAGCTGTCAACTTTAAAGGCTGATTTACATTGTATGAATTGGTTGATA
Source organism: Heteromyza rotundicornis (assembly GCA_951394025.1). NCBI lineage: Eukaryota > Metazoa > Arthropoda > Insecta > Diptera > Heleomyzidae > Heteromyza > Heteromyza rotundicornis. Next base: position 24,920,748 of record OX596012.1, read on the forward strand.
CAGCGTATGAATTGTGACACATGAAAAAGAGATGGGAATATTTTGCATTGAAAAATATATTAGTATGACTGAAACAGAGTTGTCAAATTTTTATAGGACGACTGATACCAAATTCTGTTAACCTCCTCTGTTAAGTGTATGAAATTATAGGAGGAGATATGTTAAATACAACATGCTTGATCTTTCTGTATGAACCGTATCGTCTCCTATAAAAATACCATAACAAATTTCTGAAGTGTCAATAGAAATATGTCAACGTTTTTATTTTCAAATTGGGAAATTTTTTTAAAAATTAAAATTCTCGATAGCGAAATAGTTCTTCACGGCCCTTCCTCCGGTCTAAGCACTTCCAACAAAAGTTCTACAGCCATTGGCACAAGCGTCGCTCCGCCGCCAAATCCAAATTTTACCGAAGACAACCAAGTGTAACTGGATTTTTTGGATATTTTACCCGAAAATTCATTTTTTAAATTGGCCATTTCGTTTCCATTTTCAGTTACCTGGACTCGCGTCTAATCAAGAGTAACAAGCCCCTCATCTAGCCCTTCGAGGAGAAATTATTTAACTCGTAATTACGATCACAAGGTTATTGAAGAGCCACCAGCAAATGTGAATTTAAAAAAATGCATTCGATCATCCATCGTCCACAAAGGCAATTAGCAAACGGCCACGGGTAAAAATGTACGTCCCCCCATTCGATTTGTGAAACGTTTTCCCAAGTTGAAAATAAAATTTATTTATTTTTATCAACCTGTTTTCGTTTTTAAAATTACCTATAAAAATCTGGGAACGGCCGCGGTGGCCACGAATACGATTTACATGTTTGACTTTGCTTGGGACTCAGGGAATCAATGAAAATGTTTCCAAACAACCCAAACAATATATTCCTATCGGTGGAAGTCTTAAAACTGTTCCCGAGCTAGAAAATAACGCAATAATCATGAAAAATGTAAATATTTCCAAAAAATATTTATTTTTCAATTTGGAACAGCTGATCTTTGTTTACAAAAAAAGCAAACAAACTTTGACTATCTGCACTCTTCTTTGGGCATAGAGCGGATCTTCTCTTTTATGGGAAGATTCGTACACTGTATCAACCAATTCATACAATGTAAATCAGCCTTAATTCTTTGTCGATTCGAATTCTGATTGACATTGTTCATTATACCTAAATACGACTCGGAGAAGAAGCACCAATTTTTTAACAAAACTCATACAAACTCATACGTCACACAACATAAATGAATATAATTTGCTTTAAATTCCAATATCTGATACAGTACTTATTAGTCAACAAATAAATATTTCAATCAAAATCAGTGTTTTATATTTTGCCAGTGACAACAACCCTGATTATATTGTCATATAACATGTATTAATTTAAAATTACAATAAATATGTAAATATTTATCACCATTCGCGTGACGTCAAAAAATTGTACGCGGCCATCACTGTTTTTAATGCATTGAAAATGAAAGAAAAAAAATGAAGTATCATATGGCTTTATGGGCTTTACACATACATGTAATACTTCTATATTGCCAGTATAGTGAAGAGTAATGACACTTTTAAGGCATTTAACATTGTCAAATTGTCTCCCATTCGTGAAAATCCACTTGTATAATATTGCCCACATGTTCCCAATGGGGTTTAGACCGGGGCTGCAAGCGGGCTAGCCCAAAACAGGTATGTTCCGCGTACTCAGGAACCGTTTTGTTGCCTTGGATGAATGAATTGCACCAATATCTCCACTCGCCTGCTTCCGCTTCATCACAGAAACTCAAAAGAACTTCATCAAGTAGCTCTATATACTTAAGGCTGTCCATTTTGGTCCAAAAAAACAAATCGCTGTCTTTCCATTAATTTAATTAATTGTTAGTACAACTTAATATTTGGCAATAAATATGCCCTGTATCAGTAATGCAATAAAAGATTTTTAACATTTTGATGTTGGTCTTATCATTACTTCGTGCAGTGTATAGTGTCAGTATCCTATCTCTGCAATGTGTTTTGAGCTCACTGTAAGAGCGAAATAGCAAGCATTGAATTTTGTATTAGTTTGACAGAGAAATCCGAACTGGGAATGTACTTTTTCATATATTTTGTCTCTTGATTAGTGAATATACTTTCAGTATACTAGCAATATAGAAGTATTACATATATGGCTTTACAGCGGTTAATTGGTTCGCTTTAAAAATTTGTTGGTTGAAATTGGGGTTTACCATTTTTTTCAACTAGCTTACCTTTTTTTGTTCATTTAAAAATTTTTTTACGATTAGATTTTTTACCACGTTATTAGGTTAGATTAACCTATAATTTTTCTTTCTGTATACAACATTTCCCTGTCAGATTGACCTAAAAGCACAGAGTATACAGAGGCGACACTCTGCTTGAGCGAGATGGAATATGAGTGAAGTGACAGCAAATTTGTTTATTGGTATGCGTGAATACATTGATATTTTGTGGCTTTTATTCACCACCGACCTCACAGCTGATAGAAACCTACCACCGGTACTCGGTCCTTTTGTTTTGATTCTTGTTCGTATTCACCACCAGTTTCATATAATTTTTACATAATTTTGAGCGCCAACACGTTTGTAAAGTAAAATTCAGAACGTTTTTAGAGATAAAAAATTATAACGTGGACTAATATTTTCAATATTTGCACAATTTCTTCGTTGAAAATTCTACAATCAGCGTGAATACAAATATTCTTTACCCCCCTTGCAAAAGTGAGTGAAAATATTGGCGTGCAATAATTTTATTTTATTAATTGTATTTTAAAACCAATTAGCAGATATGAAATTACTTGGCGTTCCATAAGGACCACGCGGAGCTACTCTTCTGCACACTGACGTTCGATAAATTGGAATACATAAGCTGCAAGGATGGACTCACTGTCACCCATGTCGAAATCATGGAACGTGGCCTAATCGAGCGGGTTAAGCAATTGGACACCTACAACTTGAGACGTGTGGCATATAAAATAATAGTGGCATCCAAATCGGACCTCGTGATTACCAATGTTCGACGACTAATGTCAAGAGTCCACCGCCTGTGGCGGTGCTGCGTTTTCTACTACTGGACGATGATATACGCGTTGAGTGCAGCTGGTGATTGCTAATGAGATGATTTGATCTGACCAAGACGCTGGGCGGTGGGTGTACTTGTGTATTTTTGGAGTTATAACTTTAGAAATTTTAATTGTAATTTACAATTTCAGATTATGAAGATTTGGTGCTGAACATTGCCACTCCGGCAGTGCGCCGCTACGTTGAGTATGGTTTGTCCGAGAAAACTTATGTTATTCGAATTGGTACTGGATTTTAATAAAAAATAAAATACAAATACAATAAAGCATTTCCTTTTGATTTTCAATTTACCGACTGCACAATTCGAAGCAATGATCTTCGCATAAATCTGTCCTCGACTGACTATGTGGCAATTCTCTGAATACATACTTACACTTACTGTAACTCAATGACCATTTAAAAGTAATTCATAAAACTATGAGATTAGTTGCATAAATCTAAATTTTATTGTAAACTTGACTGTTTAAAACAAGAAATGTCTAGCAATTACAGAATATACTTATTACCGGTGCATAACAAGTTGACTAATTTTCGCCAACAATTGGGTACGATGAAATAGCAAGCTGTCGATAATGCGGAAATCCCAAATCCTCTAAGGTGTCCATAATGTGCGTGAATTGATTGCCTAGAGCCGGACCGAAAATGACGTGCCCTCAATTGTGTTTCTCAGTTCGATTTTATTTCCTTTTCTCAGCTTTGAATAATTGAACTGAATAAATGTTATGTATATCCGCAAACGCCACTAACCCTTTAAGGCCGTAGAAATTCACATTTTCAAAAAATAATTTCCAATTTACAAATTGTTTACATTTTTCACTTCACCACCTTTTTAACATTTTTACCACATTTTTACACTTTTTTATTCGTTTTGTCTCATTCTTCTTCGTATTACAAGCGAAACAACAACAATTCGTGGTGAACTCACATATACAGTGTGAACACGAAAAATCAAAAAAAATGGTCGGCCACATTGGATTTCAGTCGATTTACAGAGATTGTGTATACTCTGTGCTAAAAGGTCAATGTGGAATAAAAAAAAAATTTTTGCAAAATAAAATTGCTCTCACAGTAATTAAAGGACCTCACAACAAATGTCACAGCAATTACAAAATTTCACAAAACCTCACACGAACTAAAATTTTTCAAAAAAATTTGACATTAGTCACAGTATACAGTACCTGCATCCGCATACCTCGGGTTCCAAACTTGTCAAAAGCGAGAAACAGCTGATAGGAAGAAAAAGAACACCACCATAGTGTCAAGTGAAGATGGTTACAATGTATTGATGAAATCGTGGGCCAAGAAGTGGTAGCAAAATTTACTCCGAACTAGTCGACACACCTCTTCTTCACATGTTGAACTTTTGAAACCCTAAATAATACCGTTTTTTTTGTTTTTGTTCATAGTTTTTGCACAGAGCACACTTTCTGCGACATATTTTGACAACGGCGGAAAAAACCGACTACAAAAATTAAAATTTTTCATAGCTCTAATTTGAACATCAGCTGATTTTGACAGATGAGACCATGAAGGCTGGTTCGATTTTGATGCTGATGCAGGTACTGTATACTGTGACATTAGTTAAAAGAAAATCACTTCTATAAGCCATTGAAAATTTCAATATTAGATAAATCTCACAAATCTTGCCAGTGAATTCTGTTCAAGAATTTTTTCGTCGAATTGGTTCACCAGAAGCTATTTTACTTTTAACAAAACAATAGGGACATTCATGATTTTTAGTATTTGTTGCAAATTTTGTAAATTTATAGTGCAGTTCGTGAACACACTTGTAGTAAATTTTAGTATTATAAATATTTGTTGACTTTGAATCAAAAGAATTCTTGCATTCAAATCAAATTCTAACATAAAAAAATTAAGTGCCAGATTTTCTTGACAACTGATTTGTGCAAATACAGAAACACAATAAGGGTATTCATTTAAAAGTGGAAGTTGTGCAGTTGGTGACTAGCGCAGTTTTTCCTGGTCTGTTTCATGAACGCACCAGAAAATTATTTGTGCACTATTTTGATTCTTCTTCTTCTTCGAATTTTTGACAGCTGTTGTTTAAAGTGAAAAAATGCCAAAACTAAGCGAAAAAAGAAAATTAATCAAACTACTTGAAGAAATAGCTTTCGTTGACGGCGAAGTACTCGATATTCTGCTCAGCTTTGACAATTATAAATTCAATTAACTTTTATTTTGCAAACAATTGTTACCTATAGTTCTTTTTGAAACTGATATATATAATTATACATTTTTCATTTTAATTTGCTGACGGATTTTATTAGTTTTGATGATTACTTTTTTAGTTAATCGAATATAAATTTTATTGTTCGACATCACTACAATCGCACAATCTTTGTGCAGTTCTTTCCGCACCAAAATCAACGCGCAAAGTTTCCCACTTTGTGCAATTTTCTTCTCATACAATTTTTGACAGTTCTCGTCAACAACTGAACCATTGCCTAATAAGGGCAAATTAATACCCCTAATAAGGGTATTCATTTAAAGAGGGAAACCCCTCGAAAACGCGAAGTTGCTTAAAAGAACTGTCAAAATTCATATGCTTTGACTCCTCATCTACACAACTGAAACGTTTCCGAGGGGTTTCCCACTTTAAATGAATCGCAATAATACCAAATATGCAATAGGTTCGGACTGTTGCAAATGGAGTATTTCTATTTACAAATTGTACGTGTTTTGTTGTTGTTAATCTGCCAAATTTACTCCAAATGTTAGATTTATCAAAAATACCAAATACAAGACCAAATACTCAAAATCGTGAATACTACTAATAATTTAAAAAAAATTCTGCAATAATTTTTCTTTATGCAGTAAACAGAATTGCAGCAGTTGACAGTTGGGTGGACGACGGCTATGCTACCGTCGTATCAAAATCCGCCCTGAGTGAACAGAATTGTGGCGGTGGCGGCCACAGAGTATACAGAGGGGACACTCTCTTTAAATTCACTGAATTCCAATATGGCGGACCATTTTTTTTGATTTTTCGTTCTTTGCTTCACACACTATACGTGAGTTCACCACGAATTATTCCGATTTTTCGCAATGATGATTCGATTTCGTATGAAAAGTAGTATATAATTGTACAATTATACCGAAATATTTTTTAAAAATATTGCTAATTTTCTTTGAAATTCAACTATTCTTTACTGTTTTATATAAGAATTGTTTTAAACAAATGAAATAGTTATATTTTCGGTATACAAATATTTCGGTACAATTGTATGTAATTTCGTACAATTATATACTACTTTTGATACGATTTCAAAGAAAATTTCAATGAATTCCAAACCAATTTTATACATTTTTTGGGGAAAAATTTACTGACGCGGGGGTTTATTATAAGACGACTATTTTCCATTCACTTCGAAATCTATTTAAAATGGAAATTTTTGTTTTGTGTTTAAAACTAAAACACAAACTGCGAACCCTATCCGCATAATGAACTCAAGCAAAACTTTTTGGAAATACATTTTTATTGAAAAATTATTAAAAGAAAGCAATATGAAATGTTAATGGTTCCAAAGAAATAGGGTTCAATTTGTAGGGAAACAAGAAAAATACTTTATCCTGTAAAATTTACTTTTTGGAGGAAAACCGAAATGAAAAGAACTTATGTATTTTATTCTGTGGAATGTTAACTGCAATTGTAGTAAAAACATTTCACAATAAATTTTGAAATTTTATGTTAAGGCAGCATCGATCTGTAGTTTTTATAAAACAAATGCATTTTCTTAAAGTTGAAATTGTATGTACTTGAAGTAGATGTCTTGGTTTCTTTTTATTTTTTTTTGAGCTAAAAATATTCTTTCTACGTGGAATTGTGGTGATTTCTTGGGAAATTTATATATTTGTTGCCAAAATTCAGAAATGGTCAAATTGTTACAATTAATATGGGCCATTATGTTTAGTTAAGTATTTTATTAAATTTAAAAATTTTCTAAATTGTACCGAAAATGTCTCAATAGTAGGAAAGTAAAAAAGTACTACTATACTGAAAAAAACATCCCTGCTACGAAGAAGTATGAGAGAATGAATAAAAAAGTATAAAAAATTTGGTGAAAAAGTGATAAAGTAAAAAATGTAAACAATTCCTATAAATTTCTTTAATAATTTTGAAATTATATATTTTTTTATATTAAATTATAAAAAATATTCGCGCGGTTGAGAATTAAACCATCATTCATCATTTGGAGAATTGTTTAGGTTTTGAGGGTGCAATGGTGACTGCAAATTATGGTGATGAGAAAATGGATGTTACATTGGAGGATTTGGCCAGAATGGAAATGCTGATGGATTTGGAGAATGCAACAACGATGACATTGACAATGCGGTGGACAATAAAGGGAACCGCATATCTTTCAGTTTTGGCAAATGCTATGCACTTAATTTGAAAGCCAGGGTGGCACTGCTGGAGAAATTAGCACTTTCTGGCGGTGACAGAAGGTGGAAGTTCTCAGATTATGTCCCATTTTTCAACCATTATGCTGTGCAGCAATCAAGAGACCAGGCCAAAGGTATACAAAAGCTATAAAGTTCATAAGCATGTAAACTAAAACTACATAAACAATAAAATGTTTTATTAATTTCAATTTTATTGAATTCCAGCGACAATCGTGAATACATAATTTTTCTTAGATAATACTCAAAGTACCACGACTCGTCCCTGATGACGTATTGGTTACCTACCCTTGTCCACGATGAGTCAGTGTCAATTTCGTGACGTGCCTGCGGACTCTGGTCGCACAAGCCAATTTTTGGAGAACCGCGCAATTTGAAAATCACCATCATTGAAGGATTCTCCCAGAGTATACGCGTATTAGCATCGACATGCATATTTAATTGAGAATTCTAAATAAGTTTGTAAAATTTTAAGTTACAATTTATAAAAAATTTGAAATGTAATTATTTTTAAACAGCAAAATTCAAAATAAATGTTTGTTAGAAATCTCACGAAATCTTATTTTTATTTTGCGATTGAATTCTGTTATGATGTTCACAGACACAAAATTACATTCCCAGCATTGTTCTGATCGGAAGATAACCACCTGTGGCTAAGGGGAAGAGCTCCTGCAAAGACCTACAAGGTGCACTCTGGCACAACCCAGATCTGCCTGGATCCGCTTCCACAGAGTATACAGAGGGGACACTCTGCTTGAGCGAGATGGAATATGCGTGAAGTGTAAGGCATTCAATCCCGGGATCCCGAATCCCGAAATCCCGGGATCCCGGAAGTTTTCTCAATCCCGGAATCCCGGGATTTTGAGTCCGGAATCCCGGGATTCAAAAATGCATTTTTTTATGCATTGTTTAAGATATTTTTGACGGTTTTCTACAAAAATACAGCCGTGCATTTACATCCAATCTAATTGGTAAATTAAAAAAACCCACTTTTGCAGATTTAGTGCTACACACACATAAAAATTGACAACATTTTTGTCAATAACGGTTAACAAACAATTTTTATCGATCTGAATAAAATTTTGTGAATTTAAAAAATTTTTTTTTTTACAAAAAAGATATATGTTTTAAACAACAATTCGTGTATCCGTTCTAGCTATAATACTAAAACTACTGAAAGTAACTTTTTCGTGTGTAGCATGAAATGGAGCTGGCTTAATTTTATGATAATATTCAGATTCAGGTGGCAAAAAAAAATTGTTCGATCAATGTAATTTAAAAAAAGAATTACTTCTTGTTCGACTTATTAATTTTAAATATTATTTGTTTTGTTTAATGCTATATTTAATAAATATTATTTCTTTGTCGAATTAAAATGAAATTAAACTTAAAATATTGTTGCATCAATTTTTTCTTTAATTTTATATTAATTATTGTATTTAATTGGAAAATCCCGAAAATCCCGAACAAATCCCGGGATCCCGGGATTGTAATTTCAAATCCCGAAATCCCGGGATTTTCAAAAACACTTCGGGATTGAATGCCTTAGTGAAGTGACAGCAAATTTGTTTACTGGTGTGCGTGAAAATTCCCAATTTTTTCACCACCAGAGCTCATAAGCATGTAAACTAAAACTACATAAACAATAAAATGTTTTATTAATTTCAATTTTATTGAATTCCAGCGACAATCGTGAATACATAATTTTTTTGCAGATTTAGTGCTACACACACATAAAAATTGACAACATTTTTGTCAATAACGGTTAACAAACAATTTTTATCGATCTGAATAAAATTTTGTGAATTTAAAAAATTTTTTTTTTTACAAAAAAGATATATGTTTTAAACAACAATTCGTGTATCCGTTCTAGCTATAATACTAAAACTACTGAAAGTAACTTTTTCGTGTGTAGCATGAAATGGAGCTGGCTGAATTTTATGATAATATTCAGATTCAGGTGGCAAAAAAAAATTGTTCGATCAATGTAATTTAAAAAAAGAATTACTTCTTGTTCGACTTATTAATTTTAAATATTATTTGTTTTGTTTAATGCTATATTTAATAAATATTATTTCTTTGTCGAATTAAAATGAAATTAAACTTAAAATATTGTTGCATCAATTTTTTCTTTAATTTTATATTAATTATTGTATTTAATTGGAAAATCCCGAAAATCCCGAACAAATCCCGGGATCCCGGGATTGTAATTTCAAATCCCGAAATCCCGGGATTTTCAAAAACACTTCGGGATTGAATGCCTTAGTGAAGTGACAGCAAATTTGTTTACTGGTGTGCGTGAAAATTCCCAATTTTTTCACCACCAGAGCTCAGCTGTTGGCAGAAACTCAACACCAGAACTCAGCTGTATGGATAACTCCCCACCAATTTTTTTCTTTTGTTTTGATTCTTTTTCGTATTCACCACCAGTTTGCAAATAATTTTTCTTGGCGTCTAAATTTTTGGAAAAGTGAAATCGTAAAAAGTGAACTGTGAAAAAAAAATAAAAAAAAACAATTATAAAATATACCAATATTTTATATTTTTATGCAGTGATCTTCATTAGTGTTTTTTCAATTTGCTGAATAGAAATTTGTACACCACCCTTGCCGCAGTGAGTGAAAATATTAGTGTAAATAAATTTAACTTTACTAATGGCATTTTGCATTTTGTAATATATTTGCAGACATAAAAAAATTCATTATGAGAGAATGCGTCATGAAATGTCCAGGAGCAGTTCGACTTTATTCCTTCCCCAATGCTGTGAAAGATGCCGAACGGTTAGTGAATCTTTTATATACTTTTATAAAGGGTTTATATGAAGGAATAAAGGGTTTTTCGAAGAGTCTGAGTCCTGAGTCTGTCTGCTGTGTGAGTTGGTTTTCTTAGTGCTGTTTTTGTAGCAACAATTCCGTCTGATTACAGTCCGTGTTCCTCCTCGTCCGTAAGGTTTGTCGAAAGGATCTCTCAGGTGGAGATCCTCCAACGCCGGGGCTCTAATTTTGTGTCGCTGAAACTAGTGCCTATTAATGAAGTTATTTGAGGGCGGTCTCGGTTCAGTGTATGTTTAGTTGGGTGTTCCTTCTGATGGCTCGCCACAATGAACTTTGCGGGTTAATATTCAATTCTGTTTACTTTGCCAATTGATATGAAAAATCCTTGAAACTAAGAAAAAAAAATGAGTTTATGTTGACATATTTTAAAAATTCAAAATGTAGAACATGGTACAGTCATTAGGTTAATACTGCATTACAGTATTAAGCCAAACTTAAGAATGTGTTGGGTCATTGTTTGATTTGAACTTTGAGATAGTTTGGGTTAGATTATTAAGGGTATTCACAAGTAATCATATGTAGAGTCATAAGCAATATTTGGTCAAAAATTGTGATTTGTCATTAAATTTTGTATGAAAAATTCAATGCTTAATAATAATTTATGGCAAATCATAGTTTATGACTCTTTATATGACGACATGTGAATATCGTTATGGTTTAATAAATGAGTAATCAATACTTTTTTAATTTTCTTATTCAAAGGACTGCAGTTTTGCTTAGAAGATAAAGGCAACTGAATCATCAATTCAAAATACCTCTCCAACCAACCTTCGGCATAAGTCACAGCGGACAGCAAATCCTTAGATTCACTTGCACGAGCCTGGTGTTATCCTTCAGACACACCGAACAAAGTTCGGCAAATTGCAACTGATTTAAAGGAGGAACAGTCAAGCCCGAGTAATCGCAGCCCGCAAAATTCAAACTTTGCCGGATTAGATCGACTTTCCCAATGTGGTTCAGCTGGATTTCATTCACTTTTATCGTATTTGGATAATTGAACGGATATTATATCAAATATTACATTAACTTTTATTTATTTATTTAATCCGTAGAAATAAACGTTTTCAAACAATTATTTTTTGCAGTTTATAGAAATTGTTTACATTTTTTACTTTTTCACCACATTTTTTGCACTTTTTTATTCTTTCTCTCATACTTCGTAGCAGGGATGTTTTTTTCAGTATAGTAGTACTTTTTTACTTTCCTACTATTGAGACATTTTCGGTACAATTTAAAAAATTTTTAAATTTAATATAATACTTAACTAAACATAATGGCTCATATTCATTGTAACAATTTGACCATTTCTGAATTTTGGCAACAAATATATAAATTTCCCAAGAAATTACCACAATTCCACGTAGAAAGAATATTTTTAGCTCAAAAAAAAATAAAAATAAACCAAGACATCTACTTCAAGTACATACAATTTCAACTTTAAGAAAATGCAGTTGTTTTATAAAAACTACAGATCGATGCTGCCTTAACATAAAATTTCAAAATTTATTGTGAAATGTTTTTACTACAATTGCAATTAACATTCCACAGAATAAAATACATAAGTTCTTTTCATTTCGGTTTTCCTCCAAAAAGTAAATTTTACAGGATAAAGTATTTTTCTTGTTTCCCTACAAATTGAACCCTATTTCTTTGGAACCATTAACATTTCATATTGCTTTATTTTAATAATTTTTCAATAAAAATGTATTTCCAAAAAGTTTTGCTTGAGTTCATTATGCGGATAGGGTTCGCAATGTGTGTTTCAGTTTTAAACACAAAACAAAAATTTCCATTTTAAATAGATTTCGAAGTGAATGGAAAATAGTCGTCTTATAATAAACCCCCGCGTCAGTACATTTTTCCCCAAAAAATGTATAAAATTGGTTTGGAATTCATAAAAAAATTGTTAATTTTCTTTGAAATCGTATCAAAAGTAGTATATAATTGTACGAAATTACATACAATTGTACCGAAATATTTGTATACCGAAAATATAACTAGTTCATTTGTTTAAAACAATTCTTATATAAAACAGTAAACAATAGTTGAATTTCAAAGAAAATTAGCAATATTTTTAAAATTACATATTTTGTTTATTTGTATATTGTTTCTTAAAAGAATTTTTTAAAACAAATGAAATAGTTATATTTTCGGTATACAAATATTTCGGTACAATTGTATGTAATTTCGTACAATTATACACTACTTTTCATACGAAATCGAATCATCATTGCGAAAAATCGGAATATTTCGTGGTGAACTCACGTATAGTGTGTGAAGCAAAGAACGAAAAATCAAAAAAAATGGTCCGCCATTTTGGATTTCAGGGAATTTAAAGAGAGTGTCCCCTCTGTATACTCTGTGCCGCTTCCTCAAAAGCTACATGGCTAGGATCAGAGAGGAAGTGGTCAAAGTGTGCTCGGACTGTAGGTTTGCCTCACATGACGTGGCGCACCTTTTCAGCTGCCCAACCAAAGCAAGAACCACAAGAACTTCACTTTGTAACTACCCTACGGGCCCTTTTCATATGTCTTGAAATGGCGGAACAAGTATTGGTATTTCATGACGTATTCTCTCATTATAAAGAATTTGATGTCTTCAAATGTAAAATTGCTAAATTCATTTATGTAGTAAAATTAAATTTCTTTACACCAATTACAAATCACTTCTGCAATGGAGTACTGTATTTTGTCCTCAGCTAATTGAAAAATGGCCAATGAAGAAAACTATATAAAAATATAAAATATTAGTAGAAGTTATAACTTTTTATTTATTAAGACCTCCCAATTTTGCATTTTTCGCTGTTTGGCGCGTGAAATCATATGAAAATTATATGAAATTAGTGGTGAACACGAAAACAGAATCAAAACAAAAGAAAAAGTCTGGTGGGGAGTTTGTAAAACAGCTGAGCTCTGGTGTTGAGTTTCTATCAACAGCTGAGCTCTGGTGTTGAGTTTCTATCAACAGCTGAGCTCTGGTGTTGAGTTTCTATCAACAGCTGAGCTCTGGTGGTGAATAAAATTCATAATTTTGACGCATACCAATAAAGAAATTTCATTTTTTCACGCACACCAGTAAACAAATTTTGCTGTCACTTCACTCATATTCCCTCTCGCTCAAGCAGAGTGTCCCCTCTGTATACTCTGTGGTGGCGCACGGTGGAGTAAACCAGGTGAGGCAAGTAGGAACAATTCTCTCACTTCAATTCCTGTCATCTCTATGATTTTCTTTGCTTTCGTTTTCAATGACGTTCTTTCAAATTCAAAATTCAGTTATCAGCGTTGCCTTATTCAGCATATAACTAATTTATCTGTACATTTCCAATCAAATATGCCAAAAAAGGTAGCCCTGAATCATTTCAATTCCTCTTTCAATGACGTTTTATTTGTGTTGTGTTTTATTTGTGTTGTGTATACAATTAGCGGTAGTTTACAAACAATTACCTATGTTTTTTTACCAATAAGATCGCCATACACAATTTTAGATACTTGTAAACTTCTGGGGTGCAATCGCGTATCTTGATATCAAAATTAGCTGTCGAAGTCAAGTCGAAAAACATGATTGTACCTCTGAAATAAAAAAAATAATTGGAATTTTTTTACATCTTTATTACTTTACAACACTTTAAATACTATTGGAATTATTTAAATATCAAAAAACATCAAACAAAACTCGGCCTATTTTTCGACGCTTCAGCGAATTTAAAAAATATTAGCATTACTGATACCTCGGTGCAACCCTGTACCGTCAGCCGTCGACCTTAAAATAGAAATAAATCGAAGTTTGGCGGCTACCGCTTTACCGTCTCCGTCACGCTTCCGAGCACGTGTGTTTTAATTTTGACAGCGGCTAGCCGTCGTCCGCCCAACCGCCAACTGCTGCAATTCTGTTTACTGCATTATGGATTTTCTAGAAAATATGGATTTTCGGAAAAAATTCTGGCAGCACTGCTCAGATTGTTTTTTCATGCAAAACATAAATAGTCGTGTGCTTAAAAGGAACAAAAACTTAATATTTATTAAAATTACTACTTCTCGTAACTAAAAAACTATTAATTTGAAGATGCCAGCAGATCAAATACAGTATTCGGAGAAATACTTCGACGCCATTTACGAGTACAGGTATTTTTTAGACAGCAAAAAATCAGACGTGTTTATACATTTTTGGTTTGGTCCCTGTATTATCGACCAGCCATTTCTCGACCATTTTAATATTTTAATGTCTGTCTCGTCGTCATTTGTGATTCCGATCATTAATTGTTGAGATATTTAACAATGAAATTTTTACCTCCATACAAAATATAAAGAAAGTAAGAATTATGACCAGTGCTGCCACACTTTTTATTTAAGTATATGTGGTCGCGTGAATGTGATCTCTCACCGAAAGGACCTGAACTGGTTGTTGCCTTAGTTCGCCCTGTTCTCAATTCGTTGTTGAATACTGCTCTGTCAGACGTGAATACTGCTCTGCACAGTCTCCACAGTCGGACATGATTCATAGTCAGCTTCACACATTTTCCGTAATTCATTCATTCATTGATCAATCAATGCAGAAGTACTGCTGACAGCGTAACAGCCGAGGGTTTTAATCCTTGAGCACCGGCCGAAGGCTGGCCACGCAGAAGACATTTGATATTGTTAAATATCTTCGCAAAAATTGATCGGAATCACAAATTTCAGAGCTTAACCGATTCCTGACGACGGTCAAGAATTGGCTGGTCGATAATACCGGTCCCTCCCCACATTTTTTTTTCTTCTTCAAAGGCACGTAATTCTACCACCCGATCTAACCAAGCACGTTCCGAAGTCTCATCTGATGACTGAAACTGAGTGGCGTAATCTAGGAGTTCAACAAAGTCCCAAGTAATGTAAATTTTCAAATAATATTGTTAATTTTAAAAAATTTCATATTTGTTGATCGTCCCCTCATCGCGAATGTATCGTGTGTGATTTTTAAAATTTTACAGGTTTTTTGTACCAGTTCCATGTACAATTTCGATATAAGTATAGGGTTACCAGATTCTCTTGAGTAAAAAAGAGTACAGAGTTGCAGGGGATCCCAAACTCCTCGGTTTTAGACCACATATTTTTTAAAAAACAAAAATATTAGAAAAAAATTTCATCAAAAAATTTTTAAAATTAAGCGGATAATAAGTTGAATACAAAATTTTAGACCCTGGGTACTAATGTTGTATATGGATGGTTTTCGATAAAGACATACAAAATTGTTTTTAATATTTCGGTTAAAAAGATGGTAGGTCTCAAACTAATTTTTGTTTTATTCCTAGCATTTAAGAATTTTGGAAAATTTTCAAATGCAATGTGACGAAAGATGCTTCAAACTAACAAACAAAGCTGAGCATAGTTAATCGAGAATTTAACTTCGTTAACCCGGTAATAGTTAATCAAAAATGTAACTTGGTTAAATTAAAAAGTTAATTTTGTTGAAAAGTTAACATCGTTAAAAGTCAAATTAAATAGTTAAATTTTCGATAAAAAATAAAAAAAAAATTGTTTACAAAAAAAAACACATAAAAACATTTTAACTATATACGATTGAATGCTTTTTTTTTTATCAAAAAGCGAAATTTCGTGTCTGAAACAATTTATTTATATTTATATAAAGGAATACCAATTTTATTAGAATATTAAATAATAATAATGAAACGAATTAAGTTTGGTTAAAAACAAATATCACAAGCCATTCTATACACAATGGCGTTCTCAGTTTTTCGCCATTTTGAGAAATTTGAGAAATGGAAAATACGATGTGTGTAAACATCCTGACGATGGCTGAGAACGAAATTGTGTTTATAATGGTCCATTCATACATACAAATGGAATATAAAATACTTCGAAATACACTGCACGAAGTAATGATAAGACTAGGGTTACCAGACGTACTCTTTTAAAGAGTACAGTACTCTTTTTTTAGGTCCTCGTCTTTTTTGCTCTCACTTTTTTCCCGAAAGTACTATTAAGTACTCTGTTTCTTATTTATGTGACTTTACCATATAACAACTGAATTTTTACTATTAGTTAAAAAAAAACCTTCAAATATTAGGGGTTTTCACGAGGCCCTGTGTAACGGAGTAAAAAAGTAAAGTGTAAAATTTTGAATTTCTTTTTTCTATGCATTTTGTTGTCAGAAAATTTTTTTATTTTACACTTTACTCTTTTATTTTGTTACAGAGGGCCTCGTGAAAACCCCTATTATGTTTGTTTTGCATCTTTCGTCACATTGCATTCAAAAAGTTACAAAAATTCTTAAATGCTAGGATCAAAACAAGAGATTTAGTACCTATAATTTTTTTAACCGAAATATCAAAAACAATTTTGAATGTCTTTATCGAAAACAATTCAAATATATATCTAAATTTTTCAATTTCTTGAGGAAGGATCGGAACATTAGCACCCAGAATCTAAAATTTTGTATTATACCTTTTATGCGTTTGGAGCTTCAAATTTAAATTCATTAACACCTAAAGAAACCTAAGTAGTGTATTTTAATTTTGAATCGACTAAAAAAATTTTTTTGGATTCTAAAACTTTTTTGAAGAAATTTTTTTCTAATTTTTTTTGTTTTATAAAAAATATGTGGTGTAAAACCGAGGAGTTTGGCACCCCCTGCAACTCTGTATTTTTTTTTTACTCAAGAGAATCTGGTAACCCTAGATAAGACCAACATCAAAATGTTAAAAATCTTTTATTGTATTACTGATACAGGGTATATTTATTGCCAAATATTAAGTTGTACTAACAAATAATTAAATTAACTTAAAGAAGACTAAATTCATGCACTCAAATATTTTTGATAAATAAATAAAAATCATTTCATACGAACAAATGATAAGACCAAACTATACAAATTTTGGAAATATTATAAATATTATTTTTGTTTAATTTTTAGTAGTTAGTATATGAACCCTTTTTAATTATAGCATGTTGAAGACGCCGTGGCATTGAGTTAATTATAGACTTAATACAATTTTCTTCAATTTTGTTCCATTCAGCAGTAATGGCACTTTTAAGGCATTTTACATTGTCAAATTGTCTCCCATTCTTGAAAATCTACTTGGATTATATAGCCCACATGTTCCCCATGGGGTTTAGACCGGGGCTGCAAGTGGGACAGCCCCACTTTGGCAGGGTATATTTCCACTGTGGCAGGGTATATTTTTTTTGCCACACCGTTTATAACGCCCACAATGAGACTTTGGGTACACTTCTTTGTGTTCAAAACTGAGAATAAGTTCAAGAATCAGCCCAATCGAACAAAAACTGGGTCGGGGGTGGGGGGGGGGGTGTGCCTCCACATAAGACAATGGTAACTTCTCTTGACCACTACCACCAATTTCCTCTGGGCCAACTGAATAATGGGCCCACCCTCCAAGAAAATCATTGATTTTCTTAATTTTAGCCTCAAATGATAAATGGTAACATCTCTTGACCACTACTACCAACTTCCTCTGAGCCAACTGAATATAAGGTCCGATCGACATGAAGTCATATACATTGTTATTTTGGTCATAATCTGTCCTTGAGCCACCATTCACAAGCGTCTTGGATTTGTCGAATTTAGCAATGCTTATCAGAACACACATGGCAGTATTGCCGAATTTTTCCTATAATTTTTATTATACCCACACACACATTGTGGCAGGGTATACTAACTTTGTCACAACGTTTGTAACGCTCATTAGGAGGCGTGTCCGGTATGGAAAAGTATATATATTCTTGATCAGCATCACCTCCTGAGTCGATTTAACGATGTCCTCCTGTCTGTCCGTCCGCACGATAGCGGTCGCAGTTTTGGAGATATCGACTTGAAACTTTGGGTACATGTTTTTCTCGTGAATACTGAGATCAAGTTCGAGAACCAGCCAAATCGGATAAAAACTGGGCGTAGCCCATACACCGAAAAAAGGTCAACATTTTTCAAGTCTTTTTTATTGCTGCATTCGATTGGAAATGTTTAGAAACGTATTTGTGACATGTTCCGAGGTTCCGAAACCACATATATAAGGGTCAAAATGGGGTTTTGAGACCAAATTTTTTTTTTTGTCGATTTAATTGGAAATTTTTAGAAACGGATTTTGACATGGTCCGGGCTTCAAAACTATTTATAGGTGGCTCAAAATGGGGTCTTGAGACCACATAATTTTATGTTCGAGGTACTTCTTCCAACTGTGTGGGGGTATTTCAGCTTCGGTAGAGCCAAAGATAGTCCACTCTCTAGTTTTTTTTTTAATTTTATACAAAAAATAGTAATTTTTATCATTTTTCCCTGAATAAAATTTTTCATACATATGTAATTGAGCTTGAGCTACAATTACAAGTAATTGAAATTGAAAAATTACAATTACAATTACATGTAATTGTAATTGAAATTGTTTGTAATTGAATTCGCCCATGTCTGATTAGAATACGATATTTTTAAATTAAACCGAAATAGTTTGGGACCTGTTGATCAGAAAAACAACAAGAAAAGAGATTATATCAATGTTAATGTTAATAATAATTATTTATATTGTTAGCTGAATTCACTTTCACTTTTTTTTTATGATTTATATCAAGTTGGGTTCACTATATGATGCACAATCCGGAACCTCATGTTATACTGTTTCGGCGATCGCGCACAGATCTACCAGACTCTGGCACTGCTGCGGCGACCAACAGCGCTCCAGAACCACATGCAAGCGTCAACAGCAACGTTTTCGTACAATAATAAACGAACCGCGTCATCCTTCCATAGTTATAGTATATACCTCATTAAATGTAATTTTAAACTAACACTTTCTTTTTGAACAAAGTTCATTTCATAAACAAAAACATTCGAATCAGAAAATTAGATTTAAAAGAAGTTGGCTTTTGTACAAAACACATTTTATCGTATAACGTAAGATATGTACTTTTGAACCGAGATTTCGTTTAATAATAAATATTGTTATTTTTATAAAAACCGTTTGACTTTGGTTTTTGGATAGTCGAAATTAAATATGATTTCGACCACTAAGCTGAGAAGAGGAGGTTTGGGTTTTATGTCATGCTTTTTATACTAGCTAAGTAATTGATTTGTATACCCCCACACACTTCTGTGAGATTTGTGGTGTGTTCTGACCATAATTTGTGAAACTTTTAAATGAGGAAGATAGCAGCGCTCTATTTTCATAATCCTCACAAAGTTTGACAGTTGTAGCTGAACCTTCTGATGAGCTACACGTGTTTTTCAATTTTTGGGGATGCTGGGTGTAATTTTCCGATACAGGTGCGTAAAAGCTAGTGAAGAGAATTGAATTGAAAATTTGAAGTGCTGCTTATAAAAAGTTAACATAACTATTTAGTTTTCAGTAGTGCGTTTCTGTAACTATTCTCACTGGCAGTTCTCACCATTTATTGTCATTTGACGTCACGATGACGTCATTCTCCCTTGCACTGTTTCTGTAAAAAAAAGTATTAAAAGCGATGGGTACACCTCTGATGTTTCAATTCCATTCTCATAGGAATATTTAAAAAAAGTGTTTCTGTAAGCAAAATGAAGCGAGTTGTGTCTACTGGAATTTTCTCATATATATAGATTTTTGTAACTTAAGCTAATTATAAACTATAAAATATTTCATAATTGGAGTGCATACATTCAAATAAAACCAAAGTATGTATTAATTATGGGTTTTAGCTCATTTTCCAAAAAATTCATTTTGGAAAGAGGAGTACAACAACTAAGCAAAAACTCAGTCTGGCAGAGTGTACAGCTGTTTCGGATCCAGCCACGGATCCTCGTCAGCACTCTTTATGCATTTTATTTTATCCAAGCGACGCTATAAGTAAGTATTGGTATGACGCACAAGAGAATTGTTTCTCCTTTGCATCACACGCCAACTCACTATACAACAACAAGTAAAAATTCAGTTTGCTGCATTTTACCATTCGCTGCTTCAGTGAGTTGGCGTGTGATGCAAAGGAGAAACAATTCTCTTGTGCGTCATACCAATACTTACTTATAGCGTCGCTTGGATAAAATAAAATGCATAAAGAGTGCTGACGAGGATCCGTGGCTGGATCCGAAACAGCTGTACACTCTGCCAGACTGAGTTTTTGCTTAGTTGTTGTACTCCTCTTTCCAAAATGAATTTTTTGGAAAATGAGCTAAAACCCATAATTAATACATAAATTATGAAAAGCTCAATAAACATCTGAATTTTTTACTAAATAAAACCAAAGTATTCATAAAATTTTAAAAAAATGTGAGGCAAATAACAAGTATTCGGATCCGAGTTTATTTGCACTTTTCTCAACAGCACTAAGTGTCAAATGGATAAATATAACAAAAATGTCTCGCAGAAAAGAACCCGTCGCGTAGTAATGCAGAGCTGTGCATAGCCTTAGTGGATTTGGAATATATGTATGTGCTCCGTGCACCTTCATCCATGAAAGGTAGCATTTCATTAAGCACTTCCCTTGCACTTGCTCGGCTAAATCTGAACAATTCAGCAAATCGAGCCTCGGGAATACTGAAACGGTCCACTGCGTCCCTCAAGTTCTGCCTGCACAACCGTAGCATATTTCTCCGGTCATGATTATCGGCGGAAATCAGCAACAACAAATCACCCATCTAAAATTTGACAAGTTTTATATATTTTACAAATATTTAATGACAAATTATTTAACACCGCCACTTACCGCGCAAATTTAGAATAATATTTTGACATTTGTTTCAATTTCATAAATTTTTTTACCGATTTCTGTGCCGATTCTAAAATATTTCAAATTTGAGTCAACCTTTGTTTACAGAAACACCTATCTCACGAAACCGTGTGACGTCAGAAAAATCTTATTTTTGTCGATTTTTTTACAGAAACGCACTACAGATCCTTTACTTAAATTTGAATTCAATTAAATAGTAGTAGTAGTAGTATTTTGTTTATTTAATTCAAAAATGTAAACTTCGCATCTCCTTCAGGATCGGACATGTTCCTATGAAAAGGATGACATTTTCTTCTTCTTGCAAGTGAGCATTCCGCGTTTGTCTCATTTATATTAGGTCTGTATGTAAGCCTCTCCGCTTACCATGAAAGCGGTTCTAATCACCTCGATATTATACTTTTCGTGAAAGTAATTGTTTTCGCAGAGATTATCATTTAAAGATTTCTACGTGTTTCCGAGTCAATTTTTTGCAATAATTTTTCTTGCCGTGACTTGATTTAGTATTAGAGGTTTGTTGTAACAGTTCGCCATTTCCATCCACTTTTGAAAGCAATGTTTGTTTTCGGTTAACATTTGGGATGCTATTATTTTTGGCAGGCGATGGTCTGGTAATTTATTGAATATATATAGGCAGTGGGGGGTCCAGTTTCTACATATATGTAATACTTCTATATTGCTAGTATATTCAAATTCAATTCACTAGCATTGCAGTCCAGATATATTGTTATCTGAGCAAGACAACCGATTATGTATTTGGCAAAAACGACATTTAAATTTGAAGAAAATCACAGGAGCGCATGAATAATTTTTTGTTAATTAAAAAAAAAGCTGAAATACAAAATTTTTATTGAAATATTTCCATCGAATATTATAATTTGTCTGTTTTTGTGAAATAATTTAAAACAATGTCGCACCGATGCTTTTTGTGTGATAAAAAAGAGATCAATCGAAGAATGTCGTTTTGTATTTTCAAATCCGGCCCTGAAGTCATTTGACAATTGTTTATATGTGTAAGTAGTCAAATATACACAGATACTAATACATACAAAACCTGAGCATGCGCACAAATATTATTTGAATAAACTTGTCTGAATTGAATTCGGAGTTCAAACACATTGCGCAGATAGGTTGCTAGCAATATAGAAGTATTAAATATATGAGTTTCTAGGGGTATCATGTAGTTGTATGTATATTGTGGTAAACGAAAGAGTTTCTTAATATAATATCGCTGCAGTTTTTCAAGCTCCTTGTCTATCTACACCCCACACCTGCGCTGCATAACACATGATAGATCTGACTGCTGCTTCGAAAAGTTTATATTTTATACGTAGTGTGATCTTTTTTTTCCCAGTACCTTTCTCCATGAACAGTTTATGGCGGTTTTTGCATCCTTCAATTTTTCTTTTCGATGCCTATCAAACTTTGCATTGTATGCCACCCTTACACCGAGATACTTGTACTCTCTTACAATTTCTAGTTCCACTACCCATGAAATTTGTTCTTTCATTGTTCTTCTTTCCGGAATCGACTAATATTTTTTTTTTTAATCAATATTTTGGATTTATCGTTGTTTATCGAAAGATTTCAAGCCTCACAGTATTCTCCGAGCTTTTTTATCATATTTTGCATCATCATTGGTGTTAAGACAATGTTATCAGGGTATAACAATACCTTTTTGAGTCAAAAAAAACAAACATACATTTTCTTCCCTCTATCGATGTAACGTCTTGCTATGTTTTCATTAACCCATATAGTGAGCCTTTCTTGAATGAGCCCAGTAAATATTTTGGTTACTGAGTTTAAAAGGGAGCACCCCTATAATTTTTAGCGTCATTCGCATGACCTTTTTTGAGCAGTGGAAAGATAATAGACCTTACAAAACTCGTTGGTACTTCGGCAGTGTTGAATATATGATTAAACGCATATGTTAGCTTTGTTGTTAATTGTGGAGTTGAATATTTTATAAATTCTGCTTTGTTTGCCTTGCTTTTGCTTATTATTTTCGTTACTTCAGCTGTCGTAATTTCTCCATCCTAATCCTCGACTTCAATATACGGCAATGCGTAACTTAATCTTCTTTCATCACATTCCGGATTCAATAACTTTCTAAAGTGTATTGCAATTTGCTAACGCCGTCGCATCCAACTGTGCACTTTTAGTGAAATGTGTGCCATTCAACTTTCGAAATAAATTCCAGTACGTATTGCTGTCGTTTACATTTGTTAGTGACACTGCAAGCATAGCTCGTTGAAATGTTTATTAGCTTCTCGGTAATTTCTCCTGTCAGTACTTGCTCCAGTCTTCTTAGCTGTACGTAGATATAAAAGACGATCTTAAAAAATGTTCGTCAAGAGCAAGTGGGGTAAAATTGACATTACATACAAAAACAAATTATTTTTTTGTTATAAGAACTGAAGTTGGCTGCAAACGTTAGTTTATGATGCCAAGTTGTTGTAACATACATATTGTGACAAACTGTGAACTCATCTTCACAAGTTTCGAAGTAATGGGACTTTTCAAAAAGGTGTAATAGTTACCCCAGCTTACCCTACGCGTTTTTCACTTCCAAACTGAGAGCAAGTTCGATAACACTGGTCGACAGTATTTTTGTTAAATGATAAAACTTGTTTTTGGCACGCTGAATCCGAAAATAATTATGAAATTTGTCCAGCACGCACAATTTTTCCGCAAACGCCAAAAATGACCTTTTTGTGGTTTTCATACTGTAACTTTAAAATGGATACATTGATTCTAAAAATTTAAGAAGTTGTTTAAAGAAAATGGACAGCCGTACAACTTTGTCAAATATAACTTTTTTGATATTGTATGGTTTTTAAGATACAAAAGCTCAAACGTAGAAAATACAAAAAATTTGTCAATTGCTGCCCTTTTAAAATTACGGAATTTTCCTTCTAATGTATTTTTACGATGAATCCGAATATAATAATTATAAATTTGTACCACGCATAGTTTTGAAGTTATTCTACGTTATTTAGAGCTATAATTGTATACAACATTTTTAGTTACTTGTATAAGTCGAAGTAAATTTGGATATAGATCCATCGCCATTATATATTTTTCGAAGTATTTTTATTGATGTTCACTATTTAAAAAAAAATACTTTTATATAAAAATTCAATGAAATTGGGGATATAAACAGAGAACTTATATTCATAGAGAAGCGTCATAAGCTCTTCCTTTCTGCTAACTCGGAGCTCGTGCAATTCTGGGGAGTAAGCAGACTGCGGCATTTGGCTAACATTTTTTAATTTTTTGTAGTCTGTTACAAATGTTTTTGTTGTTGTTTCGCTTTTGTTTTTGCTTTTCTTAACATTTGTGTTTTTGTCCCTTTTCTTATTTCGATCGTTTTCTTTGACTAGATCTTGATTCGTTTGTTTTGATTCTTTTTTTTATTCATCTTGCAATTTTTTGCCGTTTGGTTTTTTTACTATGATTGGCGGCGCAGGTTGTTGTTGGCGATTTTCATCCCTACTGCTGCTGTTTTCTTATATGCATGTATATTTTTCTATGATTTGTTTGGATTCGCGACAAAGTATTTTGATGGTTTTTGCATGATAAATTATGGAAATTATCTGCTTTGTACCTACATATATGTTTTCTTATTTTTTTGTATAACTTTTTTTTTTATATATTTTACCCAATTTATAGATTTGTTACAAAAAATTCCTTTCAAAAATCCGCAAAAATTTTAAATGGACAAATAATGCTGAGAACTCTTAGGTTCATGTATTTTCTATCATATTGCATTAAAAAAAAAAACAATCACCCCTGTTTTCTAAAATATTTAAACATTTTTAATATTTGAAAAATATATCGAATAAAATACAAATATAAATCAGAACTGGTTTTGAATGTGGCGTTTCTAGCCATAGTATTTCAAAAATATATTGCAAAGAATTATGATCCATATTTCTCGAAAATATTAATATTCTGAACTGGAACCACAACTCACTATATGGCGGACTTAATCAATTTCTCGTATATTACCCCAAAATTATAAAAAATATAAATCCAATGAAGGTCAATGCCAAAAAAAAATCATAAGCTATTTCATAAATTTCATCGTAGTGGTATTTTTGAACGGACATGCCAGCGCATTTTTTTAGCAAAGCAACGACAGAATGCTGCTTTGCTAACGAAATGCGCTACAAAGACGGTTTCAGTCGTTTATCTTCAATTCGTTAATTTTGTTTATTCTTTATGCCTAGAAATTAACTAAAAAGAAATAATGACAATTATTTCAAATGCATTATTGCATTTGAATAAATGCTGATTTCACTTTTGATTATGTATTGGTTTTGTTTAAAAGCACCTATACATTAAACATTAAGTAAATTTAAAATATCAGCATCATAAATGAAATCCGTCAACATGGCTACATGGCTGATCGAAAACATATACAGGAGAAGGGGCTATGTGACAAAGTCGATATTTTGCCTAATTTCGAATTAATATCTTGTCAAAAGTCCACCCAAAAGAAACATTTTAATGGAAGAGTTGAGAATTCGGAAGCGGTAATGGCGATATGTAAACTCATTTTGTATGTAAATAAAAAGTAATAATATCCCTACAACTTATTTACGCGAAATTTTGATTTTGTCACATAGCCCCTTCTCCTGTATATGTTTTCGATCAGCCTTCATTGGATTTATATTTTTTATAATTTTTAAAAGGTGGTGAAGTGAAAAATGTAAACAATTTGTAAATT
Organism: Heteromyza rotundicornis; assembly: GCA_951394025.1. Classification (NCBI taxonomy): domain Eukaryota; kingdom Metazoa; phylum Arthropoda; class Insecta; order Diptera; family Heleomyzidae; genus Heteromyza; species Heteromyza rotundicornis. Next base: position 24,946,528 of record OX596012.1, read on the forward strand.
GGAAATTATTTTTTGATAATGTGACATTATGTGACATTATGGACACCTTAGAGGATTTGAGATTTCCGCATTATCGATAGCTTGCCATTTCATCATAGCCATATTGTGGCCGTACCCATTGCCAACCTACGTTTTGATTTACAGTCTGACAGGCATACATGGTTCGTACAAAACGTCAGAGGACGAAACCAGTTACGGTCTAAAATTCAAGATATCCGACCAAATACACAGGAATTCTGCCGTTGGCATCGCACTACGCTTGTGAAGCAAACTTGCGTGCAGAAGCGCTCAGTGGGGCTCTGAAGAACTTAGTGCATGTAAGTGGTGAAACATTTTTTTCATACAAAAATTTAATACAAATGAATACTTGCAGCTGCTTCTGACCCAACTGGAGTCGGAGTGGGGTGTGGATCGCCAATTACATGACGTTCAATGCCACATTCCAGATATTGTAACGCAAATGTAGTCTTCGTCACTGCAACAAAAGAGCCGTTTGGAAGCAAAGTGGTCCAATCCACAAAAATTCAAAATCGATTTCCTGGGTTATTATTTAAAAAAAACCCCTTTTGCAGATTCCTGCATTTCCTAATTTATGATAAATACAAGTTTCTCTTTTACATTGATAATTTAGGCAAATTTTTAAATGCAAAAGTGGTTCTTTCTTTTTTTCTATTTTCTTTTTTTACAGTTTTTTATTTTTTTATTTTTAGATAATACATTCGAAATCAATAGTCGTGTTTTGGTTGCAAACAAATAAAACAGAAACGTCAAGTTTCGACAAGATTGCAACCAAAACACTACTAATGAATGCATTCATTGCTCATATGCGAACAATTTTTCATGGTACGCGAACTATTTTTAATGGTACGCGAACCGTTTTCAGGGTACGCGAACTTTTTTTAATGTTACGTGAACTATTTTTCATTGTACGCGAACATTTTTTCATGGTACGCTAAAAACTTTGAAATGGTTCCATTTACCACTTTTTTTGGATGCTGCATTTTTAATTGTATTTTTTGGTTAGATTTACCTACTTTTTTTTTTGTATAATGCCAATCAATTTTAATTTTCAGATTAATCTGTTTACCATATTTTTCCCGGTTTCCTTTTTTTTCGCATTGAAACGACTTTTATCTATCATATATTTAATGATCACAAAACTTTTTTTAATAAGGAACAATTACTAGGTTTCCTAATAATATTCGAAAGAGGATTAGAAGTCACGAGGTCCGATTTGGATGCCACTATTTCTATGCCACACGTCAGAAGTTGTAGGTGTCCAATTGCTTGACCCGCTCGATTAGGCCACGTTCAATGATTTCGACATGGGTGACAGTGAGTCCATCCTTGCAGCTTATGTATTCCAATTGATCGAACGTCAGTGTGCAGAAGAGCAGCAAGGGGGTGAAGAAAATTTGTATTCACGCCGATGAATATAGACCACAGAATATAGAAAATATTTGTCCACGTTATAATTTTTTATTTATAAAAACGTTCCGAATTTCACTTTGCAAAAAATTATGAGGGAATTGTATTAAATTTGTGGTGAATACGAACAAGAATCAAAACATAAGGACCGAGTACCGGTGGTAGATTTCCATCAGCTGTTAGGGTCTGGTGGTGAATAAAAAACACAAAATATCAATGTATTCACGCAGACAAAAAGTTATAATGTGGCAAAATACCTCAAAATTCTTTTTATTAAACAGAATTTAAAGGAATTAATAATTTTAATTTTGGTTTTTTTCTTGTATTTTAATGCATTTATAATTTTTTTTTTAAATTAAAATTTTTAGGAAAATGTTTTTTAATTAATTTCAGGGGGACTTCCGGCAAAAACGGTTAATGAGGGGTTTTTTCTTGATCTAAAACGAACTTAAAATTTGTGTTTTTTTTTCGCCCCCCATACAAGTGTTAGCCCGTTTTGGCCAACTTTAGGGCCTTTGCAGGCCGGGTTGCCGTTATCGGATCGGCTTGAAATTTCCAACTTAAGAGTTTTGGGTGTATTTGTCACTTTCAAAACAGATCGGGCAATTTTTTTTTTAGTTTTCTTTTTAAATTCATTGCTTCATATTCCTTTTTTTTAATCTTTCTTTTTTTATGTAACAGTTCAACTTCCAGATTACACCACAATTACATAATCGAAAAAATGTCTTTCTTTGCAAAATTTTTGAGCTTTTTCTGAATCCGGGTTGTTGGAACTGGAATTTACGTCGATCCGTATGAAGAGCGTAGATTACCTTCGAGGTCTTGAGATGAGTTTACAGCCTTATATCCTTGTCAATGCTTCCGAAAAGTTCACATTTCATGAAGACAACGCTCAAATTCATAAAATATTGAATCAATCTATGGGTATTCTGCTCCGGAATCGATGTTCTGGACTTGTCTGCTTGTTTTTCAAACTGTAATTCTGTCGAGAATCCATATGGTACTTTGGTTAGTCAAGGTTACAGTGTAAAAAACGAGGATAAAACAGTTTTAGAGCAATTCGATATTTTACGAGAATTAGTGTTAATTTAATTAAAAACCTGGTAGTTGGTATGAAAACCATCTACCATTAATGACATTCGAAATCAAGGCGATTACTTACAAAAATAAGTTTTACCGGTTTTCATGTTTGAGAACAGAATTTCCAATTTTTTCAAAGTGACCTTATAAATATGAAATACGTAAAATATAAAAAAAAAGTTTAGTGTAGATCATTTTTTATGAACATTTTAAAAGAAATTATCCATTGTATTCGTAGTATTTCAAAATTTAAGGTGACCTTATAAATATGAAACGCACCTTATTTCACAAATTTCTATGAAAAAAATTACATATAAAAACATAGAAAATATTTTTGCATTTAAATATACAAAATATATTTAGTAAACATTCCATTTTTTCAAATTAGTAAGGGTATTTATTTTAAAGTGGAAGTTGTGCAGTTGGTGACTAGGGCAGTTTTCCCCAGTCTGTTTCATGAACGCACCAGAAAATTATTTGTGCACTTCTTTTGATTCTTCTTTTTCTTCGAATTTTTGACAGCTGTTGTTTAAAGTGAAAAAAATGCCTAAAAATACCAAAATCGACGCGCAAAGTTTTCCACTTTGTGCCATTCTCTTCTCATACAATTTTTGACAGTTCTCGTCAACAACTGAACCACTGCGAGTTTCCCAGGGTGCGAACTCCGCATCGCCCCAAATTCGGATAATGAATGTTGCTTTGCTTTTGATTTTGTGTGAATTATTTCGAGCATTCGCGATCAATAACAGATCACATTGCACAACTTGCATTCGATCTCAATAACATTTTCTTCACCGTTTAGATTCCGGTGTCTCGCCACTGAGCAAAACTGTTTTGGAGGCGGTTTCAAAGGCGTTAATTTAACTTTGCCTGGCATGCACAGATGTTTCCGATGCAAATTTCAAAGTGTGGCAATGGACGCACACAACATATAATTGCCCAATATCGAGGCATTGATGACCTTTGTAAGCGATTGTGGGATCTTATTGGAAAAAGCGCGATGCAACGCAACAGTACTTCTTCTTCGTTCAGTACGCAATTGTGCCATACAGTGGCATTGCTAGGGGAGGCGGGGGGTGCGGTCCGCTTTAACCGAAAAATTTACAAATTATTTGTACTATAAAGTTTATAGTATTTTTACATTACCCCAAAATTGTGCTTCGGCCCAATGTGAAGGAATAGTTGACGTATAGTTGAATGGGATTTTTTAGAAACGTTGCCGAACATTTCTCTATCACTAAAATTATTTCTTATGGTTTGCGTTACAGCTGAAGCTTATTAAAACGTATTTGCGATGGGACAGGCACGAGTAACTAGTAACTTTTTGTTACTTTTTTGTTATTTATGTTTTTTTATGTTATGTTTTATTGTAATCTGGTATTTATTGAACAAAGACGAATTAACAATTTCAGGAACAAATAGGTCTCAAAAGAACAAAGAGAAAAATTGGAATGAAGAAAATTTGATATATAAATTTTCTTCAACATAAACATTTTCTCAAACGATTGCTTGATTCATTTCAACACCCTCTCGCAATCGTTTAATTCAATTTTGGTGCGAAATTGCTCGAAGCTCTTAATATCCAATCATTTTGTAAATATGTCTGCTAGCTCCAGCATACCGAATTCGGCCAGCACCTTCCCAATACTTCCATCTTGTGTGTAAAGACAGTAATCGTGACTTGACAGCGACTTCAATAGATTTTACTCCAAACCCTCTCTCGCTTTTATCCCATTTCTGTAGGAATCCTTTTGCTACTAGCCGAGCCTCATAACGAGTTGGATTTTCATCTTCCTTCACTTCCTTTGATTTCAATAGCTTTACATCGGGGGGTTTCTTGGCAACATTCCAGACTTTGTTTTTCTGCGTCGGATTGCGATCTTCATCAATAGCTCTTCTCCAGCTTTCCTCATCGGTTCTCCCAAAAATGTCATTATAATTTTCAGAACCATTTGATAGTCGGCGCTCCCTTTCGCTGCGCCTGACAGTTATCTCCTGACAATTACTGCTATCTTGTTGCGAAGGGAGCGCGACAGGTACTTCAGGATCATCACTTGCAATTCCCGCATCTTCAACAACGTCTTCTTCGTCTTAATTTGAAATAGCAAGATCAATCCCGAAATCAGCCACAACACCACGATAATTTCCGGAATGGACCACAGCACCATTAACTGCTTCCCCTTCTTGTTTGTGGTTCCATCGAAATTGATACGGCACTGAATTTGACTTGTTCTTGTCATGCCCGAGAGGCCGATGCCATAACACTGCCTCTTCTTTCTTGCACATACTTGCTACTGATTTGTTGATAAAGATTTCCAGCTCATACAAATTTCCGCGTAAATAAGAGGTCGCAAGCACCTCCCGATTCACTTTGATGACGGCTTTATTTCGACTAAAGTTAACTTCAGCACCAGCCCTTGTTAACTTGCACACTGATAAAAGATTATCTCGTAGTTCTGGTACGAACAGCACATCCTTCATGACTAATTCAACACCAGTGTTACTTAGCCCTTGGATTTTTCCACATTGATTTGCTAGAAGAGATTGCTTGTCCTTAGCGACATTGATTCCAATCGGATAATTCAACACATTAAGCTCTGAAAAGTACCAGGTCTCATTTGCAAGATGATCACTTGCCCCAGTATCAAGCTTAAATATGACCTTCTTCTTATCGGTGTTGGTCATGTACCGATCAGCCAAGAAGCAAAAACTATTGTTGCTTTTGTTGTCAGCCTCCTGACTACAAACTTCTCCTGATCGACAATCCTTGGCTGATGTCCAAACTTATTGCATTTAAAGCACTTTCCATTGAATTTTTTTTTCTTGAAAATCTTACTTGAAAATGCTGTCTTATCGTTCGACTCCCATGCTTCATCCTCAATGCGATTATTTAGTTTGATCTCTTCAGCGATCAATTGTTCTTTGGCTATTGCGAAATTCAATTTTCCATCAAGATTTTGCAGAGCCGTTACCAACGGATCAAACTTTTCGGGCAAAGCCAAAAACATCTGAGCGAGCACATCACCTTCTTCCACATTGGCCCCTACCAATTTCAGTTGACGCACAAGATTTTTAAAAACTTGTAAATGCGTTGCCATTGCATCACCACTCTTCATCCGCAACGTTGCTAGCTGTTTACGGAGCAGTAGTTGGGTAACTATGGACTTTTTGGCAAATGCTGACTGCAAGCTTTCCCACATAGCTTTAGCAGTTTCTTTGTCTCTCACATAGCTGAGACAATCCGAGTGTTCAAAACTCACTATCCGTTCCATTGCCTTCATGTCCTTCCTGAGAAATTCTACCCTCGCTTGCGCTTCGCTTGGAGAATCGCCGGTGAGAACTTCCACCAAGTTATGCGAGCTTAAATGGATTTTCATCCGGAATTGCCAATCGTCATAGCCGCAACCATTAAATTGCGGGATACCATTTACAAAATTGTCGCCCATAACCTATTGTAATCTGGTATTTATTGAACAAAGACGAATTAACAATTTCAGGAACAAATAGGTCTCAAAAGAACAAAGAGAAAAATTGGAATGAAGAAAATTTGATATATAAATTTTCTTCAACATAAACATTTTCTCAAACGATTGCTTGATTCATTTCAACATGTTTAATATTATTTACTAGCTGGGCCCGGTCCGCTTCGCTGGGCCTAAATAATTTTTTGTTGTTGCATTGTCTGCAATGTAATGGATGAATGGATGAAAGTAATTTTTAAATATATATGTTTAATTGGTGTTTATACTGTGGAGTTAATTTTGTACAATTTTATAGAGAGGAAAATTGATGTAGCGATTGGTATTGAAATAGGTTTTGATGCATGAATGAATGATTCGTATTGTATGTATGTATGTAGCGCAGTAAAGTATGTTTGGAAGATTATTGAAATTAAATTAAATGACATGTGGTATAAATGCCGTTAATTCGGCCGGTGCAAACGACTGGATTACGATCTTTGAGCTTTGATACGTAGCCGAATGCTCGCACAAAATGGTCCGGCAGTGTAAACACTTGAAAACGAACAAATCTGTAGATTCCGATGCTGGTGCGGGAGGGAATATTCAGTATTTGTAAACGGTTGCACGAACGGAATTTCGTTTACGATTGGAGTTCGCGACAAAAGTTGTGTTCGCTCCTACGGTCTAAGTGCACCTTCAAATTAAGAAAAAATAAGTACCTTTATCCATTTTAGACAAAATTAAACCAAAAATTCCCTTAGGAAGGGAAATTTTCCTAAAGTTGGCTGCACTGGTTGAGCACCCCGTCTGTGAGGAGTGTTGCCACATTGAGAGACGTTCTGTTGTATTTTTCTTGTGGGAAGAAAGTGATTTCTATAACTTGTTGGGACAATTTTGCAGTGCTTATTTGCCGAAAAGGCCAATTGCAGTGTGTGCATTTAAGTCAAGTTTAATTTAATTTTCATTCGCAATGGACGTCTTCTCGTAATATTAATGGCGGTTTGTCTGCATTTAAGCCAACGCGAAATTCCGCAGCCGGTACGGAACTTGAACAAAAATGTTGCTTGAATATGCGATACTGCGTTTTTTTAAAGAAAATTTATAAATAATACACATTTTTAGTTGTAGCTTTGAAATTTTTCACCGCAACCAAATTTTTTCATTCCAATATCTTTGCTGGAAGAATTTTCGAGAAAATACCGCGGCTGCGGAATTTTGGGTATTTTAAGTTGTAATGAAGTACTGTGTGTAGGGTTACTGTGAAAGTGGGCGACTTTCGCAGTGAGCATTTAAGGTCGCCACACATGAATGCAAAATTTCGTTGTTGTCGTGGTACTTTTTCTTGAAAATACGATAGTGCGCTCTAGAATGATATGCATTTGTTTTTGTTTTTGTGAAATTTTTCAGCACGAAAAAATTTGTCCGAGCCGAATATCGCCTTGCAATTTTTGAGCAATTTTTGGGGAAATTTCGCGGCAGTGTGTGGGGAGCTTTAAGTTGGGTATTTGGAATGTAAATGGCCAATGCATTTAAGTGGCAATGAAGTACTGTGAAAGTGGGCGTAAAATCTGCACTGGGAGATTGGGGCAAATTATGGAATTGCGAATATGTAATACTCAATGAAAAGCCGTGTTATTTTGGCACTGCCATAGGTTTTTTCCATTGTTGAAAAGTTACATGCAATCAAATGGAAATAACCTTAATTATTACTCCCTGCTGCATTTAATGTTGAAAATACACGAAGTTGTTGAAATTTGTGATCGGTACATCGACTTGAAATACTTTAGCAAATCGATTTCATACTTTGAAAGAAACCGAAAGGGTTTTTTTAACCCGCAGATATGGTAACACTGCTTGGGTGGGGAAAAATTAAGTCCTAGGTGGCAACCAAGTTGATTGTGAATCATATGGTATTTGCTTTAAAAGATTCACAAATGTGAGAGAAATACGTATTTTCTAACTTGTGGGCGGTAAAAGTGGGCGTGTCAAAACCTATCCTATGTCACGACTCACGACCCCTAGAACACATATATAAATTTTGGTGAGAATCGGTGCTGTAGTTTTCGCGTCTACTGGTGACAAACATACACGTCTCTTTTATATATATAGATGTGTTTGTGGTGACACCCTCTATCCGCCCCCACACAAAAAATAGTCGCTTGGCGCGAGGTTTTTTTTTTTTTTTTTTTTAACGACGAATCCCAACGGTCCCATTAACCCGGCCAACCGACCGAGGGGCACATCTGCATGACGCACGGATTTGGTGACCGAAAAGCCGTAATCCGGATTACGCTGTGTAACCGATCGCGGGTAAACATATTTGGAAATTCGTTTCAGCTACAGATTAAAATCATCAGCTGATAAAACGCATATTAATAAAACGCGAATTAGGTTATGAATGCAAGAGAGAATTATTCCAAACATAAGATTAACGTGATAATAAACAATAGAATTAAAAGAAAATATTATGAAGCATCAGAATTCATGCGACGAATATGAATTTGATCAAATATAATTTTTCTCTACTTTACGATATTAGACTTAACAAAAATACAAAGACAAAACAATCCAAACAGTTAATTTACGCGACAAAGATTACAAATATTAATTTTAGTATTTTATTTTTTTATACGAAATATAAAAAATCAAATACAAATAGAACAGTTAAGTAAACAGTAACGGAACGAATGTGAATTCAGCTAAAAATTTTGTTTTATTTGTATACGATATACAGTAAAAACAAAATTCTGCTGAAATATAAATATAAAATACAACAAAAATACAACACTTTCAAAAAATCGACAATGCCGATCTTTGTGGAGTTTGGCAACCCTGTCATTTCGTTAGACCCTAAGCGGTCCAAAAACTCAAAGAGCAACAAAGGCTTAAGTGTGATCAAGTGCATTTAAAATAAAAGTTTTAGTTTTATTAAGTGAATCTGACAGGTCAAAGACAGAATACAGGCTATTAAAATCGATACAAATACAACGAAAAGGTTCATTCTGCGCGTAATTAGAGCGGCACATACTTAGTATCAAAGGAATGAAAGATCTGGAACGACGGGTTGGGATATTAAAATCAATTTCTTGAAGCAAAAATGTAGAATTCAGAGAGCCATTTATCAATTTAATCAAAAATGTTACATTAAGCATCGTTCTTCTATTTTTTAGAGTAGGAATGTCCAAGAGTTTTAAACGATTTTCGTATGGAGGTAGGTTCTGATTCGGATTCCAGCGAAGGTTTCTTAAAGCAAAAAATAAAAATTGTTTTTGAACCGATTCAATTCTATCAGAGTGGCAGTTGTATTGTGGATTCCATAAGACTGATGCATATTCCAAAATTGGTCTTACAAGTGATATTTAAAGACTTTTGGTAAAGAATGGGTCATTAAATTCTTTTGACCATCTTTTAATGAACACTAGAACACTCCTCGCCTTATTCACACATAAGTCAATATGTAGATGAAAGCGAAGTTTTGGATCCATAGTAACACCCAGGTCATCTGTTTGAAGATTCTTTGAAAATCCCTTTATTGTTAATGTAGAAAATTCCAATAAATTTGTAGATGTTGATCTACCTCTCAGAAAACCATGCTGTGAAGGAGATATTAATGTTTTGACCGAGTGAACCAATTGCTTTGTGACAACTTGTTCAAATATCTTTGGTATTGTGCTAAGTTTAGCAATACCTCTATAGTTAGATACGAATGATTTGGTTTCACTTTTATAAAGAGGAATAATGTATGACTCTTTCCATGAATTCGGAAAATAACCTCTTTCAATAGAGGCATTAAATATATTTGAAAGTGGAATGTATAAATTTTCTGCACAAACTTTCAAAATACAGCTAGGAATATTATCTGGACCAGTACTATATGAATATTTCAACGATTTTAGGTGTTGTAAGACATCATCAGATTCTATAACAGGATTGAGAATGGAATTATAAGTGGGGATGATATATGGATACGATGTGTTGCCATAAGTATTATCAGAATATGTCGTTTTGAAGAAGTCAGCAAACATATTTGAAATCTCAGTATGATTGTTGGACTCACGATCATTCCATTTCATTGTAGTTGGAAAACCAGTGTTTTTCCTTTTTGAATTTACAAAGTTATAAAAAGTTTTAGAATCGTATTTCATTTTGGATTTCAAATCGTTCAAATATTCATCATAGCATTTTTTATTAGGTACTTGATATTTATGTCTCAGAAGCGAATATTTAGTTCTAAGTTGTTTTGAACAAATTCGAAAGATAATTCAAGTGTTGGGTGATGGTTATCTTCTGGACATGCAAAAGCATCACAGCGTTGCACCAAAATTCTACTATTCTTATTTTCAATCCCGTTGTAAACTCATATCTGAAAATGAATCCAGAAAGTCATTTAAGCAGTCACGAGAAGAATACGGAAGAAACTGGTTTGAATCGACACAAAAATTCCAAGATATATTCGGTAAATTAAAGTCTCCAAAAACAACAATGGAATCGGCAGGTTTAACATTTGAGTAAACCAATGATATAAGCGACACATGTCTTAGATAAACGGTAATATCGGAATTCGGTGGGATATACGAGCAAGTAACGAAAATATCGATACTAAAAACTCGAATTCGTACACAAATAAATTCCAAGTCAGAGACATCTGAAAGTATGATTTCCTCAGATGAAAAAAGGTTTTTTACTGCAATGAGGACTCCACCACCAGTCCTGCATTTACGATCCCTCCGAAAAATTTGATACCCAGCACAAAGAATTTCTGAATCAAAAATATTTGGTTTAAGCCAAGTTTCGGTAAATACCAAGACATTATGACTACAATCGAAACTTTTAATATAAATATCGTTCAACTTTGTATTTAGCCCTCGAACATTTTGGTACAGAAGACAAACAACATTATTCGGGATTTTATTTAGTTTTTTTGATTAGAATTTAATTTTCTTTGAGGAAGTTGAACTGGATTTACTAGATTTGATTTTTCTTTATAAACAAATTCACGAACTAAAGTTTTATCCGGCCAAAAATTTTTATTAACAATCTCATCAAACAATTCTGCAGGAACAGATAATTTGAAAGATGAAATGTTTCTGGCGTATGAAAAGTTGAATTTAAAAGCATTTATATTATTACCGGTTTTATTGAGTTTAGAATCAATATAAAATATAATATCTTCAGTTAATGTGTCTGGTGCAAATCTGGACACAAAAATAGATTTTTTAGGTTGCACAACAACAAGCCTTTTTGGGGTTCTCGTTTCTTGTACTTCCCGCAAACAATCCTTTGGAGAAATAATATTTATGGAAGGACAAACATTTTTATCAATATTTGAGATTCCATTCATATTTTTCTCAGGAGCGTCATCTACCCTCGTTTCCAAAACCGCAGGATCAGGAGAATAAAATGTAACTGGTGAAGCAAACATATCGGAAAAGGATGGAGTTGTCGGAGTTGAAATTGGCTTTGGGGCAGGTGGTAAAAGCCCAACAGAAGTATTTTGTTTCGGAGCTGTTTCATCCAAACATTTATACTTCTGAAAGTTAATTTCGTACTCCTTCAGTTTAGACTGGGCAGCTGCTAAGTCCTTTGATACATCATTAAATCCCTTTCGGGCTTGACGTACCAATTTACAGATGTCCAGCTCTGCATCGCGGCAATCTTCGCAGGACCAACGAAGACCTTTTTTACCCTCAATCAGATCGACTACTCTACCAGTAAGGGATGCACATTTGACGTGATAAAAGCTATCGCATAGCCAACAAGAGACCATGCGTTCGTTATCGACTTTAATGGCACACTTACGGAAAGAGCAAGTCATATTTAAATGCAAAATTTATAAAAAATAAAATACAAAAAGTGTAAAAAAGTGTAAATTGTAACGAGACAAAATGTTGACTGGGAAAAGGCACTTTCAAATTATATTAAAACAAGTGCCTGAAAGTATGCTCTAAAAATATGATCAGTCTGAGAATGTGGAATCTATATAAAGCTGGTGACACGAGAAATGTCAAAGTGGACAGTATAAGCAAAAACAACAATTTTTGTTGTGATACTTAGCTGACAGGAATTCACGGAAATATAGCACAAAACTTTGTTATTTGCACAAAACTTATTGCACTTAGCCAGAATTTAATTTATTTAATTTATTTATTAAGGTTTTCAAAATAATTAACACGGTATAACTATTTAAAAATATTTATTCAAATCGCAAAAAATTCACTTATGAACAAGTTGAACAGGGTTGCCAAACACTGTTCAAATATGGTAACAAATATTCGTCTGCAGCTCTAGTTTTCGCTTGAGAGAGACCACAATTCGCTTGTAATACCAGAAGAAACGCTAAAATGTTCAATTCGGATATAACAACAGAATAGTAGATTGAATCAGCCACTTTTTTCAGCTGACAGAGAATTTCAAATGAAAAAGCTACCACAACCGAATCCACGCAATCAGAATGTACACAGCAACAGAATGTTTAATGTCACACAACTTTCAAATATTCCGCAAATAAACATAACTATTTTCATGACAATTAAAATTAATTTTATTTCGATTCACCCTATCAACTATCAGCTGTTTGAACCCCCGAGCTGTTTTGTTTTCAGCCGTTGTCGAAAAAGTTCCAGTTTCTTGAATTTTTCATTCAAACTGAAATACATTTCAAAACACAAGCTATGCCAAAAACTAATTTTTTTTTCGTTTCCCCGAGTGTCAAACTTGTTTTACTATAATATTTAAAATTTTCCGCAATGATTTAAATATTATTTATAAATGAAAAGAAAATTCAGTAATACCAGTAAAAAAACTAAAAATAAGAAAATGTAGAATTGTGAATTGTGAAGTGCTTTTAAATAAAACAAGAAGTGCACTTAAAAAAAGTGAAAAGTGTCCCATAAATAACATTTTCATAATAAGACGATTCACGATTCATTTAAAGTGAGAAAACACTTGGAAACTATGCAGCTGTGCAAACGTGCAATCAAAATTTGACCTGTTCAGCGGGCTAGTACCATTTCCGTTATTTTTGGATTTCGAATCGTTTTATCCATACTAAGTGCAAAATAACCCAATTAGCCGCTCCCGATCTGGATCATTCGCATGCCTATACCCGCTTAGGCGATCGTGCGCACATCGTTTGCAAATTCAATAAATTCAAGACCGTGGAAAGGAAAGTAGATACCCTGACGTATGAGTTTGCCCTGGTAAGCGAGAATACTAACACAGACGATTATGGCCAGTATGAGTGTGTGGCTCGAAACACGCACCGGCAGCTCTACTTTGGAGTTCTCAAAGCCAATGCGTCCCGATATGCCCTTGGAATTGCGTGTGGGTAATGTTTCCGATGATGGCGTTGTGCTTAAATGGTGTACTATCGTCTGCGTTATAAGCTGACCCGGGCGGTGACAAATACAAGTTCGTAGATGCCAAGCCTGGGCGCTTGAATGTAACACTGGATGGCTGGAAAGTGGGCGGCACCTACGTATTCTCGGGGATGGCTGCAAACGAGGTTGGAGGTAGCAAATTATTGCCCGACATTAAACCTTATTTTGTTGGATTCACTCAAATAGACGAATGATGCCTATTACAAAGAGTATAATCAGTCCGTGTATAAAGTAAGTCAGAGATGAACTTAAAAAAAACTGAACTCATAAATTCAATTTAATTTAGCTTCCTATAATCTCTTTGCAGGGAGAGAATATTGATATCATTCAATCCACTGCCTATCCACCCAAGTACCAAGAGACTTCAATGTGCACGACACCGTATATGTGCAATCCCGATTTCACACGCACGCTGCCGAACCCCAAGCAACTGCAATGGCGTTCTTGAAGCTATGCGTTCCAAAGACGATCACATGCTGATTTCCAATGGACTCTATATACCGTCGCCATCACCCGCTTCATCGCTGGTCATCAAGGGCAGCTACATTTCATCGCCGTCGCCTGCGCCGCCACCGGACGGTTCATATTTCAATATGAGTGACAAGTACATCTCATATCCACCCGTGGTAAGTGACGTAGCACAACAAAAATTGCAATTGAATTTTCGCTAACTCAAGTGTCACGTGCTTCAATTATTTTCAAGCCTACGGAACCGTTGAGCATCATGGAATCTCGAAGAGCTTCTCCTTCAACGTAGACTGATTTCAAAGCAAAAAATTCTATTCAATGAAAAATAATACAAAAAACAAATACAAAAAAAGTCGAAAAACATTTTTTTTTTTAACTAGATAAAATTTATTTATTGAATCTTCTAAAATAAAAATTAGAACTAACAATAACTTTGAACAAAATAATTAGACATTACATAACAGATTTAACATAGTACTAGTTGACCTTATCCACTGATTTGGACAACTTAATGTATATATCAAGGCGATGTAGGCGTTGACTGGATGTCGGCATCTACAGGATGTCGGCATAGACGAACGGCTGCATCGACGAGGGTGTCCCTGAACTATCTATTCAAAGGCAATAGAATAATTTCGTTTCAGACGTAAGGGTCGGGTGGGTTTTATTAAGGCTCGAGCTAGAATATTAGGGTGCAATTTTAGCTTATCTGCATACTTTGTATTACGTTTCGGTATCTCATCAGATATTTTCGATATTTGTATTTCTCTGTGGATGTGTTCATTTTTTATAAACCATGGCGCTCCAAGTATTTGTCGCAGAATTTTTGACTGCATCCTTTGCAGTTTCTCAACATTTGATGGAGATGCTGTTCCCCAGAGCTCGATCCCATAAGACCATATGGGATATAAAAGAATTTTATATGTGGTGTTGAGTTTTGATTGCTTCGAGAGGAGCCAATTTAATTCGAGTTTTTTTAAATTTGTGTAATTTTAGCTTCGATGTGCTTTTTCCATGTGAGTCTGCGATCGAGATGCATACCAAGATATTTGGTTTCAGTACATTGTGGTATTTCACTATTATTTATTATGGAGCAAGTGTCTTTCCTTAGGGTGAAGGTTAGACTCGTTGACTCTAATTCTCCACTTTGATAGTAAAGTGTTCAAATGTTGTTGCACGTGTTGTGATGCCATTTTAGGGTCTGAGTGCGAGCACAATATTGCGGTGTCGTCGGCAAATGTTGCGATGAGGGTCTGATCATAAGTGGGCATATCATGTGTTTTTGATCATGTCAACAATGCGATGAACCTGTTCAATTGTGCCGTGCTTTTCTCTAAATTCGAATTGGTGATTGGGTATTTCATCTTTAGCGAGTATTGTGGGAAACATAATTTTTATCAGAATTTTCTCAAAAAGTTTTGATAGCGTAGAGAGTAAGCTTATTGGGCGATATGAACTCACGTTTGAAGGATCTTTTCCCGGTTTCGGGATCATCGTGATCTGCGACAGCTTCCAGTCAGTTGGGTAGTGACCTATTCTTAATATAGCATTGTATATGTGCAGTAAGTGAGTAACAGCAATTGATGGTAGCTCTTTCGCCATTTTAGCCGTTATTAAGTCATAACCTGGAGTTTTTTTTGGGTTCAACTTGGCAATATCATCCATAAGTGATTTTCTTCTTATGAGTAGTGGGTTATAGTTTGGCCTGGCTGCGAGCTGTGGTAACGGGTAATTTGCAGTTGGGGGGTTAGGAGTAAATACATTTTGTAGGTGACTTGCAAAAGCAGTGCCTTTTTCGGCATCACTTCTCGCCCAGTCTCCGTTGGGTAAACGAATTGGCGATAATGAGTCGTTTTAAATTTTTTGTGGCACGCCAAAGAGAGTAATTTGTTGAGCTCGTCGGCGTAAGCTTTTCCATGAATTGATGCAGATCATTCTCGTTTTTCGCCCTCAGTTCATTTTGTAGTTCTCGTGTAATGAGGGTCAGCTTTTTTTTCAGATAGGGTGATCTGAACTTTTGCCAATCACGCCTTATTGATCTCTTTTCTGTTAAGAGCGCAGCTATATTTTGTGGCACAAATTCCTTTTTTTGGGTTAGGCCAAGGGTTGCAAAAAATTTCTGAAATTGCTGTTCAGTTATTTTGGAGCTGGGTGGACAGTAAATTGCAGATATTGTCAATCCTTTTATGTACTCATCAAGACAAATACTGGTGGCTTCCAAGTACTCGGTGCAAAATTCCTGTAAAACATAGTGTTTGATTCTGTCCTTAATTAGAATCGCTGATCCACCTCGTGCTTTACCACCTGGGTGTTTAGTGTCATACAACTTGTATCCGGGTATATTATTATTATTATTTATTTAGCCTTAAAATAAATTTAAACCTAAATTAATTAAAAAAGAGCACTAGCTACCAAGGCTATCGGCTCGACAAAATGAAGAAATTACAAAGATCTATATAATTTTAAAATTGTAAAAATAATTTATAGAGAGAAAAACAAAAGGTAATGAAGCAATAGTTACAGAATTAATCTGGCTTTTTTTATAAAGCGGTACATGGACTCGATTTGCTTTAAAGAAGTGTCCTTGAGTATGTCTATGCCGTTGTGGTTTCCGAGAATAGTATATCTGTCGTTAGCCAGACTGCGGCAGTCAACTAGTATATGTTTTATTGTAATTGGTACTCTGCAAGACAGCACCTAGGTGGGTTTTTGTCAATTAACCATTGGTGGGTGGAGATTGTGTGACCCAATCGGAGTCGTGAAAAGGTTTTGATTTTGTATTTTTCAGCGTCGGCAGGATATTCTGGAGTAGTACCTGTCTGGTTTATAGTGGTGTAGTGGTGATGGTTGTATAGGATCCAGTTGTCTTTTCTTTGTGCCTCAACTAGTCTCTTAACGTGTCGTCTTAGATCTACATAGTTTTTCGAGAATCGGATCAGTGATGATAGGAGCCGTACAAGCGTGTTGAGCTGCGATGTCAGCCAGTTTATTGCCGTTTATGCCAATGTGGCTGGAAATCCAGAAAAGTGTTAATTTAGACGCGTTATTTTTTAGGATTGTTCTGATTTTTTGTATTGCTATCCAATTTTCAGAAGAAGAGTTGTTTATTGCTTTCAATACCGAGAGGCTATCAGTAAATACAACGGTTTTCAATTGTGTTGATACTGCAGTTCTCAAAGAAGCATAAATAGCCGCAGCTTCTGCAGTAAAAACCGAAGCCGATTCGTGAAGTCTGCCTAGAGATACGACGTGTCCATTGTCGTTTACTACAGCGTAAGCTGCAGCAGTTTCTTCCCTTTTTGACCCATCAGTATATAAAAATGTCCATCCCTCAAGCTCAAACGAAGTTTTTTTTCATTAAACAAGCTGAGAAAAACTTGCTTCGGTGTTTCTTTCTTTGCCTGCGTAGTTAAAGAGAGGTTGCATGTATTTGTTGGAAATGTCCAGGAAGGTATCCTCCTATTTGGTTTAACTGTTACTGTTGGTATATTCAAGTTTGACCTCAGCGCTAAAGATGTCGCCAAAGCTGAATTTATTCTGCGTTCTCTTTTCCATGAAAGTATACGTTTGATGTCACTATCGATAACTGATTTTGTAGAAAAAAGGAGCTTAGGTAGCAAACTCATTGTTGATTCAAGAAATCTGCTTTCAATAGACGGTAGTCCGGATTCGGTGAGTATATTTTTGATTGGCGTTGTGCGGTACGCATACACGCTGGCTCTCGCCGCTTGCTGATATAATGGTTTTATTAAATTCAATGTAAATTTAGCACAGTGGCCGTATAAATATAGACCATAATCAATTTTGCTTAAGACTAAAGTTCTTACTAAGTAAGACAGAGTACTGATATGAACAAAACTTTTATTAGAGAGATTGCGAATTAAATTAACTCTGGAACCTAGTGCTTTCTTCATTTTTAAACATTGCTCCTTCCAATAGTACCTATCAGAAAAGGTTATTCCTAAGATTTTAAGTTGTTTAACGTTTTCTATCACATTATTATTAATACTAATATTTCTGCTATGAGAATCACAGTTACGTTTTCTGCATATGTGGAACTTTTTCGATTTTTGAAATGAAATTTTAGTACCTGATAAGTCTCACCATGATGCAATATCTTCAAGTACCCTTTTCAAAATATTATCAGCTTCGATGTTGTTATTTCTTTTGCATATTATATATATATCATCTGCATATAGACAATGGTCAACGTTTGGATTTTTTAATATAATGTTACTTATTTCATTGAATGCGATTTGGAAAAGTATAACTGACAGGGGGGAGCCCTTAGGGATACCATTATAAAGTGGATTAACGGCAGAGTATACGTTGTTTATTTTTACTAGAAACCTTCTGTTTGTAAGAAAGGATTTAACAAATTCGAAGATTTTTGGTCCGATATGCCATGATTTCAAACATTTAAGGATTACTTGCGGACCAATTCTGTCGAAGGCTTTTTCAAAGTCCAATGACAGAATTGTTAGATGGTTTCGCGCAGACAAAGCGTTCGAGGCAAGGAAGTCAATGTGCAACAACGCGTCATCGCACCCTCTAGCAGACTTAAAGCCCACCTGATTAGAGGCGATAAGATTTCTTTCTTCCATGAACCAAGAAATTCTCTTTGCGATGATCTTTTCAATAATCTTTGACAGACATGATAGTAAGGAGATTGGGCGGAAAGCTTTAATGCTCGATATATCTTTATTGGGTTTTGGAATTGGTGCTACAACTGCAAGTTTCCAGGCATGAGGAATGAGGCCAGATTGAAAGATGATGTTATATAAATCGAGTAAGCGTCTTTTACCAGTGATTGTTAAAGACTTAATCATTTGATAAGATATTCTATCTAAACCGGGAGTCTTACATTTAACTTTACGGACTGCCGTCATTTAGTATACACAAACCGGTCTGAAGGAGCACATTTTCCACCTCAACTCCACGGTTGTTGTTGGTAGCAGACCCCCAAAGCGTGTTCCAGCTGTTAAAATCACCTAGAACAATTATGGGTGTGCTAATTGTTGAAAATATGTCTGTCAAGTCACTGTTATTAAAAGCTTGTGAAGGGGGTATGTAAAGTGAGATAATTGTAAATGCTATGTTTAGGTTTATTTCAATCGCTATTGCTTGCAGTGACGTATTAATATTAAGATGTCGGTGGGAATATTATTTTTTATTAAAATTCCAACACCTTGCTTTGAATAGGTGTTGATAGGTGAGTTGTGAAAGTACCCAACATAATTTGATGGTGGTATAGGTGTGAAGGTAGATTGGCAATGGGTATCTTGAAGAGAGATGAAACTGGGACTATGCTCTTTTATTATGAGCTGGAGATCGCAGTAATTGTTGATGAAACTTCTGATATTCCACTGTAATATCTTAAAGTTCATCATGATGAAAGGGAAACTCAATTTTTGTAAGATTGTTTACGAAAAAGAGAAGCGATGGAAATTCAGTGAGTTTTGGATTAAGAGCCGAAAAGAAAGTGTATTTCTCATGGAGAGAGTGTATGATTTTAAAAGTTTTATTCGAATTTGATGACAATGTTTTTTTATCAGGTGCTAATTTTGTGTAATATAATTCTTTTTTAATGAGAGGTATGCTGTGTTTAATTTCTAGAGTAGGAATATTTGTGTTTGACATATTGCAGTAAGCGTATATGATATTATTATAAGCTAAACTATAATTAAATTTCAACGTGTTTACAAAAGATTCGTTGGTTGTAAAGTTTAACATTATGTATGAAAAGTATAAATGAGAACAATTGTATGTGTATGTTATAAGGCATTCAATCCCGAAGTGTTTTTGAAAATCCCGGGATTTCGGGATTTGAAATTACAATCCCGGGATCCCGGGATTTGTTCGGGATTTTCGGGATTTTCCAATTAAATACAATAGTTAATATAAAATTAAAGAAAAAATTGTTGCATCAATATTTTAAGTTTCATTCGACAAAGAAAACATATTTAATAAATATTACATTACACAAAACAAATAATATTGAAATAAATATAGTCAAACAAAAAGTAATTCTTTTTAAATTAGATTGATCGAACAAATTATTTTTTTTGCACTGTGAATCCGAATATAATCATAAAATTCAACCAGCTCCATTTCAAGCTATACACGAAAAAGTTACTTTCAGTAATTTTAGTATTATAGCGGGAACGGATACACCAATTGTTGTTTAAAACTATTAAAATTGGTATCCATTGAAAAGTAAAAAACACACAAAACCATTTATCCAAAAAAAAAAGTTTAAATTGAAAAAATTTTATTCAGATCGATAAAAATTGTTTGTTAACCGTTATTGATATAAATGTTGTAAATTTTTTTGTGTTTGTTGCACTAAATCTACAAAAGTGCGTTTTTTAAATTTACCAATTAGATTGAAAGTAAATGCACGAAAGTATTTTTGTGGAAAAACGTCAAAAATATCTTAAACAATGCATAAAAAAATGCATTTTTGAATCCCGGGATTCCGAACCCAAAATCCCGGGTTTCCGGGATTGAGAAAACTTCCGGGATCCCGGGATTTCGGGATTCGGGATCCCGGGATTGAATGCCTTAGTATGTTATTAGCATTGTTAAAGATTTAAGTAAAATTCTTATGTATCAGCATCTAGCGACATAGACTCATAATAGTCGACACTACTATTCATCTTAGCTTGTTTTGATTTAATGTTATTTTTTGCGATAGCTTAAGTCGTTGTTGTAGCCTTTTTGAAGAATTTTTTGGCAGTATTACCACCTTTTTAGTAGTTTTTAGCACCGGAGAGGGTTCTGTGTCATCGATCACATCAGAGTAAATGAGAATTTCTCGTGGATTGTCCTTTTTACCGTTTATTATTGTTTTGAAAGAGTTCGTTTCGCTCGAAGCGGTGGCTGCAGGGGCGTCAACTGGGTTTCTTTTAACAATTGACGAGAAGGTTGCTCCATTGAACTGATGACGTTCTTTGTATGTTGAAATAGCTCTCTTTCTGTCTGTTTTGTCCAGAGTAATAATTGCCTGTATATCTTTTTCCTTATTGAATACTGGGCAAATTCTATCAAAGGCGTGTTGGTTGTTGTTGATATTTTTGTTGTCTAAACAATTAATGCATGTTTTTAATTGTGAGCAGATTTCTCCTTCGTTGATATGGAAAGAGGAGGAGCAGTTGGGGCATACTTTATCGTTTTTGCATGATTTCATAATGTGGCCATACCGTAGACAATTGTAACATCTCAGCGGAGATGGGACGTACGGGCGAATTTTTACTTTTTGGTACCCGATTGATAGTTCGTCTGGGAGAGAGGAGTTGGCGAAAGTAACAATAATTAAACCAGTTTCTTTAAGAGAATCTTTCACTTTTTTTAAAATTTTTTAACTTCCACAACGTTTTGCTGTTTGAGTTTGTTTAATATTTCCTCCTCTGCAATTTCTCTAAGGTCGTTTGAGTAAATCACGCCTTTAGAGTAATTTAGAGTTTTATGTTCCGTTAATAAGAAGGGACGTAAGAGTTATTAATTTTACAGCTTGACTAAAGCTTTTCGTTTTTATTAATATACTTCCGTTTCTTAACTTTTTACACGTTTCGACTTCCCCACCACACGTAGAATCAATAACTTTTTTGATTAGGAATGGTGATACGTTTGTCAAGGTATCGTCGCTATTAATTCTTGACATAATGAAATATTTCGAACCCTGTGACACAATTGTAGGTCTTTTGGTATGGTCTGTTTCAAAGAACAATTGCCGATTTGGCCCGATACGATCGGGAGGGTCATTCATAATTGCAGCAAATGCAAAATCACCACTTGACTTTTTTATTTTTTGAGTATTATTTGTAATATAACACAGGATTGTTTGATTTTTTGATTTTTTTAAGGTCTCTCAGAAAGAGATTAGTGGAATCACACTAAACACAATTGAGTTAGTAGTTTACGATAACGGAAAGCGATAAACGATCTGCTCAGCACGAGAGTTAAACGTCAACTGCCGGGTATATTAAAAAAGTGTTTTTGGGTCAAATGAGTCTCTGAAATTAGCATTACATCTATACAGAATGAATTGAGGACTTGAATGAGTTCCAATTTATGTTGGCATAAGCCGTTCGCGTTCCAGAAGGATATTTTTATCGCATTCATGGCTTATTTTTTAAAAGGGTCTGGATTAACAGGCTTTGATTGTGCATCATTTCCTGCATCATAGTTTGCATGCCGTTCATAAACTGCGACATGTTTTGAATAAACATCTGGAGTGTTTGTTCAAAGCCAATGTTCTGTTGGGCGGGTTGAATAACTGGAGGGTCTTGGGTATTGCCTTTGAGTACATTAGCGTTTGAAAATTGTTGTTGTTGTGATGCGGCGTTAGCACCATTTCCTTGGGGTGGTGGTATGATTTCATCTGCGCAAAATTGGCTGGAGTAGGGTTTGACCTCTTTGTAGCTGTTGCGCTTTAGGGCTTCGGTTCGGTAATAACCTTATATTTAAGGGTTTTGTAGACTGAACACCCTCTGCAGTTGGCAGTGTGATTTCCATCGCAGTTACTACAATGCCTAACATTTACGTCTTTGGGTTTGGTGAAGGTCTCCACAAATAACACAAACACTGGGAAGTGTACAGTATTTTTTCGAATGACCAAATTCTTGGCAGTTTTGGCATTGTATTGGGTCTCGACGTTTATGCGGCTCCTCAACACTGACTCTACGGTGTAGTAAATATCGCAAATTGTATATAGGGTGGGTTTCACTTTTTTGCAGGGTCTTAGGGTCAAATTCCAGTTCAATGCGGAAAAGTGGTTGGGGTAATTTTTCCTTGCTTAGAATGTTAGACACAGATCTTACTTGGGATTTTAATGCAAATTATGCCTCTTTTACATCGACACATTCGACAAAAGAGTCTACACCTCTTAGAACAACCGATAGGCCTTTGCTACTTTTGAGCTGGTATGTGTAATAGCTCTTTTTATAACCCTTATATTAACTTGCTTTGGGCGGACTTTATATATATATCCCTATCCCTATCCCTATATATATTATAAAACTGAGTGTGTGTCTGTCTGTATGTCTGACTGTTTGTCCCTCAATCACGGCTAAACGGCTGTACCGATTCTCTTGAAACTTTCAGGATAAATTCTATAGGTATCGACATGTAACATAGGCTATATGAGGTTGGGATTGGACAAGGGGCGTGGCACTTCCCATACAACACAAAATATGTCTACAAGGTAATTTAGTAACTATTGAATTGAATTTGAATTGAATATTGAATAATAAATACGAAATTTATCACGAAGTTGAATAAAAACTTTTCCAAGCTTTATGCCAAATATGAGCATAATTGGACAAGGAGAGTGGCACCGCCCACACAACACGTAACTTAAATAACAGCTAATTAAGCAACTATTGGATATATTTTAATGAAATTTAGAATGGAGGTGTATAGTATGTTTTCCCAGCTATGTGTCGAATATGGGAATAATTGGACAAAGGGGCGTGGCACCTCCCACACAACACATAACTTAAATACCAGCTAATTAAGCAACTGGATATATTTTAATGAAATTTGGAATGGAGTTGTACTGCTATGTGTCGAATATGGGAATAATTGCCAAATATGAGCATAATTGGACAAAGGGGCGTGGCACCTCCCACACAACACATAACTTAAATACCAGCTAACTAAGCAACGATTGAGCATATTCTAATGAAATTTAGCATGGAGTTGTACAGTATGTTTTCCCAGCTATGTGTCGAATATGGGAATAATTGGACAAAGGGGCGTGGCACCTCCCACACAACACATAACTTAAATACCAGCTAATTAAGCAACTAATGGATATATTTTAATGAAATTTGGAATGGAGTTGTACTGCTATGTGTCGAATATGGGAATAATTGGACAAGGGGCGTGGCACCGCCCATACAATTTGAAATTTTAAGGTAAAATTGTGTTTGTAATGGAATTTGCAATAGGGCATAAGAGGTTGGATTTGGACAACGGGGCGTGGCACCTCCCATACAACAAAAAATATTATTAAAAAGTAACTTAGTAACTATCGAATATTAAGTGGTCCATGCCACCAACTGCGCCCTTGCACATTTTTTGGATGAATCATACCGGGTGGGATTACAACTGCCACCAATTGCGTCCTTGACTTTTTTTGGCTGAATCATACCGGGTGGGATTACAGCTGCCACCAAGTGCGTCGTTGGACATTTTTTGGGTGGCTCATGCCGGGTGGGATTACAACCTGGCACCAAGTGCTTCCTTGAACATTTTTTGGGTGAATCATACCGGGTGGGATTACAACTGGAACCAAGTGCTTCCTTGGACATTTTTTGGGTGGATCATACCGGGTGGGATTACAACTGGAACCAAATGATTCCTTGGACATTTTTTGGGTGAATCATGCCGGGTGGGATTACAGCTGCCACCAAGTGTGTTCTTGGACTCTTTTTTTGTGAATCATACCGGGTGGGATAACAACTGCCACCAATTGCGTCCTTGGACATTTTTTGGGTGGATCATGCCGGGTTGGATTACAACTGCCACCAAGTGCGTCCTTGGACTTTTTTGGCTGAATCATACCGGGTGGGATTACAGCTGCCACCAAGTGCGTCCTTGGACTTTTTCACGGGGGGAAAAAAACATCAACTACAGCGCCATTGAAATTGTCGCAAATTCCTGTATATATTTATTTTAAAATTTTATACAACCCGTGCAACGCCGGGTATGTAACAGCTAGTATATATTATAAAACTTAGTGTGTGTCTGTCTGTATGTCTGTCTGTCTGTTTGTCCCTCAATCACGGCTAAACGGCTGTACCTATTCTCTTGAAACTTGCAGGATAAATTCTATAGGTATCGACATGTAACATAGGCTATATGCGGTTGGGATTGGACAAATGGGCGTGGCACCTCCCATACAACACAAAATATGTCTACAAGGTAATTTAGTAACTACTGAATTGAATTTGAATTGAATTTGAATTGAATATTGACATGTCGATACCTATAGAAGTAATAAATACGAAATTTAGCACGAAGTTGCATAATAACTTTTCCAAGCTTTATGCCAAATATGAGCATAATTGGACAAGGGGCGTGGCACCTCCCACACAACACATAACTTAAATAACAGCTAATTAAGAAACTATTGGATATATTTTAATGAAATTTGGAATGGAGCTGTATAGTATGTTTTCCCAGCTATGTGTCGAATATGGGAATAATTAAACAAAGGGGCGTGGCACCTCCCACACAACACATAACTTAAATACCACCTAATTAAGCAACTATTGGATATATTTTAGTGAAATTTGGAATGGAGTTGTACTGCTATGTGTCGAAAATGGGAATAATTGGACAAGGGGTGTGGCACCGCCCATACAATTTTCTACCCCATATCACGGTTAAACGGCTTTACTGATTTTATTGAAATTTTAAGGTAAAATTGTGTTAGTAATGGAATTTGCAATAGGACATAACAGGTTGGATTTGGATTTGAAATCATGCCGGGTGGGATTACAGCTGCCACCAAGTACTTCCTTGGTAATTTTTTGGGTGAATCATACCAGGTGGTATTACAACTGCCACCAAGTGCGTCCTTGGATTTTTGGCTGAATCATCCCGGGTGGGATCACAGCTGGCACCAAGTGCGTCCTTGGACTTTTTTTTGGGTGATTCCTACCGGGTATGATTACAACTGACACCAAGTTTCATGGGGGGAATAAACCATCAACTACAGCGCCATTGAAGTTGTGGAAAATTCCTATATATATTTATTTTAAAATTTTATACAACCCGTGCAACGCCGGGTATGTAACAGCTAGTATATATATATATATATCCTCAAATCTGCGAGCTTTTTCATACACTTCCACATGAGCTAGAGAGTTGAAATGGAACACTGATAGAACTCCGGTGACAATGCATTCTATTAAATTTTGGGGTCCATCAGAGGCGTAGGGGGCCGTGGGGGGACTCTAACCTTTTTTTTTAAACTTGGCATAACTTTCAATTCCTTCAAGCTACATTGGTAGGTGAGTTCTTATTGACAAAATGAAATTTTGTACCCTTTGGAAAGGGGGATGTGGGGGCAAAGGCAAGCGGGATGGAGCCAATTTAAAGTTCTAACTCTCGTATTTTGTAAGCTACAATGGTGAAATTTTTTACTTAGGTTCGCATTTGGGAAAAAGAGTAAAAAAGGGGAAAAAGGGAGGGAGAAAAAAAATTTTTAAAAACAAAAAAAAGAGTAAAAAACAAGTTTTTCAAAATATAACCCTTTAACCGACTAAAAAGCTGAAAATAAATTTCCTTGAAATTAATTTCAGCTATTTCGATTTAAAATTAAGGGTTTTTGGCGACTTCAAAATCTGCAATGATATTAGGAATAAAGTAGCCAAAAACACTTAATTTTAAATCGAAATTGCTGAAATTAATTTCAAGGAAATTTATTTTCAGCTTTTTAGTCGGTTAAAGGGTTATATTTAAAAAAACTTGTTTTTTACTCTTTTTTTATTACACTTATCGAAATGGTCCACAATTTTGCGAAAATCTGCCTCATTATAAATTTTTATTTTTGTTTCATGGATGGCGCCCTTGAGAATAGTCATCACATGAAATCTGTTGGCACCTACAATTTGTGTTATCAGAGCAACAAGGGAATTCGAGTTTTTTTCCCTGAGATAAATTGGTGGCGGCTTTGACGTCTTGGGTTTAGGGTCTGAATTATCCTCTTCGTATAATAGTGAGTATCTGTTTTGCCCAAGATTTATGGGCTGGATACTTTGTCTTTAAAACCTTAGGCGTATTCATATTTTTGGGAGGGGTTGTTCTGCGCTTTTGCAATGTTGGGTCTGGCTTTTGCAGGTAGCGGTGCATGCCAGTCTGCACTGCCGCACGTGGAGTGTTTTTCTCTGTAGTGTTTGCGGCAATTGCATTACTCGTATTTGCCGACTGAGGCTTATACAAAGGGTTTTTCTTCTCAAAGAACTTATTTGCAGGGTCTTTATTTTCAGTGAATATCTTAACAGGGTCTGGCCTAAGAGTATTAGTAGTAATTGTACTTGCCAAATTTGTTTGTGATGCTAAAAACGCCGTCATATTAGCTGCCTGCTGGTAGGGTGTTGGAGTTTGACACTGCTTGCTCCATGAGAGAGAGCCCGATGGCGATGCGGGAGAGTTAGCAAAGAGTACCTCTGCTGATCGACTCTTTGCTATAGTTGTTTCAGTACTATTCATGGCGGGGAGGGTAACAGTGACAGGTTGCGATGCATTCGCACTGCTCGCACCTGTTGGTTGCATGGCAAAAGCTTTCTTTTGTGAATTCGCCGTATTTTCACTACCACTTGCTGATACTGTTTCAAGCTCTTGTTTTGAGCGGGATGATGAATTCTCTGAGAGAGAATTCCTGTTTTTTGGGGGGGAATGATTAACTGACATATTTTTCACACAAATATTGTATTATTTGTTTACTTTATATGCAGTGGCTTTGATACGCCACTTGCACTCTTTTTCTTGAAATTGTTTATTGTTTCACAATTTTATTTATTTTTTCAGCGGGACCGATTAAAACGCGTCCGTTCGATATAATCTCAATATTAGAGTATTTTTATTTCTGTTCTTCATTGTCATAGATTATATTATGCGACAACAAATTATATTTTTCTACTTTAAATGAATCGCCCTAATATGTTAATGTTATTTAAATGTCGCATATGTATGTATGCAATAAAAAAATGTATTTGTATTCCAAGTCGTAATTCTGTTTTCATGTATTTAGAAGAATTTAAATAGGAAGTAAATATTGCGACATCAGCAAGTAGATGTTGTGACAACAACTAGTAGATGTTGTGACAATAGCTAGTAGATGTTGTGACAACAGATAGTAGATGCTGCAACATCAGATAGTAGATGCTACAACATCAGAAAGTAGATGTTGTGACAACAGATACAAGATGCTACAACATGAGAGAGTAGATGTTGTGACAGCCGCTTCCATTCGGTTGGCCGAAAATTCTGCTGCCCCAACAGTTTTTGTTTTCTGGGGCAGCAGAATTTTCGGCCAACCGAATGTTAGCGGCTGTCACAACATCTACTTTCTGATGTTGCAGCATCTAGTATCTGTTGTCACAACATCATCTGTCTGATGTTGCAACATCTACTCTCTGATGTTGCAGCATATACTATCTGTTGTCACAACATCTACTATCTGTTGTCACAACATCTACTTGCTGATGTCACAACATATACTTGCTGATGTCGCAACATCTACTTTCTGATGTTGCAGCATCTACTGTCTGATGACGCAACCTTTAATTCCTATATAAATTCTTCTAAGTAAATGAAAAAAGAATTGCAATTTGGAAAATAAATACATTTTTTTTATTTCATATAAACATTTAAATAACAATAAAAAAATCATATTTTAATATCACGTTTATTATGTTAATGATATTTAAAAGTCCCACATAACGAAGATATCCCCACAAGGAGCTTTGCATAAGTGGGAAGTGTGGTCACATTTTATAGATTTTAAGTCAATTACATAAAAGGAGTTTAAAGTATTTACTCTAAATGCAAAATAATGTTTACACTTTTGTACGCCTTCTTATCACTTTTCACTTTTTGTTTTACTGTTTCTTTTTTCTTTCTATAAACTGTATAAAATCGCACTTCACAAATCGACATTTTACCGCTTCTCCATTTATCTTATTTTTAAAACTGAAGTTGGCTGCAATTAAAAGTGTGGCATGAGCCAAAAAGAAAAGGTAGTTTCACATTTTTTTTATAAATATTGTTTAATATTATAGTTAAATAAGTTTGAAAATGATAATAAATACATTTTTGACATTGCTTGTGTTTTGAAATATATTTTAGCTTGAATGTTAAAATTGAAGATACTGGGACTTTTTCGACGACGGCTTAAAACAAAACAGCTCGGGGGTTCGAACAGCTGATAGGTGATAGGGTGAATCGAAATAAAATGTATTTGTATTGTTATGAAAATAGTTTAAAGTTATTTGCAGAATATTTGAAATAAAAATTATTATTTGGAAATGTGCGGAAAAACAAAGAAGTGGAACTACCTTTATTTCTTCTGCCATTGACAGTAGAAAAAAATGGAAGGTTTCACAAGCGATTTCAGTTGGTACATGCGAATGTGTGTTGTGTGGCATTCAACATTCTGTTGCCGTGTACATTGCGATTGCGTGGATTCGGTTGTGGTAGCTTTTTCATTTGAAATGCTCTGTCAGCTGAAAAAAGTGTCTGCTTCAATCTACTATTCTGTTGTTATATCCGAATTGGACATTTTTTCGTTTCTTCTGGTGTTACAAGCGAATTTGGGTCTCTCTCAAGCGAAAACTAGAGCTGCAGACGAATATTTGTTACCACAACCTCGCGCCAAGCGATTATTTTTTTGTGTGTGTATGTTTACATTTAAAAAAGTAATCCTGGAAGAATACATGAGCATTTTCATTTACAAAATTTTTAAATTACAAATTACAGTAATTGCAATTGAAATTTTTTCAATTACAAATTCATTTATCGAAAAATTTCAATTACATTTGTAATTGAGAAAATGTAATTGAAACAGATTAATTAAGAGGAAAAGCGTAATCATTACTTTTAAAAAGTATTAATTACATTTTTTGTAATTAATTACATGAAAAATTACGGATTACAGGAAAATTAAGGGGAATATTTAAATCAATTGAAACTTTTAGAATAAAACACTTTTCATGGGTGAATCATACCAGGTGGGATTGTAGCTGTCACCAAGTGCGTCCTTGGACTTGAAATGCACCAATTAAAAAATGATGTGCGCTTTCTTCATTCAGAATTTGTATCCATGCAGCAGAGACAATGGCAAAAGACAGCGCCTCGGCAATCGTAATTTGTAGTAACCATCACACAAACAAAAAAGGCTTAAGCAAAGATCATACCACAAAAATGTCCTTGCATAATAGCGTGGGAAATACCATATTTTTGCGGCTGACCCCAGCGAATTGGGGGTACGATTGCCGACGCGCTGTCTGGTGCCACTGTCTCTGCTGCATTGATACAAATTCTGAATGAACGTTATTTTTTAATTAGTGCATTTTGCGACCCTTTGGTCTACTCTTTGGCAAATATCTAGGAAATACCAGATTTTATTAGCAGTGTTTTGGTTGCAACGTTTTCTAGCAGTTTTGTTTTTTATATGAAAAACTTAGAGCCAACCAACCGACAAG
The DNA here is from genome assembly GCA_951394025.1 of Heteromyza rotundicornis. Classification (NCBI taxonomy): domain Eukaryota; kingdom Metazoa; phylum Arthropoda; class Insecta; order Diptera; family Heleomyzidae; genus Heteromyza; species Heteromyza rotundicornis. The sequence goes on from OX596012.1 coordinate 24,976,561, forward strand.
TTGTGTAGTTACTTATTTTTTCATAATAAACAACGAAACAGCTGTAATCTCAGCCTGCATAATTCACACCAAAACAGTCCAAGGACATGTCCAACTGACATTAATCATCCAAAAAAGTCCAGGGACGCACTTGATGGCAGCTCTAATCCCAACTGCCATGAATCACCCAAAAAAGTCCAAGGACGCACTTGGTGGCAGCTACAATCCCACCTGGTATGATTCACACATGAAAAGTCCACGTTTTTTATTCTAAAAGTTTCAATTGTTTCCAATTGTTCCCTTAATTTTCCAGTAATCATGATTTTTCATGTAATCAATTACAAAAAATGTAATTATTACTTTTTGAAAGTAATGATTACTTTTTTTCTCTCAATAACTTTGTTTCATTTTTCAATTACAAATGTAATTAAGAAAATGTAATTGAAATTTTTCGAGAAATGTAATTGTAATTGAAAAAATTTCAATTACAACTACTGTAATTTCAATTACATTAATTTCAATTAAATTACATTTCAATTAAATTAGCATTCGCTACTGGATCTATGCCACCCCTACTTTTTTAAAAACTAAAAACTCTTTGAAATTAACAGTAAGGGTATTTTCTGCATATATCGATAAAGTTTCTTCCCTAAGTACATGACCTTTCTACTTCAATCGTGATCACTGCAAAACGTGTTTATTTGTTTTTAGGGGTGCTGCGAAAATGTTTTTGGGTAAGTAAATTTGGTTATAATATATAAGGTTTTGGCATTAGGAAATTGATACTTTCTGGTATTATCCCGTTGATAATAATGCATGGAGTAAAAGCTCGATTTGATTCTATTTCTTAAAAGTAATATTATGAAAAACGAATTTGTGTGGGTGGGAACATCTGCGGCACATTCGCCGAATCGCACCTGGGGCGCATACGTCATTGTATTTGGTATAACAAAACCGACCAAAAAAATTTAAAAGAAGAATCAAAGATTTAAGCTCAACAATTAATTTAGAAAAATCGTTTGGAAATTTGCATTTAACTCGGATCTCATTTACTAATTTTTTTAAATTTTGTGAAAAATGTTCTTTAAAAAAGTAATTAAGTCATTTATTTAATGTTTTATTTAAGCTTCTGATATTCAATACTTAAATAAAATATTATATTTATTGAAAAAGTCTGTGCATTTTTAATTTATACCCCTTGGCGATTCGCTTTTTTTGAAATTCGTTGACCGTCTTTCGTGGTTATTCAGTCCTTCCTTTGAACTTATCGAATCCGAAAATGTTGTGTCATCCTGGCAGGCCAATAGCTTAATACACATTATCCACCATAGTAACAAATTGAGGGTTTTTTGCCCCCAGGGTTTTGACAAAAAAATAATTTTATCACATTTTAGGACCCCAGGCGAAGGAATCAATAATACCTTGATCATTTAAAAATTGCATTTATTCAACAGCAACAAACCAAAATGCAAAAAAATACAGCAATATAAAATGCTGACAGAAAAATTTATTAAATGAATTTTTTGATTTATATCTTTTAAAATATTAATATTAAACAATTTTTCCCAAAGTAGATGAAAACTTGTGAAGCCCGGAGAAAATTCTGTTTAGCCCGGAGCCCGGAGATTGAATTCCAAACCCGGAGTCTCCGGGTCAAAATGACCCTGTTGGCAAGCCTAATTATGACCGTTTAGAAGACCGTCATAATGCCCAAAATTTGGGTATTTTTTTGTGGTGAATACGAACAAGAATCAAAACAAAAGGACAAGTACCGGTGGTAAGTTTCTATCAGGTCTGGTGGTGAATAAAAACATTAAAATATCAACCCAGCGAGAGCAAAAGCGCTTCGATTGCCAATATCGAGCGCAATTTTTAATGCTGTGAGCGTTTCATTGCCGATGCATTATTGTATTCACGCACATCAATAAACAAATTTGCTGTCACTTCACTCATATTCCTTCTCGCATCATGGGTTTTTACTAAAAAGTAAACAAAAAGTGGAGAAAAGTTAATTGTGCAGATGTTCGCAAGTAATGTCAGGTTTTCATTATGTCATAATCAATGGCATCACAAACTGACAACGATTCAGCAAAGTGCTGAATTTGCTGGCCCGTGCCATACGCAAATAAATTTGCCAGCATGTTGGCAAATACCGACGTATATGACAAATGGTGACGTCACCTCATATTCATTTTCCGATATTTTACACCAGTTCGCTAAATTGACAACGAAATGCCAACCTGTTCTCACAACAAATGACAACAATTGCCATTGATTATGATATAATGAAAACCAGGCTTAAGATACAAATTAGATACCGCCTTGCCAGTTTGTTGCTGACATCACACGGGACCTTTGCTTGCATTTTTACTTTTTTGGCATTATCAGTGCTTGACAATTAGTTTTTTACTTTAGTTTTCTTATGAAAAAACTAGAAAACTACCAATCAATCAATAAGTACATAGCCATTGAAAAATCTCAATGGATCGCACGAACTCTCGAACAAAATACCATTCATTCGGTAGGTGTAAACGACCTGTTTGCGACCTTCGCGAATTGCTATTTTTGGCTCGTTTCGGCAAACTCTGGCTTCAGATGTGTGTTCGATGTATATTCAGGCAGATGGATATTCAGGCAGTGTAAATGTGCCTTTAGACCGCACGAGAGAATCCAACTTTTGTTGCGAACTTCAAACTTGTGTTTACACAACCGTTTAAGGTGCATTTAGATCGCACGAACTCGCGAACAAAAAGTGGTTGATTCGGTTTGTGTAAACGCCCGGTTTACGATCTTTGAATTGTTGAAAATGTTCCGGCAAAGTCTGGGTTCCCATGCGTGTTCGGGAACATATATTCAGGTAGTGTAAACGGTTGTTCGGACGGAATTTTGCTTGCGAGTAGATTTTGCAACTAAAGTTACGTTCGTGCGATCTAAATGCACCTTTACACCGCCTGAATATTTGTTCCCGAACAAGCATCGGAAACTAGTGATTTCTTCGTTTTTAACAAATGTTCGCTGACCAGGTTTTTACACCGGTCTAATGAACAGCATTTTGTTCAGGTGTATTTAGACCGCACGAACTCGCGAGCAAAATGTTGTTCATTCGGTTAGTGTAAACGCCCGGTTTGCGATCTTGGGTTCACGATCTTTGAATTGTTCAAAATATTCCGGCAAACTCTGGGGCCGAATAACGGCATTCGCGATAAGCAGTGCACGAAATTATTTTTTCTTACGATTATTTTGATTAATTGTACCAAATAAAAACGAAATGTAAGTTTATTTGTAATTATAGACAACTGCATATTGGAATCCTCCACTGGCCAAAAGTGACAAAGTTGTTGCTAACTGGAGATTTGGTGGGATGGAAATCGAAAGTTTGCCCTTGAATTGCAGTTCTCCCAATACGTATTTAAAAGCCTCTTTTGTCAGCCTGAACCGTTTTGATAAATCTACAAATAAATTGCATTAAATCCTGTGAAATTTCTCTACACTAATTGCTTACGCTGCTGTTGGCAATGACAGAGGATTGCTTTTGTCGCGAAGTTCTTTCCGTACCCCCACTAAATTGGTTTCGTCCTCTGAAGAGCTTGAGTATAAAAACAACACGGGATCCATGTTACCTTCTGTAAAAAAAATGTTTTCAGTGGCTTATTTTTGAAAACAATTTTAAAACTTACATTTGCAGAACTTTAATTTCAGAATAAATTGATTTTGGCGTTTCTTAGAATGACATTTGCACTGAAATCTAGTACAATGTTGAAAAATGTAGAATTAAATATATTACGTTTAATAGAAATTACGAAACGAATCGAATGCCGGTATTAGACTACTTCTCACGTATCGAAATTTAATTCGACACGAAAGCTCGTTCGATTACGAATGCCGTAATTCGGCCCCTGGCTTCCTATGCGTGTTCGGGAACATATATTCAGGCAGTGTAAACGATTGTGCGAACGGAATTTGGTTTGAGATTAGACTTCTCAACTAAAGTTGCGTTCGTTCGAGCAATCTAAATGCACCTAAAGATCTCACAATTTGGTCGGTAAATTCTGTTGAAGAATTTATTTATTAATCAGAAACTATTTTATTTTTAACAAAACAATAATTTTGAAAAAATGTAATAATTTTTTGTACTGATTTTTTTAATGAGGGGATGACACACTGGCGTCAATTGACCCCGAGTGCTGTCAAAGTGTTGTTGTTTCCAAGGCAAAATTAAAAATGAACACTTTTTGAGAGAGCGAGTGAATATTTTCTCAGGGGTTTTTTTGACGCCGGCTTCGAGCTGGGGTCATGAATCAAAAGAGTGTTGCATTTTAGCAAAATGTAGCTGTCAAATCTTTAGTAGCAAAAACAAGGTTGCAAAAGTATTAAAAAAGCATACGAAATGCTAATATTTTCCGTTTTTGTTCGTTGCAAGCAACACTTGTGAGGAATTTGTTCATCGTTACTTTATATTATCATTAAATTTGTTGAAGCAATACGAAATGTAAGTAAATAACACAATTAAACATGAATATTTTAATGAAATTGTACAATCGTAGGTTTATAAAAATATTCTGCATGAACTGAAATGTGCATGGGTTGCACTCTTTTATCATATAGGCACATAAAATATTAGTGATTGCAACCCTTTTGTGATGTAAAGAAAAAAGGGAGCAGATTGACCCGGCGTCAAATATTTTTGCGTGTGGCACGTCCAGGCGTCAAAATAGTAAAAGAGCATAAAAGAGAATAAAAATACAAATGAATAGGGGTCAAATGACTCCAGTGTGTCATGCCCTATGTAAAAACTAAAAAATACGGATTTTTGGAAAAAAAAAAATCTGGCAGCACTGGTCGAAATTCTTGTTCATCAATTTGTGTTAAGAATTTACTTCTGTCACAGACTTCTGTCCTGATCAAATTAAAAAAGCACAAAAACTGACTCTAATTGCAGAAGCATCCGGGTAAGTGTTCATATTAATAATAATCATTGAAATATGGTGGAATTAAGAGCAAATTCTGATTGAAAAAGTGAGACTAAAGGCAATAAATATTCAACATGCGCAAATCAAATATTGAATTGGAGAAAATGGCAGACGATAGTAGGACTGGAGAGTTGAAAGCGCCTGAATGGCACGCTGACAAGTAAATTTTGTTGTTGGTTTTCTCAATTTCTAGAAGAAATGCGTCATTTATTGCAAGAAAACGACAAAGTGAGCAACTTTATTTCGCTTGGCAACAGCTACAAATTGAAGCTGATATGAATTCAGATCGTCTAATTCAATCAGGGAGGCCACTCGCGGTGGTGCAATCACGTTTGTAGCCCTCTAAAAATTCTGTTGAACATTTTTTTTTTCGAAATTCCTTGAAATTGCAACTAAAATTGCATATTTAGGCTTAAATGAAGCGCTTATGCTACGCCCCGATATTTTTTTAAGGTAGGTTTTGACCCCTTAAAACAGAATTTGCGAAAGTTTTTAATCGAAAAAACAAACAAAACATTCTACCTAGAAACCTGCTAAGACCGCAGAATCCCTCTTAAGCGAAACTAATTTATTTCCCATATATGTATTAACTACGACAACACATCATGCTAGGGTTGCCACATGCAAAATGATCTTCGTCTTGATTTTGAAAAAAAATATCTGGACTTTTCCATTTTCAACTGGACATTCAAAGAAAAAATCGGAAAGTTTTTTTTATTTTAATGGCATATTTTTAAGAAATAGTAAAGTAGGAATTGGATAGCAATATGGAATGATATACATTGGTTACTCCTCACATTGAAAAAAACAATTAAATTACATAGCTTATTATGACAAAAAAAAACAGCCTTAACAGGTCTATTCTGGCGCGGTTAGAAGTTTGTAACCGCCTTTAGTACCTTCTCATTGGCATGCAACAAACATTTTACCTTTTGTCTCTCGCCAGAAAAGACCTGTAAATTTGTCTTTTTCTGTTTTGAAAGAAGTTGAAAGCTTTACAACTTCAGTTTAAAAACAGTACAATGCTATTCTTTCCACAAATATTTAGCAAAAAGGCCGCTTGTAACAATTTACTGTTTTTAAAAGTATGTAGAACTCTTTACAGTTTTATAGTTTAGTCTGACAATTTTGGGGTCGAAAGCAATAAGCACTTAAGTCGAAACAAAATTTCAAAATGGTCTACTTTTTAAAAAAAGGCTGTGTGGTGTGGTGTAGTTCCATAAATATTTCAAAAGACTCTTCGAAAAATGTTTAGAATGACGTATACAGTCTTATTCAATTCATGCTTAATTACTTAAGAGAATATTGTCTTTGGCCGCAGAAATATTTCAGATTTTATGAAATCAGCCATCATTCTACTTAAGGTAAGGAACCTAAGTTATTTAAATGGCTAAAAACCCATTAGCAGTAATTGAAAAAAATAAAAATATTTGACAGAAAACTTTATCTTTATAATAAAAACGAAAACGCTATTAGGTTTTCTGACTTATTTTAGTTTTTTTACTGAGAAATATCATAGAAAATTTTGTCTGGACAAATTATTGAAAAACTGGACTCTGGACACATGACAAAAAATCTGGACAATCCAGACGAATCCAGACCGTGTGGCAACCCTACATCATGCCCAACTCAATGGGAGATTTTCTTTGAAATCCATTTGAATTATTATTCTTAGATCTAAAAAAATGATTTGGATTACGATAAGTAAAATACTGTAATAAAAAACAAAGAATTCTCCAGATAGCAGCAACATTGTCACTTTTGGCCAGTGGAGGATTCCAATATGCAGTTGGAAATGGTCCTGCTGCTTTCAGTTTCTTGGCGAGATGATCCCACATTCTGTTCAATATCACCCTCCCTTGGCTGCATGTGGCAACCCTAGATTTGAGTTGGGCTAATGTAGATGGGGGGGGGGGGCGTGGGCATGATGAACCGCGCCCTAGCTCCATAATAAACATAAGGGAGTATCGGGTAATTTGGCACTTCGGGTAATGTGTCAGTTAAACTTTCTCCATTTTTTTGAAATTTTTTGAAAACTGTAAATGACAAAAGTTATTGTTTTACTCAAGCTTTACTTTCTATAAATATCGACTCGATCGGACCTGTTTGTACCGGTGCGACACAATTGTGTGAAAAAAATATTTAAAAAGTTTAAATTCAGTTATTGTGTTTATTTCAATAAAAGTTGTATTTTTATTGTTGGATTTCATTGATTACACTGTGCAAAACCAAATTCTGATTGTCTATCTGGTAACATATTCTAAAAGGTCTTGGTCTACATAACACCCTCCAAGGGTTAGCTCGAATAAGCTAGTAATTCGAGGTCAAAGTTCAAAGGAGGTTACTTTACTTTTGTTAAAACAAATTTTTAAAGGTGGTAAGTACCTTTAAAAAAATATATTATATTTAACTGCTGAAAATCTTAGCACGTTAAAGTAAATATTTAGGGAAAAAAAATAACCCAAAATACAAAAAATGTTATTTTTAAAATTTTCAAATTACCAATTTTATTGAAAACAAAAAGAATTTCTGTTATTTGGGAAATTATGAGTGCATTAGGAACTCACATTGGGGAGTTAAGATGGTGGATTAATTGTTGCTAGAGTTAAATATTTTTTGCTGAAGATACTAACGCGATATCGCTTACCGATGAAAAGTTTTTTCAACAAGATCGCAGTAACCCAGTTGTGACCTTTGACCTCGAAAAACTCGCTTATTCGAGCTAATCCAGAAAAACCCTTTGAGGGTGTGGTTATGTAGCCCAAGACTTATCCGAATCTGTTATCAGATCTGCAATCAGAAAAATTAACCCTCATTTTGTCGTATATTCTTATTGCCATTTAAAAGTATTTTATGCATTATTAAAATCTACGGCGCTGGTTTTAAAGCAATTTTCGATATGGATGTGATTTCGGTTTTTAATTAAGGGTTTTTGGCTACTTTCCTAAATTTATTGCAGATTTTGAAGTCGCCAAATTAATTTTAAATCGAAATTGCGGAAATTAATTTAAAGGAAATTTATTTTCTGCTTTTTATTCGGTTAAAGGGTTATATTTAAAAAAACTATTTTTTTACTCTTTTTTTATTTTGGGTGATTTTTTCAATTTATTTTTGGGCGATTTTTACAGCCCAAATAAAATTCACTATTTCAATATTCTAAGAATATTGAAAAAAAAATTAAAATATTAGACACGCCAATTTTGAAAATTACGAATTCTTGTTACGGTAGCTGAGGAAAACAGCTGTTTGTTCACTGTACTTACGGTTACCAGACGTACTCTTTTTTTAGTCCCTCCTCTTTTTTTACTCTCACTTTTTTCCCGAAAGTACTATTAAGTACTCTTTTTCTTATTTCTGGGACTTTATCATATAACAGCTGAATGTATCGGTTAGTATGAGACCTACCACTATTTTAACCGAAATATTAAAAACAATCCAAACATGTATCTATATTTTTCAATTTCTTGAGGAGAGATCGAAACATTAGGTCTAAAATTTTGTGTTATACTTATTATTCGCTTCATTTGTATGTCACTTAGACCCTTTAGTGTTTCAAATTTTAAACCATTAACACCTAAAGAAACCTAAGTAGTAAATTTAAATTTTGAATCTGCGTATGCGTGGGTACTTAGTAAATTTTACAAAATTTTAAATTATTTTTTTTTAGTATTTAACCCTTAAAGGTCATCTTTCTTTTTTGTACATAAAGGTCATGCTTCGTCGAAACGACGACTGTGTTTTTTAAGTCATCATACAAATAAACTATGACAATAAGGTTTTCAAAACCGATTGTTTTTTAATAATTACTTTAATTACTATCCAAATAAAATATATTCCTATTCAAACAATATTTTTTAAAGTTGTTTATTCAAAATAAAAGTTTTCAAAGTTCAAGTTAAATTGTATTCAAATAAAAAAAATTATATTAAAAAATTTAAAAAAAAAAGCAAATTTTGTACACTTATAATCAATGAAATATGATTAAAGTTTAATATTAATATATTACGTATGTTCTACAAATAAAAGTTTAAATTATATACAAGAGGCAAAGAGATCTATCTTGTGTTTCCACACAAGCTTTTACGACACTTAGCACAGCTTGACTTTGTCTTCTGTCTTCGGAAAAACATACTTACACGAAGCGCAGCGAGCAGTATAACTGCAGACACCAGTACCTTGACGCCTAGCGTGGCTCAAAAATAAGCACAAAACAAGTAACTATAAGCAGAATTAACGATCAAATTGGAATGTGCGTCGTCGATTCGACGAAGGATGACTTTCTAGGGTTAAGACAAAAAAAACTTTAAGGTACGATTTTGGAACTTTTTTGAAGACATTTTTTTCTAACTTTTATTTTGTCTCTTTAAAAAATTGTGGTTTAAAACCGAGGTACTTAGGACCTCGGCAACTTTTTTTTTTTTCTAATAAAAATTCATTTTATTTATTGGATCATCTTAACACTTAGAACTAATAATAATTTTTAACGGTACAAATTTCACTGCAACTCTGTACTCTTTTTTACTAAAGAGAATCTGGTAACCCTAACTGTACGTGCTTCTTAGAGCATAAGCCATTTCCATGCAGAGCATAAGCAGAATGAAAGTGGTAACCGGTGCAAGTATCACGAAACTAATGTTCATGTGTTCATGGAAGCATAAAGTAGGTACTTATTTTAATAAATTTATGGCAATTAAGTATTTAGTTACTTATTTTAAAGAATTTATGGAAATATATTTTGGAAATAGGCAAATGAATTTAAAGAAGGATTGAAACAATGTATTTAATTGAAAATATCGTGATTTTTGCGTCATTTTCAACTTTACAACAATAACAATAAAACGAAGCGCCGCCGGCGAAAAATTTTAACAAAAAATCGCGGGATTTTTTGTTAATTTTTTCATTTTTAACTTTACAAGAATAACAATAACACGAAGCGCCGCAGGCGAAAAATTTTAACAAAAAATCACGCGATTTTTTGTTAAAATTTTTCATTTTTAGAGTTATGTAATGTTGTTGTGTTTGTAATAGTTGCAATGTTTTTAAGGGCTGTTCCAACAGCAAATTACAAAATCAACATTACAACAACAACAACATTACGACAACAACATTGTCATAGCAATATTACAACAAAAAGAACCATACAACAGCATTGCAATAACATTATTACAACAAAAAAACAAAATTAATAAAATTACTGCAATAGCAATAATACAACTGTATTGTTGTAGTTGTGGTGTTGTTGTAGTGTTTGAAAATTGCAAATGACAAAAATTGTGCCTAAAACGAATGAACAAATACATTCAAGGAAGAAGAAGAATTCATTCAATGACGAATAAGTGAATATTTTATATGGGAAAATTCGGAACTTTAAACTCAAATATCTCGGAAACTATAAGCGTCCGGGGCAAAACTCTTCCGGATTTCGATTTAGGACGTGAAAATACATAGGAATAAAAAAAAAAGTCCAAAAAGTTTCCAGGCCCTAAAGTAAACTTATGCCAATTATTCTCAATGTGTTCTCTGATCGATCTCCAGTTGAACTCGAAGGTGTTGGAGATGACCTGTATAACGGGTTGGAGATCAAGTGGAGGTTGAACCATATTTCACACACGTTGGAGAAACTGATTTGTCGTGCTTATTGGGTAATTATATGCAATAAAAATAAACTAATAAAATTTGTGTGTGAGAAAACCGATTTGAAAATTACCCTCGTTTTACATTTTGATAGTTTTAAGAGCACAAGACTTATTTTGCCGTTAACATCTGGCAACACTGGGTGTGCCAAATAGAGACAGTGTTGTCAGGTGTGGCGATTTATCGCCCTTTTGGCGACTTCGCAATTGATCGGGCGACGAATTTTAGGCCTGGGCGACATGGGGACTTTTTGGCGATATTTATTTCTATTTGGCGGTTTCATTTTTATCTAACATTTTTATAACCCTTATATTAACTTGCTTTGGGCGGACTATATATATATATATATATATATATATATCCTCAAATCTGCGGCGAGCTTTTTCATACACTTCCACATGAGCTAGAGAGCTGAAATTTGGAACACTGATAGAACTCCGGTGACAATGCATTCTATCAAATTTTGGGGTCCATCAGAGGCGTAGGGGGCCGTGGGGGGACTCAAACTTTTTTTTTTTAAACATGACATAACTTCCGATTCCTTCAAGCTACAATGATGATTTGGTAGGTGGGTTCTTATTGACAAAATAATTTTTTATACCCTTTGGAAACGGGGGTGTGGGGGCAAAGGGGAGCGAAATGGAGCCAATTTAAAGTTCTAACTTTCGTATTTTTTAAGCTACAGGGCTGAAATTTTTCACATAGGCTAGCATTGGGAAAAAGAGTAAAAAAGGAAAAAAAAAGGGGGGAAAAAGGGGGGAAAAATTTTTTTTTTTTTAAACCCCAAAAAATTTTTTAAATGTAAAAATTTAAGAAGAAAAACTATACGGGCAAAATATAAATGAAAAAGAAATATACCGAAAAAAAAAATTTTTTTAAAAAAAAGCGGAAAATAAAAAAAGAGTAAAAAACAAGTTTTTTAAAATATAACCCTTTAACCGACTAAAAAGCTGAAAATAAATTTCCTTGAAATTAATTTCAACAATTTCGATTTAAAATTAAGGGTTTTTGGCGACTTCAAAATCTGCAATGATATTAGGAATAAAGTAGCCAAAAACCCTTAATTTTAAATCGAAATTGCTGAAATTAATTTCAAGGAAATTTATTTTCAGCTTTTTAGTCGGTTAAAGGGTTATATTTTAAAAAACTTGTTTTTTACTCTTTTTTATAATTTTTGTTGGCAAAATTAGCTTTTCTCAAATTTTTCCTCATTAAATCAAAAAATTAATCGATTAAATCGATTTTTATTCTTTTTTGGTTTTGAGAAATAAAATTTCTTAAAATGAAAATAAAAACTTATTTTTATTATTATTGGATTCAGCGTACAATATTGAATCCATAAAATAAATATACCTAAAAGTCTTTTTTTATTGAAATTTTTTTTTTTTATTTGGCGAATTTGGGCGACTTTGGGCGATTTTAAAATGTGGAAATGGCGACGAGGTCCGAAAAATATCTGGCATCTATTATAGAGATACAAAAACAACGCATTCCAATATCAACCATTACGCTGAAACGACATGAAGATGGGATTTTCTGTAGTATATGACAGCCATATTTGTTTCAGTTGCACTTGTTCCTCTTGACACAAATACAAATGCACTGCCGTTACGCACGCACACAGCGCGCTAAGTCAATACAAAGTGATTTTCACTTTGCTGTATATTAACCACCGCAGTATACAGCTTAGTTCGATTCCATGGCCGAACATTTCAATTCGTTCGGAGAAAATCGAGTTTAGTTTATGTTTGGCAACAACTGAGCAAAGTACTTTTTATCGTGTGTAGTAGTGTTTTACCTTTTTGTAAAAGTAGGATTAATATAAAGAAGTAAAGTGATTCTTGAATACATTAAACGGTTTTTTGTTTTATAGAATTTAATATTTCAAATAGAAATTAAAGTTACAACACCATCCTATAAATTTACTAAAATTAGAAATATAAAAACTTAACATATATATTTCGATGACCAACTAAAAGAACAAACTAAAAAAATCGATCGACGAATATTTTGCAATCAACTGCATACAAATTAAAAATGTCTTCGTGAAGCATTAGCAAACATTTATTCTTTTTTGTTTAAATAAATTAAAAGAATTAGCAAAACATTAGCTAAATGGCCATTTAAGCTGCATTTCTTCAAATAACTTTGTGATAACTTTGTAAAGTACAAATTAGTTAACTTAGACTAAATGGCATACAATAATTTATAGTAATAAATATTTTTAAATAATAAAAGCCACAATTAGTGCAATTAAAATCTGCTAAGTTTCAACATTCCTGCGCAACAACAATGGCTGTCAAAATGTAAGCATATGTATACTATTAGTATGTACTTTTAATAAATTGAAAATTTTCAAAAATTTCGTTTTGAACAAAGAACTTAATTATGTATTACATTTGTATATAGGAATAACTGTCCCCATATCAAATTTTAAGGTTAAAGTGGGTTGAGAAAGTAAATGAAACTTACTTTTCATATAAAACTTAATGCCTAAATTAAACAAAGAAGCTTAAGCTTTTGCATTTTCACATTTATATGTAGGTGGAAAATATCTCTTTTTCTTTATACATTCGTATATGCGTAGTTCTTTTTATTTTACACAGCAGTATACTGAAATATACATATTTTCACTCGGGGGTGTTCGTTGGCAGTTGTCATCGTTTATATTTTGACATTTCTTTGTATTTGTGTTTCAATGCCAAATTGTTTCACAGTTGGTTTGGCATACAGAAGTTTTCACATTTGAATACCAAGTTGATTGTAAAACTTGTATCTTCCTGAACAAGTAAAATACTTTGTTTTATTTAAAACACTCAATTTATTATAATTATACTTTTTTTTCATTCTCGCAATATTCTAATATACAACTAAAGTTAGTGTTGCCATTTTCGATAAAGTGCGTCAGTACAATTCCAATTAAGCTAGGGTTGCCACATCAGCTAGAGTAAATTCCAAGACAACAAATTTTTTTTAAAATTTATATTAAAAATCAGTGATCATCAAATCTTTAACTGTGCTATATTATTAAAAATATGGGACGATAAGCTCTTAAATGCAATATTTATAACTTATTTTCAACAAAATAACCGATCAACATTTTTTTCAAAAGAATTTCAAATTAATCGTCAATTTGATTAATTTTTGACGTCAAATTTTAAGTCCCAAAACCAAAAAAGTATTGCAATCTTTTACTACAAAGAATGAAAACGAAAAATGATTGCAATCTTTTACAGCTCTGATACCCTTTAGAAAGGGGGGGGGGGTGTGAGGGCAAAGGGGAGCGGGATGGAGCCAATTTGTAGTTCTAACTTTCGTATTTTTTAAGCTACAAGGCTGAAATTTTTTACGTAGGTTCTCATTCGGGAAAAAGAATAAAAAAAGGGAGAAAAAAAAGAGGAAAAAAACAGTTTTTTAAAATATAAACCTTTAACCGACAAAAAAGCGGAAAAAAAATTTCCTTCAAATAAATTTCTGCAATTTCGATTTAAAATTAAGGTTTTTTTTTGGCGACTTCAAAATCTGCAATGACATTAGGAAGAAAGTAGCCAAAAACCCTTAATTTTAAATTGAAATTGCGGAAATTAATTTAAAGGAAATTTATTTATTTATATTTAAAAAAAATTAGTTTTTTACTCGTTTTAATAATTTAAATGAAAACGACTCAACTCTTATAACTTGATTATTTAAAAATTTATATAAGAATGCATACTAACATTTGTAAAAACGTATACAAAAATTCAGTACACTTTGTATCGATTTACTACACTTTAGGATTACGAAAATGAGATTCTCAAATACCAACACTGACTAAGGTTGCATCAAATTGTGTTTCGTTTTCAAGTTGTTTCGTTTAGTTAACGTAGTTTCGATTGGATATTTTTTTGCTTTGTTGCCTCTCGGACACAACAAGAAAAACGAATGTATGTACATAATATTAAACAAATTGCAAGCATCTAATAATCATTAATTATAAATTTATCAATTTATTATGTTACTTTATAAGTACTACTGATTTTTATGTTTCATTCTCTTTGTCTCACAATTTTGTGCTAGGTGTACTTGTGTTAATACAACCAAACAAGTTTGCAACACATACTCTCACGTCGACTATAAAGTCCATTTTACTTTAATCAAGTTTTTAAAATTGCGTCAGCCAATCTTTTTTGCATAAAGATTTTATTTTTTTTGATGTGCGTATATTTTAGTTTATATTTTTTTTTTGTATTGCGTGAGCAATTTACTTTGATATAAAAAAAATTACAACTTTTCTCATTAAAAAAATTATTGAAATAAAAATAAATTAATAGAAAAATGTCACCTTCTAATTAAAATTAGTTTAAATCTACCGCATAGTTTTTTTTTAGATAAAATTTCAATATTTCTGTTGGATTTTAACATTATTTTTTTCTAATTTTGAAGTAATCGAGTCGAGAAAGGGGTTAGTTCTCGACTTGGTTTCAAACGTTAGTTCTCGAGTCGGTTTCAAACGTTAGTTTTACATTCGAGAAAAGGATTAATTCTCAAATCGACTTCAAATAAACAAAGTGAAATGTGAATTAATTAATTTTAAAATTGTATTTTGGTTTTTATTGCATTTTTGATAAGTAGAGATTATTTTTTTAACTAAAAAGTTCCAGAATTCGACTTGGTTTTAAACTAGAGAAAAAACTTTGATGTCGAGTCAAGAACTAACCTTTGAAAACGAGTCGAGAATCACAGTAGTTATCGACTCGAGAAATAGGATATTTCTCAAACCTTTGAGAACGACTCGAGAACAGTCTTTGATGTCAAGTCGAGAATAATAATACTGAAAATTAAAAAATAAAAAAACAAAACAAAGCTCCTCTATAAAAATAAAAACAAAAAAATTTTAAAATTAATTAAAAACCAAAAAATTAATATTTTCAACTTCTAGGGTTAAATGTTGCCACTTAAGAGAACTTCAATAGGATTAACTTTTATTAATATCTTAATTGGACTTCATTCAACATTTTTTAAAGTTGACCATTAGCTTTGTATCTTAATCCATTTAAAAATTCTGAAAATTTGTTTGCTTAATTTTGTTCAAGTCTCACGTTACCACTTGTGGTATTATTAACTCATTGTCTAAATTTACCGTCAATTGTGGTTTGAGACGCACTTCATTAGACACGTACATATTTTCACTTTATGAAGACGCCAAGTTTTTTGAGTACCAGTTCTTTTGTTTACTACCTGACGGGTTTATGTTCAATTCCTAGATATGACGAAATCAATTTCAGATATTTCATAAACCATAAATAAGAAAAAAATCACAACAACAAAAATGGGCTGAGTTTCTTCAAAACAGCAGAAAGTGAAATTTGATAAGAAGAAATTACTAAACACAGTCATAAGATACACCAAACCTAACCCAAGCAAGTTCTACTCAAATTCTTGCTCAATTTTGTTTTAAGTTTTGTTGTCAACTGACTTGATGTTTTTTCCCCTATTAACTTTGTTTCTTTGTCATTTGAAATATTCTGTATTCGATGACCATTTTTTTTTTCTGAAAACCATCACTTCCTTTACCCCTTCAGATTTAAAAAAAAATATAATGATATAATCCACAGAAAAATTTCTACCCCAATTTTATACAAATTTCTATACTCGTCGTCATTGCAGGAACTTGCGCACCTTTCGGTAATGAAACAATTGAACCCTCCTCGACAAAAGTCTGTAGCGCATCTCGTGCCATACAGGGGTAACTTTGTTTAAATTGAAAAAAAAACTAAAAATCGTTGACGATGGAAACTACCACCTCTTACATATATCACGGATTGAAACAATAGCCCACAGTTTGTTCTTTTTATTTGAAGAGTTTGACAAAATGAGTTTTTGTACAGAAAATTTGCTTAAATGTCGACCATTGGCAGTATTGCATTCATCGCTTTATGACACTAGTTCTCTGTACAGATCTTTGTATTTGATTTCAAGATCTGACAGACACTATGATAATTCTATCAGCGTCATTCGCAAAATACTACTCGAGACTCTCGAACACGCCATCGAAAATTGGGGCTTCGGAATGGAACAGGCTAGCCGCAGTTACAGTTGAAAGAAACAATCCTTAAATAATAATTATATTGTTATTTTGATGATAATTAGGATTAGTTAAAAAGTAACTTCACATCAAACACAAGTCTATTAGATTTTGAGGGTCTTTTCTTCCTGGTGAGAAGTTAATTTGAAAAAGTATTTGAAGAAAATCCGACAAAGCAGCGAACCCCTTAATGAGCACGAAACGAACTCATGTTTATTTCAGGCCTAAGGTTTTTTCGTGACACAATGCACAGTGTTTCCTTTAATGCATGTCGAATTATTATATAAGTTCTTTGTTATAGCGAGTGCTTGGAGTTGAAGTGTTCGCAACATGTTCCCCATCAGCTGGATTTATGCAAACAGAATGCGACAATATTTTATCTTTTTTATTGCTATTCTTTCCACCAATGTGACCCAAATTGACAGCGTTGAAAGTCATAGACAACAAAAGGCAAGACACCTTATGGCTTGCTTCAGCCTTTTAGCTTTTTATGAAAATAACCACAGAAACGGTAACCAAGAGCATGATGAGCCTTAGTTTACAGAGAAGGGAGAAGTTGAAACTGAAATTTGTGGTCGATAATGAAAAATATATGACACCACAGACGCATTAGAGGATGTTAATGTGTAGATTCATCTTTTTGTAAAATTGTGATGCAATATTGCAGTATAATTTGTTTACAGGCCCCAATGGCGGACGGCCACTTGACTGACGCATTTCCACATTTAAAATTTGTTTTTAATACCTTTGGTCTTTCTGACTTCTCTTTGTATATACTTTGAGTTAGTGTATGGTGTAAATGCCTTTCAAAATTAAATCAACGTCTCTTCAATTTACTATATTTTCTTCAAACTGAAGCTGTCATAAGTAACCTTCAAAAAAACAACAAAAATTAAAAAAAAATTTATAAAAATAAAAAAAATATCAAAGTCATGAACACTTGCTGCGCTGTTTGACATTGGTATATTGAGACACAAATTTTTTCGTAAAAGCAAAGCAGACAACAACAGCACATCTATCTCAACTCGAAAACAAAATTTGTTTTTCATGTATTGTGTATGTGCAGTACTTCAGACAGTTGGGCTAATTAAATTTGAAACCATTTATTTATACTATAGTACGACGGTTTTCATTATTATTTGCCTGTTTTTGGAATTATACTCACTTTAATTTTTCAATAAAAATTATTTTAAAATAATAAGCGCTTCTGTATCATACAAATTTTGTTTTGAATTAAATCAAATTCGTATTTCATTGATTTATTTTCTACTAAAACAGAAAACCAATTCAACCTCATTATGAAAGTCCAAAAACAACAACGGCAGTTAATTAATACAAGGTGTGTGCGTTTGGTTGTTTTTTTTATTATTAGTTTAAGTCTACAACGTTATTCACGAATTTTATTTTCTTTCGTTTTTTTTACACTTTGTCAACAAATTGTTTTCGCTCTTTTTCACTCGATTGCGTTTGCGCGTGCGATTGCCATATTTTTTAATGTTTTTTTGGCAAAGAGAAATTTCTCGTTCATAGATAAACAAAATAAAAGCAACAATAATTTTGAAATATAAAAACAAGTCACAACAACAACTACATACTACAATAACAACAAATAAAGCCAAAGTGTGTATGGTAATTACACCGAGAATATACGGTAGTCACCTCTTTTAAACTATATTCAGTTGATATTTCCATTTTATTTAACTGCCTTGAAAATCTACTGCTGAATGGTATTCTTGTTGAATTTAACCAGTATATAAATCTATTTGATAATAAGGGAGTTCACAAAGGTCTCATAAAGTTCTATGGCGTATAATATTATTTGAAAAAATATGACATTTGTGAGTACCCTGTCATATTTCAATGTGTTACTTCTACATTATTCAGCTGATCGCAAAAAAAAGGCAAGGAAAATTAAAGCTGATCGCAAAAATAAAGTAAAGAATTCTACAGCTGATTCAATGCAACCTTCAAAAACACAGGTTGGTCGTAAAATTTTTTGTATGGAAAAAAAAGCAACAACAACGATTATTGTATATTTTTACAACAATATGACTTTATGACCAATATGAGACCTTTGTGAACTCCCTTAATATAACTCAATTCAAGGGAAATTTCCCCAAGACTCCACTACCGTGCATTGCGTAAGAATCAGAGATGATGATTCTTTTTCTCGGTGTACGAGTATACATACATAAGTTAATATATGTACGAGGAAATGTGCTGCCAAGCCGATAATCTTTATACGTGCGTCGTATTCTGAGCTAGGAAATGTTGACATAAATGAAAAAAAATATGAAAACGAAACAAAAATCAAATCGAAATAAAATAAAAACTTAACTGAAGAAATTCGCATATTTCATTATGGCAAACAACTTTATAGCCAGCCGGACCGAGTTGAGTTGGAACTGTTTCCGAAAGTGCCTCCATGAAATTGTTGTTGTTGAAATTTGTACTTTGGTTCGCATGTGCCGTTATTTGTTTAGGCTTTATATTTTGTTATTCTTCAGTCGAGATGTGAAACTTTGATAAATCATAGTTGAAACTATTTTGCTGAATTTGGAAAACATGTAGCTTGGTTGCGAACTCATATTTGAATATTTTGCTTTGAGAAATACATACATATTATAGTGGTTTTTATTTTTCGATTTTTCGAAATTGAACAACTGCACCACCGCAGAGTGTTCGTATATAAAAATAAACAAAACTGTCAAATTTAAAAAAAAATAGTGAAATACAAGAAATGGATGAAACTTTCTGACAATAATTTTTAGACACTCAACGGGAAAAAGCAATGTAAACAGGGTGTAAAAGTCTACCAAAAAATTCGCCACGCATTGATTTAAAATTTGTTTAGACTTTGATAATAAATTATCGCTATTTATGTTGTTTTTCAACCTTTTCCAGTATAGCCTTTTAGCTACAATAATTCAGAAGTTAAGCTGGGCGTAGTAGTTAATCGAGAATTTAACTTTGTGAATCCGTTAATAGTTAATCAAAAATTTAGCTTCGTTAAAAAAAGTTAATTTCGTTGAAAAGTTAACTTCGTTAAAAGTTAAATTAAATAGTTAATTTGCTATACATATATATAATTTCCCCACACCTACTAGGCCATACTGGGTCCGCCATCTTGAATTTTGAAAATGCGACATCAAATTCGAAATCAGCGACCCCACAGACCCCAAAATGTCATACATTTTTGATGAAATCTTAAAATTACGGTAAAAATACGATTTTCACTTATATGGGAGGTAGGCGTGGCAGTCGACCGATTCCGCCCATTTGCAATACCAACTCCTAGGGCCTAAAAAGGATAAATCGAAAATTTGGGATCCCTAACTTTCATCTAGCTCCTGCAATCGTGTTTACAAGAAAAGAGAACGGACAGACAGGGAGGTAGGCGTGGCAGTCGACCGATAAATCAACTCAGGAGGTGACGCTAGAATATATATACTTTTCCATACCGGACACGTCTCCTTCTTGGTGTTACAAACATCAGGCCAAGGTGAATATACCCATACCTCATGAGGTGTAGGGAATAAAAACGTTGGTGCGTACGTATAAGTGAACCACTGAACGTATCAGAACCATACAAGCACCATACGTTTATTTGTGAGCTCCGGAAGGTTTACGTACTACTTTGAACTTGATTGGTCAAAGAAGCGGGGTACCACTCATACAATTTAAGTATTACTTCAAAATATATCTGGGATACTTTCCAGCACACATGGTATTATGCTTCTTATTCAAAAAGTGCAATTCAATGAGTAAAATTGGACAATACTAAACGAAACAAACAAATTTTGATTTAAAAAATAATTTGTACAAATGAGAACTTCAAATCAGGCGTCACGTAATTACAAATATAAAAGTGTTTGTCCCGATTGATTGAATGATTGGTGCTAGACTGACTCGCTCTGGTGTTCTGGGTTTCACGGAAAGGTTTACGGGAGGGTACCTTCACTACTTTAAGTATAAGTCCAAACAACGCCGGGGTATTCAACTAAATTAAAAAACATTTATTAGTCATCATTAGTGATTGTGAACATAAACTACTTGAACAGAAATTCAGTTGTACGGTTCCTTAAGCTGTGTTTACTGTGTGAAAAATGTACTTCCTAATTCGTTTTTCTTTGTTAAACATTAGCCATCCACTTCCGTAATATTTAATTTTAGTACATTAAAGGTTGGTTCTCTCTCAGATCATATTACCAAGTGATTTTCATTGTATTACCATTTTTTTTTGTTTTTCGAAAATTTGTCATGAATCATATGACATTAAGATAATATTAATTTTTTTCTCTTTGTTCAAATTCATATATTCCAATACTTGTATCACATTGAACGTCACAAAGTCAAACTTGACGGTTACGAAAATTGAATTGCATATTATAGATTACTTATATAATGTGGGCCGATATTAGTTAATGCCGTTAACAATTATTTCAATCATTTGTACAAATTATATGCAATTTTGTTTCGAATTTGAATGCCAATCAACTAGTTTGATTCGATGAAGGGCTTCGTTTATTAAACCCAGTCATGTTCCACTGTCTGCCCGCACGGAACCACAATAAAAACTAGTCAAATATGTAAATGATTTGAAACTGCGTATTTGCGTATTACTATTTTTTAAAAGTGTAATTATTAAAAATACAAGAAGTAACTGGTTTTGGGTGGGTGTTGTAGTGTGCCGCGCAGGCCTTGAATTTTATTTTGTTCGGTGCTCTTTTGTATTTGTTGTTTGTCAATATTTTTGTGTGTAAACTTTTAACCAACAACAAAATGAATAAACGGAAATATGAAACTCCGGTTTTCGATTAGACCATGACTAAAAGTTTACAATAACTCCGTTGTACATTGAAAAGATATTATAAGCGAGTTCTTTTTATTGAATAGAAAGGTCACATCTCTGGAAATTGTGTTTGAGAGAGAAAAACTAAAATTTCCACATTACTATTAGTTAGTTTCATAATTTTTTGTATGCAAAATCTAAAGAGCTAAATAAATGCATTTTTTTTGTTGCCAAATAATATGCAGGTACGCAATGAATATTTATATAATAAACCGCCAAAAGGCATGTAGACAAATATTTGCTGACCCCATCGATTGTTGTACCAAAAGGAAAAACCAATTTTATAATTCCATTCAAAATTAACTATACAAATTTCGGTTAATAGTAAGAACCCAAATTTTTTAAAAAATTTTCGAATTTCTCGATTTAATTGAATATTGAGGTTGAATTCCACCATTAAAATTGCAATTAACAAAAACAGAAAATTTTTTTTAATTCAATTTAGCCTTGGCAAAAGTTTCTTGACTTGCGAATATTTGATTATGTGTTTTGTATTTAAGCCAATAACTTATTTGCGTCTTAAACAATCAACAACAGAAAACACATTTAATTTTAAATGCAGGTAATGAAGCAGCATTAACACTTGTTGTTTGTTCGTGAATAAACCAGGGTTGGCAACCGAATCGAATAAAGGTTTCGGTTTCACTCCCACTTGGCAATCGGTTTCGGTTATCGGTTTGGCTCCTTGGTTTTGAAAAGGTTTCGGTTGGTTGGAGCGATTGAAAAGGTTTCGGTTTTAAAAGGTTTCTAGATGGCCCAATATTAGGACATTGTATATCAATTCAATATAAATCAAGGGTGCTGAATCTAACTACATTTACCGAATTTTCTTATCTAATCGCATTTTCAAACCAATTTCTGCTTGATGCAAAGGATAAGCAATTCTCTTGTACGTCATCCTAATGCTTATTTATAGCGTCGCTTGGATTAAATAAAATGCATAAAGAGTGCTGACAAGGATCCGTGGCTGGATCCGAAACCCCTGTACACTCTGCCAGACTGAGTTTTTGCTTGGTTGTTGTGTTCCCCTTTTCCAAAATAATTTTTTTTTAAAATGAGCTACTACTACATTTTTTTTTTTACTAAACATTTAAAAAACATATTTTCCTATATTTAAAAAATATATACGATCTATTTTCTCTTAGAAAAAAAAACTTCAAGTCAATTTTGTGTACTTTGTGTACTTTAAAAACCGATTCAAAACCCGTAACCTTTTCAATTGGTTTTCAAAAGATTTTGAGACCCCCTGCATTTAAAAACAAATTGTTCAAAGCAAACGAGTTCGCTTTAAAATTAGTTCTACTTTGATTTAAAATTCAATGACTGCGTTTAAATTGAAGAAATCTGTACAAAGCTCTATTTTAAAAACCAAATTGTTAAATTTTTAAACATTTTCCTCTCAGTGTATGCAACGTCTTAGCTATACTTCATCACTTCCACATTCAAATTGTAATCAATGTTTCTCCACCACTACGTGCGTTTGTTTGCAATCGGTTTGTTTTTTATAAAGTTTTTTTTTCTATATTTTTTCTCATTTGTTATTTCTCCCCAATTGAATACAGTATTTCGACAATAAAGTACGCACCATACGTGCGGTCGCTAGCCCGACCCAAATAAGCTACTTTGTTCGGGGCTCGGGCATCCGCTAGACAAACTCTGGTACATTTAATATTTCATTGAATTTTCCTACATACACATTTCGTTTTGCTTTCTGTGCCACGCACTGAAATAAGCAGATGCATTGCTCTGCTACGGTCTCAGCTCCCCACCGTTCAGTGTATTTATAATGTTCCGCAATTATACACTGTTTTCTTGTTTTTACATGTTTGTCTTATATTTGTTTACCTCACTTAACGGTTTTAGTAATTATTTACATAGTTTATGCCGAGCTGAGTTACTTATGAAAATAGACAATTTTGTTGTAAGTTTCGAATAGACCTAAAGATTTTCACTAAAATTTGGCTTGTTTGTTGCATGTATCGGTACGGATTGATTTGTAAACAAAATAGATTGTATCTCATCTTGTTTTGTTTCGCTGCTATACTTTCGTAACGTATACTACTGCATGTGTCTCTGATATAATCTAAACAAGCGTTGCTACTGTAATAATACTGCATTGCCTTCGATACAATTGAAACGATACTATGGCGTCGTCAAGGCGTGGTTTAAGTTTTCAAGTTTATCTTGGTTATCTGGCAGTCTAAACAATTGTCGAGTATTTATTTCAAAGCAGCAAATGTTTCAAAATTCACGAAATGTTTTTTAAAATTTAAAGTATTTGACTTATAGTTTTAATTAAGCTACGATCAGATTAGGCAATTATTTGCCCAAATACACTCAGATATTTTTAAAATCAGCTATAATCGTATCTGACTGAACCAGTATTTTATTTTTCTGAATGTATTTTCCTATTATTTGGGCAAATATTTGCCTAATCTGACAGTAGCTTTACTTTGAGTTGTATGTATTTGGTCTGACTTTGAGATATGGAAAACTCTCAATTAGCTAATTAACCACCACTTGTGAAATATATGCTCTTCAGTTTTATTTCGGTCTACTCTCAACCTTATAAAATTCTCCTTGTGAATGTGAAATTTATATGTACTAAATATAATTTCAGTGCCAATTGTCAATATTTTATTATAAAATTGGTGTACGCGCGTAGTTGCTTTGCCTATTTGCTCCACTGTGATCAGTATTTTTAGCCGTAGAGGTCACTAAACGTTGAGATTTAATTCAACATGGAAAACATTCACAGTTCATTACACCTTTACACTGAATTTAAGACTGACTTTCAATTGCATCGGTTTTTTTTATTACTGTCATTTACATCACACATCTATACTTTACCAATATACAGAATATATGACAACAATTAATTAATTACAGCTCGAAAAAAGGAGTTCCTTTATTTATTTTTATTTTGCAGAACCTGACTATCTTTACATATTTACCACAACATTTTCAATCTATTTTGCTTATATTTAATAATAATCTTCATTTTCACTTTCCGCAGACTGTAAGTTTGATAGCAATAAAGCATTTAACTAAGGATTTACAACGCACAGCAAATCCAAATCACTTTACACAAAGAAATTTCTCACTGTGTTCTATATTTCCAAACAAAATTGTTCGGGTGATACTAAACTGCGTCGTTCTGCCAAAAATCATTTATAAGCGATTTGTAAAAACGTTTTCAAGGCATTTAAAACAACGCACTCAATCCATTACAGTGTTGAAAAGCGCATGCGTTTATTATTGTAAAAAGCTAAGAGCTCACATAATAAACCTTGATCTGTGCTATTTTCAAAGTAATTGTATAACTATTCTAAAACGATATCATCAAAGCTGAGGGTTTTGTTTGTTGTTTGCAAATTGTTTTTTTTTTTACCAAAAAAAAAATTGTACTAAGGTTGTGGAATCCAAAAAGAGAAGTTACTACAACGGCTCTTTTCCATTGACCAGTGTGTGCATCACAAGTAGCAAA
The DNA here is from genome assembly GCA_951394025.1 of Heteromyza rotundicornis. NCBI lineage: Eukaryota > Metazoa > Arthropoda > Insecta > Diptera > Heleomyzidae > Heteromyza > Heteromyza rotundicornis. Next base: position 25,001,547 of record OX596012.1, read on the forward strand.
CAATAAATTTTATTTTCGGTTAATTACATAAAGAATAACTAGGTTGGGCACTCTTGCAATCTTGCATAACAATTTTAGCATTTGCAAGTGTAACTTTTCAAAAATCAAAGTTTTAAAGCGCAATTTAGTTTCTTTGAGGCATTCTGCATTTACGATAAGTTTTTAAGCTAAAGATTGAGAGAACTTCTTCATATAGAGTCGTTCTCGCTGATATCTCAAAAAGGTGCTTACAAACTTTGCAAAATCCAAAAATTTGGCTGAAAATAAAATCAAACAATTTTGGGGCCTATACCAATATATATCATACCTGCATAGAAAAGAAAACGAAATTTTTGAATTTTTTGCATTTTTAACAAATACAAAAATTCCATCCTCATAACCAAAAACCAAAATTTTGCAAAAAAATCATAGGTACTAGGCCAGCCCTCACAATGTCTGTCCCTGTACGCTACTCTGCTGCCGCCAATTACGCCGTCGTTGATAGTGGTTTGTCAAATACTCTAACCCAAGAAGAGCAATACCACCTACAACAACAGCAACAACACCAACAGGAGCTGTTTTGCCAATTGTACAATACCAACCACAATCTAAGCAACAACAACGACTTTGAGCAGCAGCAGTTGATGCAGCAGCGGTCATCGATGTCGTCGTCGGTTTCGCCATCTTCAGTATTGTCCGCCAACTCCATCAACAACATGAATAACAACATGTTTGATCAACAAGAACCATCAACTTCATCAAATTCATCATCGTCGTCGATCAATATCAATAGTCCACAATTCGGTATGGATATGAAACCCACAACATCAACGATGGCGGCGGCGGCAGCTAATGGCAGCGACAATGCAGAGATGCGAACTGAGTGGATGCGGATGTCTGACGAGGGCCGGTATGGGACACCGGGTGCTGCTGGCTTGGAATATCAAAAATATGAGCTGGAACAACAAACAACACCTACTGCAAACAACATTGACCAACCAATGGAGCCTTCTTTAATGGACACTGAGAACATCACCACTACTACTAACATCAACATCAAGAATGTGGAAGATAAACTCAACGCATTGTCGTCTGATGAGCTGTACAACATCGTTAAGGAATATGATGCCCAACAGGATAAATATCATACTGTACTGCTTATGCCTAAAGAATCTAGGGTAGGTCGAACGTAAAAGATACAAAGATTTCAAATACATACCTTTTTCTGGACAAAAATTATAAATATGGTTTTCTTTTGTTTATTGAAGCGTGAAGTTACTGCCGGTGGACGTGATGGTTCCGCGTATGTTTTACGTTGCCTTAAAATGTGGTATGAGCTGCCCTCCGATGCACTATTCAATGCAATGAGCCTGGTCGATCGTTTCCTGGATCGCATGGCTGTCAAGCCAAAACATATGGCATGTATGAGTGTGGCTTCTCTTCATCTGGCCATCAAGCAATTGGGACTCAAACCAATTCCGGGCGAAGACTTGGTTACAATATCTCAGGTAAGACTTCGGCAATACATAAATGTTTGTATGTTAATAGTGTTCACAATAGAATGCACAGTACAACTCCAAATGTTATTAGGAAGTATCGTTTCTGGTATTTAATCTTTGTTATTCTTGCTTAAACATCATACAGTGTGGTTGTACCGCCGGTGATTTGGAACGTATGGCTGCTGTGATTGAAAACAAGCTAGGCGTTCCGATGGATCATACCCCGATTACATCGGTCAGCTACTTGCGCATCTACTACGCCCTGTTCCGCAATTTGGCTAAGGAATTCCCGGAATTCTTCGAATTTTATAAGCAATTCATCAAGCTGGAAGATTTGGAGAATCGCTTGGAGATTTTGCTGTGCGACGTTAAGACAACCGTCATCACACCATCGACTTTGGCTTTGGTTTTGATATGCCTGCATTTGGATTTCCATATTAAAGCATCGTATCCCAAGGGTAAACCCGAATTGAAGGACATATTCAATTATATACTCTTCCTGCAGGAATTCATGCGGGTAAGTTGATTGAAAACCAAATGCTATTTTCTCTAGTAAATGATGTACTGATACCGAATTCACCATTGTCATTATAGATTCCCGATCGTGTTTTCACTTGTGGATTTAGCATTGTCTCTGGCATCCTGTCGCACTACAATGGCCAAAACAAACAGCCCTACAAGCAGCGTTTGGTGTGGAGACTATCGACTCGTACGTTGCGCGTCTTACGCCCAACCAAGAGCTTCTCAACCGATTTAACCACCATTGAGGAAGGCATATCAAACGCCATGGATGATGGCTGTCGATCAAGGTGAGTTTCCTAGTCGAGGAGAAGTTTTAACAGTAAGAGTGGTCCAGACCGGTTGATCCCAATCGCAAATATAACCGATTCTTACTATTCGAAAACCGCATTTTTAGCCGAACTATTCGAATCCGAAAATAACCATGCAATTTTTCCAGCACGCACCATTTTTCCGCAATCACCAAAAATGCCCTTTTTGTGGTTTTCTTTAAAAAGATACACTAATTCTTAAGATTCAATTGTTTAAAGAAAATTGTCAGTCCTACAACTTTATCGAATATAACTTGTTTGTATCTTTAATGGTTTGTAAGACACAAAAGCTCAAACGCAAAAAATACATCAAAATTTGTCAATTTTTTCACTTTTAAAATTACGCAATTTTCCTTCTAATGGAAATTCATTTTGTTAAATGAGAAACTACAACTTTTTCTTATGTATTTTTTCACGCTGAATCCGAATATAGTTTAAAAATTTTAGGAATCAATGTATCCATTTTTAAGTTACAAAATACATAAGAATTTGTCTATCCAGTCCATTTAACACACAAAAAGTTCAATTTTGTCGACCAGTGTAATCGATTTCCGCCATAGCCTAATCATATCGTACTTTAAAAGAATAGGTCAATTACATTTTTTTTAAATAACAACAACAAATAACATAGAAACCTATTCCCGAAAAATCACCAACGTCAACAATAATATGTAGTAAGACTTTATTTTTAGCTATAAAAGTTGTATTATATATAAAAACCTATATGTATATACATTTTTTTGGCGTAAACAAGTTTCTAAATCATTTGAAATGCGCATTTAGCATTTATTATCATCATGAGACTGGTTGCCCTGCCTTATGCTTATGCTGAGACTGTTCCAATAGTAATCGTGAATACTGAATTTTTTCGCTCAACAGTTTCCGAAATTTTATTTTTATGTTGTTTCTTTTTCTTCATGTTTATCTCGTTCGTGTAGATTAGACAAAGCAGTACAGTATTCAGGCAAAAGCCAAAGCAAATAAGCTTCGCTCTTTGTTATTTGAAAATTCGAATTTGATAGGCTGTTCGATAGGTAGGTGCGTATTTTGAACATGTGTGTGTAAAAACATTTACGCTCATAAAATCATCTATTAAAAAAAAAGGAAAATAGATTAAATTTGTATTTTGAAATGCGGTATTTGCTCTGCTTTGATATTGCATTTCCATTTTTTAGTAAGTTTTGTTTTTGTTTTATTATCTTATCTGCACTTATTTTAAATTCATTAGACTTTTGCTAGTAACACTATACACAGTGAACCATTATATTATTTCTCGTTACAAAAATCATTACTTTTAAGCTAATACAGCTTTCTTATAGCGTTTTTTGCTCTGATTTTTCTTTTCATTTTATATTTTTACCTAATTTTAAATAGCAATTTCAAATTACAATTAATCTGGCAACGATATTTGAAATTTTAAAAATTCCTTGAGTAAAAACGTTGAATTAAAGAATTTATTGATTATTGATTTTTTCGAATATTTTTGTTTAATAATTTTACATTAGCCGGAAGCGGTTGAAAATGTGCCTGTTCCAATACCCTGATTTTAACCCTATTTGTGTAATGGAATTTTTTGTGACCCTAAACCAAATGTGGTCATCAAATTCGAATTAAAAAATGAGCGCGGAGGTTTTAAAACCATATTCGTTCATAAGTTATGATTTTTGCAACAATAAATTACAGAATTTCCCACTGTGCTACGTCGAAATTTTCGAATATAATATAGATGAAAACTAGAAAAGATCAATGCCCTGGCTGAAGCACAAACACGCGATAAACGTACAATACTTGAGTGCATTTTGAAATAACCAAACACTTGTGCTTTGATTAAAGTACATACATTTGCACTCTCTGAGCAGATCAACAAGTTTTGCAAATTTGTTCATCTGCTACTTTTTAAAAAAATATTTGAATGAGCTGGCATAGAATAAAGGGGGGTGTATACGAAAAATAGTGGTCAACGATAAACTGCTGTCAAATCCATATTTTTTAATCAAAAAACCAAATCTCGCATTTTCTGAAAGCTTATAACTAGAACTTTATAAAAGTTTACTCATTTCGTTGAGGTGTACTCGAACGCCTCTCGTTTTTAGACTTTTTTTTTTTTTTTTTTTAGCAGTTTTCTTTGGCCGAAGTTTGGGGCTATTTGGAGAATTTGACTATCGCGAAGACGTACCAAAAGCAAAGGACGCTTCTATAAGCACTCTTCCACATAAATTGGTTGGTTTACTGTACCAGTAGTCACGAAAACGCTGCTTTTCAAACCCCATTTACAAACTTGTCTATTTTTTTTAAATTTTAGCTAAACGTTGCCTTTTATTCTTAGCAGAGTACAACAATTGACCAGGAAGCTGCTGGAAGTGACATAAGTTTCGTCGTCAAAATTGTCAACGTGAACGACCCTTTGTATTTTGTTTGTCATTTCTGTTCGGTGTCATTGTAACGTTTATGATTGAAGACCCCTCTCTTTGCGAACATTCAGGTCATATCCGTACGACATACCCACATTTTTGGCCACATCTCCGATTTAGAGTCCAGGATTTCGAATGTACGCACCTCTTCTCTAGCTTTTTCCTTAGAAACAAATTTTTTTTTCCGTCCACTTCCAACTTTATGTTCAGTAATTAAACGTTTACTGAACTGCTTCAGCACCTTTGCCACTGTTGAACTTGTAATATTTAAAGTTTTTCCTATTGTCTATTAGACAAATTCTAGCATTCCGCTCATTTCGGCCCTAAATCAAATTTCTATCAAATGAATGATGCAATAATTTTAATCGAACACTTCTCTAACGGTTTTTTGTATACACCCTTTAATATAATTTACCACAAAAAAATATTCGTTTTTATTAGGTGCAACCAATTAATGTAAAATGATTAATATATTATGATTTTAAAAGAATTTATATTTATGCTTAAAATTTCTTTATACGTAGTAGTTTTGTGTTATGATTTTCCGTTAAAATAAGTTTTAATATTTAAGGTTCGAAATCATTCTTAAACATACCATAATTTGAAAGATTGTTTTCTTTTGTAAATAATTGTGGTCTTACAAAACGCATTTTTTAAAACATTTTTTTTACTTTAACATATATTTTTTTTTGTAAAAAAATTTCTGAATTGTATGTGATGCTTACATCCAATTGTAAAAAGTTTACATATTTTTTAAGTTATGTTCCATGTTTTTTGAAGGTATGTCCCCTATCAAATGCATATTTAATATTAAAAATCCAATCATAACTGAAGAATTATTATGTACATGAGAAAAATTTAAAATGCATAAATGCGATTGAAACGGTTTTAAGAATTGGTCCAGAAAAACTGGAAGACACCGGAACAGAATCTGTTAGTCCCGATCATGTGCGTTTTTTAGTGTCGAACGGTGTAAGAAACAATTGGGTATTTTGTGCTGGAAATCACTAGACGACAATCTGACAAGTCAAAACTGAACTGGAAAAGAATTTAATATACAAATTGCATTTCAAATATTAGTCCAGTCATTCTATGATTTTCTTCATACAAAAGTTACAAAAATTAGCATATGCGGTTTTTTTTTCTCATACAGGGGCGTGGCCTAAGCTTAATTCCAAAATGGCGGGACTTTAGAGGTTGTGCTTCAGCTGCTATAAGAAGAAACACATTTCCACGATTTCTTCGTAAACGGACCAAAGTCATGTAAATCTGGGTTTTGTGTAATATCTTGTAAACGGTTTTTCTGTAATCTAATAAACCGTTGTTCTGTAATCTGTTCTAATACAACCGTTTACAAGATATTACACAAAAAACAGATTTACATGACTTTGATCCGTTATATAATACAAGCTATCAACTTTACGAAAAGCTTTTAGCTTAAAAAGAAGGCGGTGTTATTATCTTCAAAATGGTACCAGGAGATTTCGCATAGGATGCACCGTTTACGAGATAATCGTATAAAAGCGTTTTTCCTTATGGCAGCTGAAGCACAACCTCTACAGTCCCGCCATTTTGGAATTAAGCTTAGGACTGGCCCCTGCATGAGTTCAGAAAAAAAAATCGAATACGCAAATTTTTGTGAACAAAAATCCTAGAATGACTGGACTATATGTAATCTGAAAGTTGCAATTTATATTACACTTTTATTTATATTAATATTCACGCAATATTCTTGGTTTTTTATTTCAGAACCGAGAGTCTTAGTTCCGAGGAAGAGGAGGACTGGCCAACTTCACCAATAATTCCAATTTTTGAACAGTGTTAGTTACACTTACACGCATAACAGGATAATTCAAATTTCCAACCGATCCATACTGCAGGATATCTTCCAGTTGCGATTGCGCACGCGTTAAGTGACACCGATGCGAATATGATGCGAATGAAGAAGAGAATAAGAAAACAAATATATTCAAGCAGCAGCATTATAAAGTCCTCAATCGCAACATGAAAGCTTTAAAAGTAACAACATAAACACGAAAGCTAATGGAAGTGAAGGGATGCTGCACCAATGATAACAACACCAAATCAACCAGCAAAAGCAGCAGCTTCATAAACAACAATCCACAAGATCAATAACAACCACAACAACACCAACAAACATATCCTGCAAAAAGCTAATTTGTTTTAACAGAAGTTTATTACTCTGCGCGATGTGTGTATATTTTGCTATGCATCATAATTTACATTTTTTACTTTGGTTTTTATAAGTAAATTAAGCGAGCGAGTTTAAGAATGACAGGCAAATTACGATTCAAGTAGTAAAAAGAATAAATTTTTCATATAAACAAAAAATTTAAAAAAAATCTTAAAAGTTAAAAAATGCTGCGGACCATCATGTCAAGGATTGATGTCGTTCCGGACCATTTTCAGTCTTGGAAAGGGAAACAACTACAACAACCTAACGTAACCGTTTACTCTTACGTTGTCAAATGAGCGCGTGTCTATCGTGTGCCAACCACACACAACACTGCAATTTGGGTTCGCTCAAGAAAAAATCTTTTAAAATAAGCAAAAAAAACAACAAAAAAATCCAAACTCCAAAAAAATGTTCAAACCATTATGCTAATTATAAAATAGTTTCATGTTTCAATGTTTGTTTTTTCCTTTTTGTTACAATTTCAATCAATTAAAATCTTTATTAGTTACCAACAAAAGTTAAAAAAAAAAATAATAAAAAATTTGACAAAATAGAAAAAAAATCTTTTAAATATAAAAAAGAACCGAATTAATAAAATTTTTTGCAAAACCAATAAATAGAAAAAGCGTAAAAAAATAAATCCACAAAAAAATTATAAAAAAAATCAAAAAGTACAAAAAATTTTTATTATGTACAGCATAATTAAGCTTAATCAATCTACTTTACTTTAAACATGAATCGAAAACTTTTCGTCTAAATTGCAATAGCAATTCTAAACGATACAAAATCAATACAATTTAAAACAGATACTTGTGACTTTGTGTAGATTGTGTAGCATTTTAGAAAGTTTATAAAAAAAAACAGTAAATGAATATAACAAAGGCTTGCAATTCATGTCATCCCCCGGAGTTTATCGTTCACTTGAAATATACGTAAAAATATTTGTTTTAATTAAAAATCGATTTGATGTAAAACACAGAACCAACACACAAACCACACACAAGTTGCTTTATCGTTTAGTTATAGTTTCATTTGCTAATTAATGAACACTTTGTAAAATTTAGTAAGCAAAACCAATTCGAAAAGCCAAATTTCTTACATTTTTCGCTGAAAATGTATGCGTCAAATGCGTATGTATATGAAAGGGGAAAAAAATATGTTTGTTGTCAAAATGTTAGCCCCTTTCATTACTATTCACGGCATAAAAATTCGCTTAAAATAATTTCTCATTTATTTATTAGCTGTTCAGATGCCAAGGCACAGCTTTACTGTATTCAATGCGTTGCATTCGCGGACCTAAGGCTGGATAAGTCGAGAATGGCAACTCTGGCTTGACAGAGGCATTAGGCTTTATGGTCTCCTCGGCGACTCGTGCCACTTTAGTGCCGTCTCGGTGCAGCGTAAATATTTCAAATTTAACTTTGTTAGTGATCTTTTTATTTACACACATTTTTATATAGGTATTTTTTTTTAAAACTAATTTCTTTTTTGTTATTTTAATATTATTATAACTTATTCATATACACAACAAAAAAGCAACAGCTTTCTTTAGTATATACCATACAAGAAATCCAACAACAACATTATCAATTCACTTTAATTGTTTCCTGTATATACACATAAGCCTTTATGTTAATAAAACACAAAATTCTCAAAAGTAAAATTTAAAAAATATCAACAAAAAAATTCTATATTATAATTTACACAAAGTGAGCAGCAGCAACAGAAACAGATTAAGATATTATGTTATCTTAGAATATTTGTGTATTATGATGCATATAATCGAAAATATACACCAGGCGAAAAAGGGAACGCAACTCTTAGTTTTAAAATCAAAATCAGATTGAACTACTCACGCTCCTAATTTTATTTAAAATTTAATACAATTTCTGCGTAATTAAGGCCAAAAGTTAAATCTAAAGTCAGTGGCAGAACATTTTTGTATTTTGCGCTTTTCGTTTTGAAGTACATAGTACATATAACTGAGAAATAACTATAACAAGAACAACGGCCACAATTGAAATATTCTTTAAATTTTAAGTCTTTGAAAAACTAAAACCGAAAAATACAAACAACCACAACTTGTAAAATCCGATATGAATTTTTTGTGCAAGTATGAAAATAAAGTTTGCATTGGAATTTTAGTTCCATGCTTCAAGAAAGTTTTGCAAAACAAAAACATACTCTTTTTGCTTCAATTTTCAGTGAATTCTTAAGTACGAGTTCGAAATTTTAATAGAATATTTGATTAAGATATCCTTAAAAAATGTTCGTGATCTAATTTGTGTGAGTATCTAATTAGCGATTTGGAATTTCTGGAATATTGATTCGCTTCAAAATATGAGTACTTTTAAAAATTTGGCTTAAGTGAAGCGCTAGAGCCACGCCCCGATTTTCTTAATTTTTTTTAGAGTAGGATTTGACTTTTTAAAACCGAATCTGCAAAAATGTTTAGTCGGAAATGTCTAGTTTCCGAGATATTTAATTTTAGAGTAACGAATTTTCCCATACCAAATCGCACTATTTTGATTTTTCTTCTCTGGGGCCGGTTCGCGTAAGCCGATAGTGAACGAAACCGACAGTGTGAGTATCGGTTTTGGTTCGCGTAAACCGATACTCGACAAAAAAGTATGAAAATTACCGATAGTTGAAACCGACACCTTTTGATGTGTCGATTTCACTGATTTTTCAAACAATTGCCAAAAAAAAAACTTGCTCACGCAAAAAAAATTAAAAAATGCTAAAATTATGATATTTAAAACGGACACAAAGTAACCAGACGCAAAAGAAAAAGCTATGGGACAGATTGGTGACTACACTCAACAGCAATGGGCCGCCAATAAAAACATTGAAGTGCTGGCAAAAAGTAATTTAATTTATCTAGTAATATTTAACCACATTTTTAATGCGTCCAATTGAAATTTTTGGTTTGGACCGACCACAAACACGCAGCCAAGAAAAAACTGACACAAAAAAGACAAAGTCTCTTCAAAACCGGCAGCGGACCGTAACGTTTTTGCCGTATTGAATTTGAGACATCCCTCAGCATTCTTTGTCGTCTAACAAGATCAACACCCTCGTCGCTGTCAACATCCAATAGAACATGCCTCAACGGAAACATTTCTTGATCACTTTCGTGTTATTCTTTATTATTTTGTTATTTAAAATTTTTTTTTTTTCAATTTAAAATCTGTCATTTGACAGTTGTCAGCTGTTTAAATGACTTGTTCGCAAATAATGTAATAAATTTTGTGTGCTCACGCAAATAGCACTCGACTTTTATTTTGTCGGCTTACGCGAACCGAATTTGCACTATCGGTTTGGTTGTGTCGGTTTCAACTATCGATTCTCTGATAGTCGAGTATCGGCTTACGCGAACCGGCCCCTGACCTTTGCGATGGTGGCACTCGTGTGTTCATCGGTTTTTTTTTTCGATAGTTCTCAAGCAATACAAAACATAAATGCTTCTTGTAATGTTGATGTTCTAATATTATTTACTACAGCTGTTGAATGTTGTTGTAATGTTGTTTTAAAGTGGTTCCAAGATTGTTGTTGTTGTTATGTTGGAACACTGAAACAAGTACGAATACTCTACAACACATCCCTCTTAATTTATGAATTTTGGACTACGGCGCTTAATATCCTACTATTATCTGAATACCTTCGATGCTACAACAAATTCAATCTCTTAAATTGAAAAATGTTCCCCAAAAATTCCACTATTTCTCGCCTGCGTCGCTAGTAGGGCTTTCGATCCCGAAAGCTTTTCGCAATCCCGGGATTTTCGGGACTGAAAATTGCAATCCCGGGATTTTTCGGGATTTGTTACTTTTACACGCAAAATGCATTTTAAAAAATAAAAAATGTTTTTTATATGTTTTATTGGAAAACTGATAGTTTTGGCTTAAATAAATAAACATAAACATTAATTTCAATTTATTAAAGGTACAAATTAATGAATTTTTTTATTTTCAGTATCTGAGTGTCCGTTTCTTTAGGAACGACACAATTCAATTTAAAATATGCTTAAGTAAGGTTTCTGAAATTACTTTTGTTTCAGTTTTCAGTTTTACTTAATTATTTTTACTAAGCAATTTTTGCAATGTTTGTGCGTTCGCTTAGACTGAAAATACCAATTTTCTTCTGAAATAAATATAAATTAATTTTTTCTTAAAGAAAAAATTTCAAGCACAAACAATTTTATTCGTAATTTTTTTAATAAATTAAAAATTTTTGAATTTTGAGTTTTCAAACCAATCTTTTTTCATTTTGGGGTTGACCAAATGTTGTCAAAACTATTTTTCTGCTAACACGATTTTTTTATATTTTATGAGCGATGAAAAGCTGTATTTTTCTTCTATTAAACTTTTTTTATGGACTAATTTATTTAAAATGTAGTCCCGAAAATCCCGGGATTTAGAAAAAATATCCCGGGATTTTCGGGACTAAAAATGGACCGGAATCCCGGGATACGGGATCCCGGGATCGAAAGCCCTAGTATATACACACACAAAAAATCATTTCACATATAAACAAATATAGCTTCGACCTAAAGCTGCCACCTTTAAGAAAATAACACTGCCACAAGACTACCGTTGCCACCTAACACTATTTTCACATATTACGGTGGTGTATTAGATTTTCATATTACACTTTCATATTACACTTTCCTATACACTGCATATATTCCCAGTACAACATTAAGGTCCGCACACATCAACGCGAAACAGCCGCAGCGAAACTTACTCAAAAATGTTTCTTGCAAATGCGAAAATATATTTGTTTAAGGTGAGAAATTTCATAAAAACAAATAAAAATGTGAATCATTTATAAATTAAAATTCACGAAAAAAATACTACAAAATAAACACCTTTCTTAGAAGTCAAAACTAAAAAAAATTTATTTCTTGGAAAGCAGATTCTTGCTACAATAAAAGATGCAGATTCGGTTTTAGTACGTCAAAATACATAATACGAAAATAAAAATTGAAAAAATCCAATGAATAAAACACTTTGCAATAAAAATTATCGACAATCGGAAATAATGTTTAGCCGTAACAGGTGAAAACATTGTTAGGTGGCAACGCTAGCCTTTTGGTAATATTATTTTCTTCAAAGTGTCAATGGTAAATCAAAGCTATATTTTTGTGTGTATATACTAAGGCATTCAATCCCGAAGTGTTTTGGAAAATCCCGGGATTTCGGGATTTGAAATTACAATCCCGGGATTTTAAAATTAAATACAATAGTTAATATAAAATTAAAGAACAAATTGTTGCTACAATATTTGGCATAAGTTTACTTTAGGGCCTGGAAACTTTTTGGACTTTTTTTTTTTTATTCCTATGTATTTTCACGTCCTAAATCGAAATCCGGAAGAGTTTTGCCCCGGACGCTTATAGTTTCCGAGATATTTGCGTTTAAAGTTCCGAATTTTCCCATATAAAATATTCACTTATTCGTTATTGAATGAATTCTTCTTCTTCCTTGAATGTATTTGTTCATTCGTTTTAGGCACAATTTTTGTCATTTGCAATTTTCAAACACTACAACAACACCACAACTACAACAATACAGTTGTATTATTGCTATTGCAGTAATTTTGTTAATTTTGTTTTTGTTGTTGTAATAATGTTATTGCAATGCTGTTGTATGGTTCTTGTTGTTGTAATATTGCTATGACAATGTTGTTGTCGTAATGTTGTTGTTGTTGTTGTAATGTTGATTTTGTAATTTGTTGTTGGAACAGCCCTTAAAAACATTGCAACTATTACAAACACAACAACATTACATAACTCTAAAAATGAAAAATTTTAACAAAAAATCGCGCGATTTTTTGTTAAAATTTTTCGACTCCGGCGTTTTGTGTTATTGTTATTGCTGTAAAGTTGAAAATGAAAAATTTTAACAAAAAATCGCGCGATTTTTTGTTAAAATTTTTCACCTGCGGCGCTTCGTGTTACTGTTATTGTTGTAAAGTTGAAAATGACCCAAAAATTACGATATTTTCAATTAAATACATTGTTTCAATCCTTCTTTAAATTCATTTGCCTATTTCCAAAATATATTTCCATAAATTCTTTAAAATAAGTAACTAAATACTTCATTGCCATAAATTTATTAAAATAAGTACCTACTTTATGCTCCCATGAACACATGAACATTAGTTTCGTGGTGCAAGTATCACCACTTTCATTCTGAATGACACTTTCAAGAAGAAGAAGAATTCATAAACAAGAATAAGTGGTTATTTTATATGGGATAATTCGGAACTTTAAACGCAAATATCTCGGAAACTATAAGCGTCCGGGGCAAAATTCTTCCGGATTTCGATTTAGGACCTGAAAATACATAAAAATAAAAAAAAAAAAGTGCAAAAAATTTCCAGGCCCTAAAGTAAACTTGTTCCAAATAAATATAGTCAAACAAAAAGTAATTCTTTTTAAATTAGATTGATCGAACAAATTATTTTTTTTGCCAGCTCCATTTCATGCTAAACACGAAAAACTTACTCTCAGTAGTTTTAGTATTTTAGCGGGAACAAATACACCAATTGTTGTTTAAAACTATTGAAATTGGTGCCCATTCAAAAGTAAAACACACACAAAACCATTTATCCAATTCATAAAGTTTTCAATATACGGTTAACAAAATAATTTTAATATATATCTTTTTTGTAAAAAAAAATTGCTTAAATTGAAAAAATTTAATTCAGATCGATAAAAATTGTTTGTTAACCGTTTTTGACAAAAATTTAGTAAATTTTTGTGTGTTTGTAGCACTAAATCTACAAAAGTGGGTTTTTTTGATTTACCAATTAGATTGAAAATAAATGCACTGAAGTATTTTTGTGGAAAAACGTCAAAAACAATGCATTTTTGAATCCCGGGATTACGGACTCAAAATCCCGGGTTTCCGGGATTGAGAAAACTTCCGGGATCCCGGGATTTCGGGATTCGGGATCCCGGGATTGAATGCCTTAGTCGCTAGTTACTAGAGCCCGACCGATTAATCGGCTTCGGCCGTTATCGGTAAAAAATGCACATTCGGCTTCGGCTTCGGTTTTTCCGAAAAATGGCCGAAGTTTTGGCCGAAGCTTTTACATTTTTTTCCTTATTTTTGCGACACCGAAAACCAAAACTTGAACTTGAATGTAAAATTGTGTAATTGATGGAATTTCCAATGGGACATAAGAGGCCCACAAAACAAAAAATATGATTAAAAATTTAAATTAGTAATCATCGAATATTGAGTGAATCTCGCCTCAAATTGCGTGGCACGAGGTTAAAACTGCCACAAAGTACATCCTTGGACATTTTCTGGGTGGATTACTGAATTTTAAATATAGATTTAGAAGCTACTACTTGCCCTGATGTCTATGTTAAAAGGAGTCCTGGTAAACTGTATGAAATTTCAAATATAGGGGTAGGAGGCTCACGGAAGGATTCTACCTTTTAGAAATGTAGCCCAAATTGCTACGCCAACATATATGAAAAGGTGCTGAAATCCGGGACCGATTTTGGTAAAATTTTACATTTAAAGTTCAAAGCTTCACAGGTGGTATTTACCATCAACTAGAACATCCTTTGCCCATCACCTGACGGACTTGGGGAGTCCTTAAAAAACAGCTACTTAGATGGATTTATTCTTTGAAGAATTCTCTACCATTTCTTCTGAATTCCCATTATTTTAAGCTTTACTCCAAATTTTTAAAAGTGATTTTAAAAAAATCCAATTGTTTTTACACGGGATATATGGGATAATTTGAGGCTATTGTTAGTTTTGACCTAGGATTTGTTTGTGAATTCTTTTGGTTACTTTTATTATTTGTTTAAATACATTTTTAGTTCCTTAAAAAACTAAATGTGTATTTATATACTCGAATTTGAATGAAAATACACGAAAAAACAAGTTTTTAAAGGGTTTTTATTTAAGTATCGGCTTCGGCTTCGGTATAGGCCTTCGGCGTCGGCCGAAGTAATAGGCTGCCAATTGACCTTCGGCATCGGCTTCGGCCTGAAAATGCTTATCGGTCGGGCTCTACTAGTTACCACTTAATACCGTCAATGTTACAATAACTTCAATCTCTTAGTATACATCACTGCTGAACCAACATTGTTGTTGTAGAGTTGTTGCTGTAATCTTATTGTTACAATGTTGTTGTAATGTAGTCGTTTAATCTTATTGTTGTAATGTTGTTGTAATATTATTGTTGTATTGTTGTTGTAATGCTACATTAACATTACAAAATTACAGCAACAACATTACAGCAACAACATTACACAACAACATCGCAACAGAAACATTACAACAACAACATTCAACTACTGTACTAAAATAATATTAGAACAGCAACAAAAAGAATTTATGTTTTATAATGCTTGAATTATCGGAAAAAATATCGGTGAACACACCTTTCAAAATGTCACCATCGTAAAATTCAGTGAAGAAAAAATCAAAATAAAGCGATTTCGTATGGGAAAATTCGTAACTTAAATGTCCCAACATTTTTCATATCTCTAAGTAACTTTTGCCCGATTCTTTTGATCACGCGTATCCACACAAGCTTTTTTTTACACTAAGGGGGTGGGATGAGGTGAAATCATACACGGGCAGTTTCAATTACACTTTGTAATGATTAACCCGCTCAATTATAATTACTGTAATTGTAATTGAAATGTTTTCAATTACAATTACATTTCTTGAAAAATTTCAATTACGTTTTCTCAATTACATTTGTAATTGAAAAATGTAGTTGAAACAAAGTAATTGAGAGGAAAAAAGTTTTTGCTTTGGGCTATATATATATATATATATATCCTCAAATCTGCGGCGAGCTTTTTCATACACTTCCACATGAGCTAGAGAGCTGAAATTTGGAACACTGATAGTACTCCGGTGACAATGCATTCTATCAAATTTTGGGGTCCATCAGAGGCGTAGGGGGCCGTGGGGGGACTCAAACTTTTTTTTTTAAACATGACATAACTTCCGATTCCTTCAAGCTGTAATGATGAATTGGTAGGTGGGTTCTTATTGACAAAATGATTTTTTATACCCTTTGGAAAGGGGGGTGTGGGGGCAAAGGGGAGCGGAATGGAGCCAATTTAAAGTTCTAGCTTTCGTATTTTTTAAGCTACAGGGCTGAAATTTTTCACTTAGGCTAGCATTTGGGAAAAAGAGTAAAAAAGGAAAAAAAAGGGGGGAGAAAAGGGGGGAACAATTTTTTTTTTTATATCCAAAAAAATTTTTTAAATGTAAAAATTTAAGAAGAAAAACTATACGGGCAAAATATAAATGAAAAAGAAATATACCGAAAAAAAAAATTTTTTTTTAAAAAAGGGGAAAATAAAAAAAGAGTAAAAAACAAGTTTTTTAAAATATAACCCTTTAACCGACTAAAAAGCAGAAAATAAATTTTCTTTAAATTAATTTCTGCAATTTCGATTTAAAATTAAGGGTTTTTGGCTACTTTGTTCCTAATATCATTACAAATTTTGAAGTAGCCAAAAACCCTTAATTTTAAATCGAAATTGCAGAAATTAATTTAAAGAAAATTTATTTTCTGCTTTTTAGTCGGTTAAAGGGTTATATTTTAAAAAACTTGTTTTTTACTCTTTTTTTATTTAAAGTAGAATAAAATGGAGTTTTTACCACCACAAAATGTCCACTTTCATCCTTGCACAATAGCGTGGGAAATACCATATTTTTGTGGCTGACCCAAGCGGCTATTTTCATTGTTCGGGCTCAAGTGTGAACCTGTTGCGTTGTTAAACTAGAAATCGCGAAAACCCATCATAAAACTTTCGCAGCAGCGCGCGATTTCGAAGTACGATTGCTGACGCGCTGTCTGGGTCATTTCCTCTGCTGCATTGCTACAAATTCTGAATGAAGAAAGCGCACATTATTTTTTAATTGGTGCATTTCAATTTTTGCTATTTGCGTGTCATTTCGCGCTTTGCGACCCTTTGGTCTACTCTTTGGCAAATATCTAGGAAATCCCAGATTTTATTAGCCGTGTTTTGGTTGCAAACGTTTTATAGCAGTTTTGTTTTTTATATGAAAAACTTAGCGCCTAACAACGGACAAGTTGTGTAGTAGAGCACCCATCAGGCCCGGCTCTAGGCATTTTGGCGCCCGGGGCAAATATTTCATTTGCCGCCCCTTCTATGTAGCTAAAATTGTATGACAAACTCAAGCTCAATTTGGAAAATAATTCTTTATAGATTTAATTTATTAAGTTAATTTATTTATGAAAATATTTTATCAGACTCAATTTTATTACCCTTCGAGACTTGTTAAAAATAAAAATAAAAACTCAACATATTGAGTAATTTAAAAAACTTAAGAAAAAATCATAGCTTCAGTCCAAATTAGGGGTGCCAGACGTACTGTTTTAAACTGTTTTTTCATAAAAAGTACTGTTTTATTCAGAACACTCAAAACAGTACCCAAAAGTACAGTTTTTTCAAAAATGTACTATTTTTTGTACTTTTTTGTTTTTCTTTGAATATATTTTATGTTTTTTTATATAGACAAACAAATTTTTTGCTTGAGCCATTCTGAAAACAACTAGCTAAAATATTATTAAAAATAGTTATATGGATTTACTTTTTGATGCGTCTGTTTCGGCAAATCTGAAATCGTACAAAAAAAAAACCGGTTGAAGAGTTTCGAAAAGAAAGTATGCAACTTCATTTTTTCCATTGTGCATTCAAATTTCGACACTGAAAGAATATTCAGTCTCATATTTTCATTTTAAAAATAATAAAAAATCTTTCCAAAAAAATGTTTAGGGATCAAAATTATCTCCGAATTTTGAGAATTTTTTTAAAATTTGAATATCGCCCATGATGCAAGAATTAGGGGTGTCAGTAGATGACTGCTCTCCAAATTTGAGCATATTTGCTGTCATTTCGTGGCTTATAGAACAGAGTTGTAATTTTTGGTGTAACAAAGAAGTACAAAATTTGATTCGAGTTTAGCGTCAATTTGTAATAAAACTTAAAAAAACACAAAAAAATACATATTTTTTTTTATGTACCAAAAAAAACAACCGTGCTCATTTCTATAAGCCATAGCCTTTGACAGCTCTCCCTACATCACCTTCTTATTGCATCATGAATATCGCCCAAAAATGACAAAATTACAAAACATTTGATAATTTTCATGCAAATTTACCAAAAACCCCGTTTTTAGCAAAATTCTCAAAATTCAGGGAAGGTATTGGTTTTGATGTTTTCAATGATATCAATATCTACACAATAAAACAATAAAAGGAAACTATAAATATATAACCATTTATGCTATAGGATTTGAAATGCCACTCACTGTAAAAAAATGAAGTGAAAATGTACAACAATTTTATTTCGATTGGTACATGCAAGGAAAGCGAAAAAAGAGTTGCTTTTTGAGTACTTTGGACAGAAAATATTCCCAACTCGCAGATGTTGAAAAAATTAAAATGGCTGCCCAGGGTTAATGAAAATTTGAACAACATTTTCAGGCGGCATTTTCTCGGTAGTGTAATCGGGCCCTAAGTGAGTATATTTGTTTTGTATCTGAAATTTAAAATTTTTTTTTGTTGATATGTAGTAAATTTAATGAAAAAAAAGTGTACTAATTTTTTTTTAACTGTTTTTTACTCAATGTACTGTTTTTCCTTATTCAAAATCTGGCAACCCTAGTCCAAATACTCAAAAATTCAGTAAAATGGCAAACATTTTTTTTAAAATTTGTTATTTATAACAACAATTTTGTTGTTAAAAACGCTACTATTTCCGGCCGTATTCGGTAGTTACGTACGTTTTACCGGCCTCCAGTTGCACATTCGCTTCACCATATACACTAATGACGTGAACGAAGTGAGCAATCGACTGTGTCCCGATACGACAAAATTTTATTGAACATTGAAGTTGTAACGCAAAAAAAACACACTATATAGTCGTTAAACCTGTTAATAATTAATTCCCGCAATTTGGATTTTGGCCACTTCAAAATCAGCAATGACATTAGGAACAAACCATCTCAAATTCCATTAAAAAAATAAAAATCGCCCGATAGTTGCCGATAGTGGTTTAAAACATTGTATTACACCCAAAACTCTTAGGTTTCCAATTTTGTTTGGATACATTCGGGTATTTCTTCTTTTTCTGTCTTTACCTTTTTTTTTGTTTTTTTTTACGTACACTGAGGAAAAAATCAAAATGAAACGTTATCAAAACGTTCCGAACCTTTGTCAATTTGCAGCCAAAACTGAATATTCTGATTTTAAAACTGCCCATTAGAGCTGTCCAAAAAAAAAAATTGCCCGATCTGTCTCGAAAGTGGCTTAAATAACGCAAATACACCAAAAACTCTTAAGTTTGAAATTTCAATCCGATCCGATAACGGCAACCCGGCCCGCAAAGGCCCTGAAGTTGGCCAAAACGGGCTAACACTTGTATGGGGGAAAAAAATAAAACACAAATTTTAAGTTCGTTTTAGATCAAGAAAAATACGAGAAAAAAACCATAATTAAGCATTTTTGACGGAAACCACCCTAAAATTAATTAAAAAACATTTTCGTAAAAATTAAAAAAAAAATGCCCATTGATGAATTGAAACGACACATTGATGAATTTTACTCTAAATTATTTTTGTAAACACCACACCCAGAAAACAAAAACTGTTGGGGCAGCAGAATTTTCGGCCAACCGAATGCTAGCGGTTGTCACAACATCTACTTTCAGATCATCTACTATCTGTTGTCCCAACATCTACTGTCTGACGCAGCAACATCTCTCTGATACTGCAAATAGAATGTCAAAAATAATGCTAACGTGTAAGAGCGAGACAACAATTTACTTAAATTGTGCAAATGAAAAAAAAATATACAAAAAAAAGTATTACGAAAAAGCAGGGTTGGCAACCGAATCGAATAAAGGTTTCGGTTTCGGTTTTACTCCCACTTGCCAATCGGTTTTGGTTATCGGTTTCGCTCCTTGATTTTGAAAAGGTTTCGGTTGGTTGGAGCGATTGAAAAGGTTTCGGTTTAGGTTTTAAAAGGTTTCTAGATGGCCCAATATTAGGAAATTTTATATCAATTCAATATAAATCAAGGGTGCTGAATCTAACTACATTTACCGAATTTCCTTATCTAATCGCATTTTCAAACAAATTTCTGCTTAAATTTTTAGTTTTTATACCCTACACAACGTTTGAAACGTCCATAAGGACGCATGTCCGGTATGGATAAGTATATATATTCATGATCAGCATCGAAAACAGATTTAGCTATATCCCCGTCTGTCTGTCACCATACAGGCTGGAATGTTTTTTTTTGAGACATCGATGTGAAACTTTGGGTTTACGTTTTTATCTCCGAATTGAGATCAAGTTCGAGAATCAGCTAAATCGGACGAAAAAGGCTGACATATAAAACTACGAAAAAATAGCGAAAATTTTCCAAGTCTTTTCAAAAACCATAAAAATTCCTCCGCACACAGAGGCGTTATTCGTGCCGCAAGCGGTTTCGAAGTTAATTTTGTCACAAATAATTGTATTTTTGAAAATATAGCGTTTTTTATACAGCCTGTTTCCATAGCAATACAATAAATAACAAACACAAAAAGCCAGTTTCAAAAACAATTCGAATCAGTTTGAAAATAAACCTTTTGACTGTTTCCATAGTAGTATAATAAATAACAAACAAAATAGTCATTTTCAGAACCATCTCAGTCAGACTTTTTGATTGTTTGCATAGCAATATAATAAATAACAAACAAAATCTACTGCGGTGAAATCGCTACCTGTGTGAGGCACTTGGCGTTTTCGAAGCTAGATTTTTTAAATATGGAAATGGTTCTGAAATTATATAGCGAATATCGCCTCTGTGTGCGCCGGCCTTATAAAAAGACTTATTGAATATTAAAAAAAATATTTCCTATATTTTGAAAATATATGAAATAAAAAAATGAAATACGATGAATTTTCTCTTAGGAAATAAAAAACTTCAAGTCAATTTTGTGTACGAAAACCTTTTGAAAACCGATTAAAAACCCGTAACCTTTTCAATTGGTTTTGGTTGAACCCATTCAATCGGTTACGACGAATCGGTTTCGCTCCCTAAAATGAATCGGTTTCATTCGGTTTCGGTTTCGGTTGCCAACCCTGCGAAAAAGAATGTAAGAAAAAGAAAGCAAATGTGTTTGATGTTGTCTTGTAAAACTAGAGAAATAATTTCATAATTTAATTTCATATATAAACACAAGACTTTTAATGCGAATTAATTCTCAATTCTTACACGAATTTGATGGGCAACATACTTTTTACTGCAAATACATATGGTGTTTTATATCCACAACTAGCTGTTACATACCCGACGTTGCACGGGTAATATAAAATTTTAAAATAAATATATATAGGAATTTGAGACAAATTCAATGGCGCTGTAGTTGATTGTTTTTTCCCCCCGTGAAACTTGGTGCCAACCGGCATGAGCCACCCAAAAAATGTCCAAGGAAGCACTTGGTTCCAGTTGTAATCCCACCCGGCATGAGCCACCCAAAAAATGTCCAACGACGCACTTGGTGGCAGCTGTAATCCCACCCGGTATGATTCAGCCAAAAAAAGTCCAAGGACGCAATTGGTGGCAGTTGTAATCCCACCCGGTATGATTCACCCAAAAAATGTGCAAGGGCGCAGTTGGTGGCATGGACCACTTAATATTCGATAGTTACTAAGTTACTTTTTAATAATATTTTTTGTTGTATGGGAGGTGCCACGCCCCGTTGTCCAAATCCAACCTCTTATGCCCTATTGCAAATTCCATTACAAACACAATTTTACCTTAAAATTTCAAATTGTATGGGCGGTGCCACGCCCCTTGTCCAATTATTCCAATATTCGACACATAGCAGTACAACTCCATTCCAAATTTCATTAAAATATATCCATTAGTTGCTTAATTAGCTGGTATTTAAGTTATGTGTTGTGTGGGAGGTGCCACGCCCCTTTGTCCAATTATTCCCATATTCGACACATAGCTGGGAAAACATACTGTACAACTCCATGCTAAATTTCATTAGAATATATTCAATCGTTGCTTAGTTATGTGTTGTGTGGGAGGTGCCACGCCCATTTGTCCAATTATTCCCATATTCGACACATAGCTGGGAAAACATACTATACAGCTCCATTCCAAATTTCATTAAAATATATCCAAAAGTTACGTGTTGTGTGGGCGGTGCCACGCCCCTTGTCCAATTATGCTCATATTTGGCATAAAGCTTAAAAAAGTTATTATGCAACTTCGTGATAAATTTCGTATTTATTATTCAATATTCAATTCAAATTCAATTCAGTAGTTACTAATTTCCTTGTAGACATATTTTGTGTTGTATGGGAGGTGCCACGCCCCTTTCTCCAATCCCAACCGCATATAGCCTATGTTACATGTCGATACCTATAGAATTTATCCTGAAAGTTTCAAGAGAATCGGTACAGCCGTTTAGCCGTGATTGAGGGACAAACAGACAGACAGACAGACAGACAGACACACACTCAGTTTTATAATATATATAGGAATTTAATTATTTCATTCAATTCGCAAAAAATTTTAAATGTTGAAATACGTGTTTTTAGGAAGTTAACAAATTGGAAACTATTCCGCACAATTTTTCGAAGCATAAAACACTTCTTTTTGTTTGCAATTCATTATAGTTTAATCATAATTTGATTTTAAAAATATTTTCTAGATGCGTAAAAGATAAACATGATGGACAAAATTTGATGCATAATAGTGATGGGTGATATACTAAAGGGGATGCCACACCGGCGTCAATTGACGCCGGGTGCTGACAAATTTTTGTTGTTTGCCAAAATTAAAAATTAATACTAATTGAAAGAGCGAGTGAATATTTGTTGAGGCTTGTTTCGACGCCAGCTTCAAGGTGGGGTTTATCAGTCAAAAGAGTGTTATTTTAATTGCTAAATTTGTTAAAGAAATACGTAATGTAATTAAAGGACTCTATTACAAATGAATGTTTTAATGGAATATTTTATGAATCAAATTAATATAACATATCGATCTTCATCGTTGTTTGTACATATTGATTAAAATGATCTCTATGGCCCGAAATTGTCCAAAAAAACTTCCATTACCGAAATTCTCGCAAGTTACAATGATTCCCAAACCTGGAAAAGATCCCAGTAATGTGACGTCATACCGGCCTATAAGTTTGCTCTCTGTAATATCGAAACTCTTCGAAAAACTTTTAATAAAATTGATTCTACCGAAAATTCTAGAAAAACAAGTGATTCCCGATCACCAGTTTGGCTTCCGCGAAAAGCATGGCACTATTGAGCAAGTGCACCGCATTGTTGACTCAATAAAAGGCACTTTCGAAAATAAACAGTATTGCTCCGCTGTTTTCCTCGATATCACCCAGGCCTTCGATAAAGTCTGGCACGAAGGACTTATTTACAAACTACAGCATATTCTTCCCGCTAATATGCACTGTCTACTCAAAAACTACCTCACGAATAGAAAATTTGTAGTAAAATACAAAAGCTTTGTCTCCCGAAAATACGAAATACTGGCCGGAGTACCACAAGGCAGTGTCCTCGCGCCCCTGCTATATATTCTCTATACTGCAGATATGCCCAAAAGTGATAGAACTCTCATATCGACTTTTGCTGATGACACTGCTATCAGGTGCTCTCACTCAAACCCAGACATGGCATCTCTATACGTGCAAAAACACTTGGACACTCTAAGTAATTGGCTACATCGATGGAAAATCAAGGTCAATGAATCCAAAAGCTGTCACTTAACCTTCACTCTAAGAAGGGGCACGTGTCCTGCTCTGAAGATAAACGGCCAAGTCGTCCCTGAAAGTTCCGAAACCAAGTATCTTGGAATGCATCTCGATCGCCGACTCACATGGCATAAACATATTGAATCCAAAATCACTCAGATCAAATTAAAGCAATTGGAACTAAATTTGCTAATCTCAAGGGCATCAAAGCTAAATCTCACATACAAAGTCCAAATATACAAAAGTATAATAAAACCCATATGGACATATGGAATTGAACTCTGGGGCACTGCCTCTCCCTCGAACGTGGAAAAACTCCAGAGAGTCCAATCTAAAATCCTGAGACAAATTGCCAGAGCCCCTTGGTATATAAAAAATACTAACATCCACAGAGACCTGAATATACCTGCAGTAAAAGACGAAATTCCGAAATTTACCTCGAAGTACAAGCAGAAGCTCATGTTTCACCCAAACATTCTAGCTAGAAATTTACTGAGACCTCTGAATCCCTCACGTCTTAAACGAAACTAATATATTCCCCATATATTAGTTACGATAACTCTACATTGCCTAAATCAATGGATATAGGGCAAATAGTTTTAATCTGAATATTATAAAAATAAGCTGAATTTCTGAATTTTTGAAAAACCATTGTTAGACCTAAGTTATTATTAGGTCAATTAAATAAATTAAATAAAATTACTAAAAAAAAAAAAAAAAAAATACTATACATCGCATACGATAAATCGTAAGTCTAGACCACTTATAGCAACCCTTTTGTGACATAAAGATAAAAGTTGTCTGATTGACCTGGCGTCAAATATTTTTGCTTGTTGCACGCATCAAAAAATTAAAACAGCGTAAAACAGAGTGAAAATTCAAATAAATAGGGACGCCTATGTGGCATGGGCTTAAGCCTTCAACTATTTTTCTGTATTAGTTTGCAGCCTTTGTAATGGCTCAACTGTTTATTTCTGTGAATTTTGATAAAAGAAACTTAGATTAAAAGGAAGAAATCAATAAATAAAAACACAAAAGTTAAAATAAAAATAGATTTGCAACACTGGTCTTTTGCTTCCTACATGGCATCACTGTTAGTTGTCACAGTTCACAAGCGAATTCAGTTGCTACGGCCGAGTGTGGATTCGGTTGTGGTAGCTTTTTTATTTGAAATGTTCTGTCAGCTGAAAAAAAATGGCTGCTTCAATCTACTATTCTGTTGTTATATCCGAATTGAACATTTTAGCGTTTCTTCTGGTATTACAAGCGAATTTGGGTCTCTCTCAAGCGAAAACTAGAGCTGCAGACGAATATTTGTTACCACAACCTCGCGCCAAGCGATTATTTTTTTGTGTGCATTATTGATATTTCATTGCTATATTTTATTTACGAAATAAAGAAATTTTTGTTTACTTACCGAGATTTGAATCCTGGCCATTCGGATTCATAAACGCGCCTCTTAGCACGCTTGCCTACCGGTGTGTATATTTGCAATGTTTCAACTACATACATATACTAGAAATTGTTTAGTTAGGATTTGAAACGGTTTCAGTTCTGAAATATAACTGAAAACAGTTTTACTTTTTGGGACCGTGGGTTCGAATCTCAGTCGGAGCAATTTTTTTGTTGTTTTGAGCAATAGTAAAACAATTTTCGCTTACACCGTTTAAGAGATATCGGCAATTTAAAGGCGATATGCTAGGTATGAAGAGATGGTCACTCATAAAACCCGGACTAATAGTCTAATTTTAAAGGTTATCTTATCAAATAAAACAGAATTGAATTTGTTCTGTTTTTCTAAAGATAATTCGATTCTCTAAATTTTTTGCTAAAGGGCGCCTTAATCGAACTTATTTTACCGGAGAAATCGATAAATTACTAGAACAATTTTTGTCAGTAAAAAAGTCCAATAGCGGCCATCTATAGCCGAACATTTTTATACCCTACACCTCATGAGGTATGGGTATATTCACTTTGGTCTGATGTTTGTAACACCAAGAAGTTTTCTATGTCCGGTATGGAAAACTATATATATTCTTGATCAGCGTCACTTCCTGAGTCGATTTAGCCCTATCCGTCTGTCCATCTGACCGTCTGACAGTCCGTCCTCTTTTCTTGTAAACACGATTGCAGGAGCTAGAAGAAAGCTGGGGATCCCAAATTTTGGATTTAACCTTTTTAGGCCCTAAAAAAAAGAGTAAAAAGCAGAAAATAAATTTCCTTTAAATTAATTTCCGCAATTTTGATTTAAAATTAAGGGTTTTTGGCTACTTTCTTCCCAAAATCATTGCAGATTTTGAAGTCGCTAAAAACTCCTAATTTTAAATCGAAATTGCGGTTGGTCTACTGGTAACATTATTTAACAGAGTCTAAATGTATTATATATACATTTTTTGTAGTAAAAGCATACTACTTTTTTAAAGAAACATCGTAAAACTATGCTTTGATTTTTTTAAATAGAAAAGTATTATCAATTTCAAACGACTAACGAAAGAGCAAGACGATTGAAATTGAAAGCATTTGTTTTAAAAATTAAAACATAAATGTACTGCAGAAAAAACGATGTTTTAAAATGCAAATTGAAAAAAAATTTATAATTTTAAAACATGTTTTTTCTTTCAGTGTAGTTTTTCTGTCTAGAATAGCCTTAGGCCCGTGAATGTTTCGGTCCTTCATAAACAATATGTTTGCATGCATTTGCATAAAATATTGGTCAACTGAAATGTTGAGCAAATTGTAAACTTGAACTTTTGCTAAATAAATACCAATTTAATATCTATATAGCTAATTCTATATAGCATTGTCAGAGAACAGAATGAATCGATGTTATTGTTATTAAATTTCGAGCTACAGTGGCTCAAAGTAATAATGGAACAAAAGTTGCAATAGCACTAAAATTAAAAAAAAATAACTAAGATGTTGTTGTAGCAAAAACTATTTTTTTTATTTAAAAGGCTCCAGGTCTATAGAATATAAAACAAGCAAAAAATTACAGAAATCCATTAACTACATTTAAAAAAAAAAGTTTTTGTAACCTAACATCAAAATTGAACATCAAAGTAATAATGGAACAGAACACATTTCATATGAAAATATTATAGATAAATGAAAGTTATAATTAAATTAATATTTTGTGGGCAGCCCTTTTTGATTACGGTATGGGCTCCGTAATGGTTTGGGGTGCTATGTCGGCTGCAGGTCCTGGAAACCTTCACATAATCGAAGGTATTATGGACCAGTTAGTGTACATTAGCATATTGAAGTCAAACCGGAAGGAAAGTGTGCGAAAACTAGGAATTGAGAATACATTCGCATTTTACCAGGACAACGACCCTAAGCACAAGGCGTTTAAAGTGCGAAGTTGGCTCCTTTATAATTGTCCACACGTTTTGGAAACGCCTCCACAGTCTCCGGACCTAAACGTCATTGAGCACGCATGGAGTTACCTCGAAGAAAAATTAAAAAATCACACCATTTCGACTCGTGATCAGCTCAAATCCGCCCTAATTGAGGAGTGGAACAATATGGAGCCATCTTATTGCAAAAAACTGGTGGAATCAATGCCTCGACGACTGCAGGCAGTTATTCAACAAAAAGGGCTGCCCACAAAATATTAATTTAATTATAACTTTCATTTATCTATAATATTTTCATATGAAATGTGTTCTGTTCCATTATTACTTTGATGTTCAATTTTGATGTTAGGTTACAAAAACTTTTTTTTTTAAATGTAGTTAATGGATTTCTTTAATTTTTTGCTTGTTTTATATTCTATAGACCTGGGGCCTTTTAAATAAAAAAAATAGTTTTTGCTACAACAATATCTTAGTTATTTTTTTTTAATTTTAGTGCTATTGCATCTTTTGTTCCATTATTACTTTGAGCCACTGTATGTCTAATTAAAACCGTACCCACACACTACTGTGGCAGGGTATCTTTACTTTGACATAACGTTTGTATCGCATATAAGGAGGCGTGTCCGGTATGTATATATTCGTTATCAGCATCGAAAACTGAATCGTTTTTGCCATGTCCGTCTGTCTGTCCATAGGTTCACAGCTTAGGAGATATTGACTTTAAACTTTGGTAACAAGTTTTTCTTCTGCTCGAGAATCAACAAAGTCAGTCAAGTCTGTCAAATAATAAGAAAAACCCCAATATTTTCCAAGTATTTTTAAAATGTCCAGAGGTTCCAAAACCACCACAGATTGGTCAAAATGGGGTCCTGAGACAAAGTGGGGTATCTCCGACGTACTTCTAAATTTGTCATATTGTGTGCGGGTATTTCAGCTTCGGCATAGTTAGTTAACTTCCTGGTTTTTTTTGTAACATTTCAATTTAGGCTTGCCACACACAGGGTTTTTGCCCGGAGACTCCGGGAATCTGAACGTTTCTCCGGTTTTTTGAAAGTATTAGTAATTTTTTGTTAATCTAAAAAATGTTTG
Organism: Heteromyza rotundicornis; assembly: GCA_951394025.1. Taxonomy (NCBI): domain Eukaryota; kingdom Metazoa; phylum Arthropoda; class Insecta; order Diptera; family Heleomyzidae; genus Heteromyza; species Heteromyza rotundicornis. Next base: position 25,029,706 of record OX596012.1, read on the forward strand.
TAAAAATGTATTTTGATTAAACGTTTGAAAATAAAATACACATTTTTTCATTCGAGTCACCCTATGGTATTTAATTATTATTTTGATTATTTCGACCGAACCAAGTGCTTTTGGAAAATACCCAATAAACTTATCGGTTGGATATCGACCTGGGTCTATAGCATTCTCAACTTAAAAGGGACATGGAATTTCCCAATCGTCTTCGTTCTAACAGAAATCACTAGTTCCATTTTTCTATTTGAAAATAAATAAGTGTTAATATATAATAATAGGGTAAAACATATTATTTAAGAGAAACTTTAACATACGAATATAACGAATATAAGTTAAAACTTGGAACCACGGTAGAAAAGGAAATTTGATTGTTTTTTCAATGAGCCCATAAGTGTATTTCTATCTTTTATGGTTGAAAAGTAATTCACAAAAACCAAAAATTTGTATCAATAAAATTAGGTGCTGTAAGAGGTTTGACCACCAATTTCATGAAAAGGTATTGATTAAACCTTTCCTATAATACCCAATTTCACATTATTAAATTTGCGAAAACCATAAATATATACACTGAGAGGAAAATGTTTTAAAATTGAACGATTTGGTTTTTAAAATAGAGCTTTGTACAGATTTGTTCAATTTCAAAACACGTGCGCTAAAAATAAAATTTTAAAACGCAGTTTTTCTATTTTAAAACAAACTGGTTCAATTTGAAAACTTTTTTTTTAAATTGAAAACAAAAATTTTAAAGTTGAATGGAATTGTTTTAAAATTTTATAAATTTGCTTTCAAATTGGTTTTTAGCACAAAGTTTTAAAATTGAATGACTGCGTTTTAAAATTTGTTTTGAACGCACGTGTTTTAAAATTAAACAAATTTGTTTTAAGTTCTATTTTAAAAAACAATGCACTAAATTTTTCTTTCAGTGTTGTAACGAGGTAATTTTGGAGCCGGGGTGAAGCCGTCGGCGTCCAAGGTTCGTTGCAAAAATTTGTATGTTTTGGGACCGCGCGATGGCCAAAATTCCGTCAGATTGATTGTAAACAGGATTTAACTTGGATATTCACTTTATTTAATTTAATTTTGTAATTCATTTCTTAATTAATGTACATTTAATTATTTATATTAATTAATTATATTTTCTTGGGTTTATTATCTATTATAATTCTTCTGCTCCCTTCACGTTCAAAATCGCCTGCCTACCCAGAGTACTGGCCGCGGTGCGACTGTTGGAGGTCCGTTTCACCAGTCAGAGGAGAATCAAACGGGAGGGGGGTTGCAACCATGCGTCCTTGCGCAGGAGAAGAGCTAACAGAAGTTTTACAGGGAAAAGGGATTATGAGGGGAGAGGGTCGATAAATGGGACGGATCGTTGGTATGGCGTTCCCACTACAAGAAAGCTGTACGCCACGAGCAATAAGTGCGCTGACAAGAGAAAACTAAACTAGGTATACTATGCGGGAGCTATACATCACGAGCGATAAATGCGCTGGTGAGAGTAAAAATCCTATGCTATGTCCTCTACGGAAAGCTATGGGCCACGAGCAATAAGTGCGCTGACAAGAGAAACTAAACTAGGTCTACTATGCGGGAGCTATGCATCACGAGCGATAAATGCGCTGGTGAGAGGGGAAATCCTATGCTATGTCCTCTACGGAGAGCTATGTGCCACGAGCAATAAGTGCGCTGACAAGAGAAAACTAAACTAGGTCTACTATGCGGGGGCTATACATCACGAGCGATAAATGCGCTGGTGAGAGTAAAAATCCTATGCTATGTCCTCTACGGAAAGCTATGGGCCACGAGCAATAAGTGCGCTGACAAGAGAAACTAAACTAGGTCTACTATGCGGGAGCTATGCATCACGAGCGATAAATGCGCTGGTGAGAGGGGAAATCCTATGCTATGTCCTCTACGGAGAGCTATGTGCCACGAGCAATAAGTGCGCTGACAAGAGAAAACTAAACTAGGTCTACTATGCGATACTATGCGATGGGAGCTATACATCACGAGCGATAAATGTGCTGGTGAGAGGGGAAATCCTATGCTATGTCCTCTACGGAGAGCTATGTGCCACGAGCAATAAGTGCGCTGACAAGAGAAAACTAAACTAGGTCTACTATGCGGGAGCTATGCATCACGAGCGATAAATGCGCTGGTGAGAAGGGAAAATCCTATGCTATGTCCTCTACGGAGAGCTTTGTGCCATGAGCAATAAATGCGCGCTGACAAGAGAAAACTAAACTAGGTTATGCATCACGAGCGATGAACGCGCTGGTGAGAGTAAAAAATCCTATGCTAGGTCTTTTACGGGAAGCTATATGCCACGAGCAATAAGACAAGAGAAAACTAAACTAAATCTACTATACGGAAGCTATGCATCACGAGCGATAAATGCGCTGGTGAGAGAGGGGCAATTCTACGCTATGTCTTTACGGAAAGCTATGTGCCACGAGCAATAAGTGCGCGCTGACAAGAGAAAACTAAACTAGGTCTACTATGCGGGAGCTATGCATCACGAGCGATGAACGCGCTGGTGAGAGTAAAAAAAAATCCTATTCTATGTGCCACGAGCAATAAGTGCGCTGACAAGAGAACTAAACTAAATCTACTATAGGGAAGCTATGCATCACGAGCGATAAATGCGCTGGTGAGAGGGGACAATTCTACGCTATTTCTACTCAGGCTTGCCTACTCAATATCGGAACACTCACCCAATGCCGCTGTCGAATTATCACCGAATCTCGGTGTGCCGTTTTCTTGGTCTAGTCGAGGTGCGACTTATCGGTTTGACCGCTGGCGAAGAACTGACCTTTTCTGATTTCTGAATTTCTAACTAACCTCAGCGCAGACTCCTGCGCATGTTCACCACTTGTGATTTTACCCGAGAAGGGGTTAGTCCGCCCCTGGGCGGAAGGGATTGCAAATTTTAATTCCGACTCGGATACGGTTTATTTCTAAGAACAAAGTTACAATAAGAATTAGTTACAAGCAGGGGCCGCCAAGAACCGGTTCCGGAACCGAAACCGTTATATTTTATTGAACCGAAACCGGAGCCGAAACCAATATTTTGAAAATTTGAGAACCAAACCAAAAATTTTTGTATTTTCGAATCGAAACCGAAACAGTTTAATTTATTTGGTTTTAGTTCCGAATTTTTTAAGTCAAAAATACAAATTAAAATTATAATTTTTTACTAAATTTTCTTGTCATGCTCATTAAAAATGTTTAAAAAATAATTCAAAATGTTAAATTCATGTATTCTTAAACGAATTCCTTTATTTATCTTGTTTATTTTGGTATTTTTTTAAGCAAACACAGTCATATTTCAAAATTAATTAAAAACTATTTTTGAAATTCAATTAATTGAATATTTTTGCTAGCTTGAATTTAGTTGAAAAATATTTCGAAAACCACTTGGCTGAAATTTTGGTTTGAGGGAGTTTGGGAGGTAAAACAAGAAATAAGTTTATGTTTATGTTTATTAAAGAAAAATCCAGTTTTGTTAAAATTCCAACTTTTTTTGAGTTTATGGAACCGAAACCGATATTTTTGAAATCCGAGAACCGGAACCGAAATATTTTAAAATTAGGGAACCGATATTCCTTTCGGTTCCAGTCCCTGGTTACAAGATAAAATACACGTAAGTCTTACAGCAGTCCTGCTCCTTTTCAGAGTGCTGCAGAAAGTGTCTTAAAAATCAAGCCCACCAATTAATTTTTCATTTTAGACAGACTTGAGTTGAATTGAGTTTTGCCTACCATACAATGAGTTGCTTCCCAGAAAATAATTTTATCGTTAAAGAGGTCGTAAACGAAAAATTTTCGAGCGAAATGCTGACAAAACAATCGTAGGCGACACACGATAACGATACGTTTACGAGTCCGACTTCGTTCTTAATTTTGCATCGAAACGAGTTATCTCGTTATCGAACCAAAATGTTCATAACAAATTTGGAACACTGATTGTACTTCGGTAGGGGGCCGTGGGGGGACTCAAACCCCTTTTTTTTAAACATGGCATAACTTCCAATTCCTTCAAGCTGCAATGGTAGGTGGGTTCTTATTGACAAAATTAAGTTTTATACCCTTTGGAAAGGGGGGTGTGGGGGCAAAGGGGAGCGGGATGGAGTCAATTTAAAGTCCTAACTTTCGTATTTTGTAAGCTACAAGGCTGAAATTTTTTACTTAGATTCGCATTCGGGAAAAAGAGTAAAAAATTGGAAAAAAAGGGGGGAGAAAAAAAATATTTTTTAAAAAAGAAAAAATAAAAGTAAAAAACAAGTTTTTTTTTTAAATATAACCCTTTAACCGACTAAAAAGCAGAAAATAAATTTCCTTTAAATTAATTTCAGCAATTTCGATTTAAAGTTAAGGGTTTTCGGCGACTTCAAAATCTGCATTGATATTTTGAGGAAAGTAGCCAAAAACCCTTAATTTTAAATCGAAATTGCTGAAATTAATTTAAAGGAAATTTATTTTCTGCTTTTTAGTCGGTTGAAGGGTTATATTTAAGAAAACTTGTTTTTTACTCTTTTTTTATTATAACCCTTATATTAACTTGCTTTGGCTTGACTATATATATATATAATGGTATATATATCCTCAAATCTGCGGCGAGCTTTTTCATATACTTCCACATGAGCTAGAGAGCTGAAATTTGGAACACTGATAAAACTCCGGTGACAATGAGAGAGATCGCCTCCAAATTTTGGGATTCCTCTTATTTTGGCGAATGATTGGACGGTATTGAAAATGGGCAACATCGGATAAGAGCCACGCCTACCTCCCATACAAAATGGTCGCCAATTTTATATTATTTTCGTTTATCTTGAGAAATGCTGAACCGATTTGGATGCGGTTTTTTGCGTTGTGTTGGAAATGAGGTCGGGAACGAAATGGGTATATTATCGAAAAATTATCGATAAATTATCCAAAAATTATCGATAAATTATCCAAAAATTATCGATAAATTATCAAAAAATTATCGATAAAAAATCGAAAAATTATTAATAAAAAATCGATAATAAATTATCGATAAAAAATCGAAAAATTATCGATAAAAAATCGATAAATTATCGATAAAAATCGATAAATTATCGAAAAATTATCGATAATAAATCGATAAATTATCGAAAAACTCTCGATAAAATATCGAAAAATTATGAATAAAATATCGAAAAACTATCAATAAAATACCGATTTTCGATAAAATTACTAACATATGGTCTCAGAATGTATCGTACTCGCATGTGCAGGGTATTATAGCTTCGGTCAGACCGAAGATAATCCCCTTACTTGTTTTATTAACCATTCTTTAAATTTCGGAAGTGATTCAAAATGACTAGAATAGGCTGTCCATAATTATCTGACCGCCACAGTATTTATTTAAAAATGATTTTTTCTATAACGGATCTAGCATCCCATATGTGATCCTGTTGAATTAATGAAAGTTACCATAAGTACTTATTTTTTGTTTTGTTAATTTTCTAATCCAATAAATATATTTTATTGAATTTATGTTTGTTAAGTCGGTAATGAATAAAGACTGATAGAAACCATATTCTTCAATTGCGTTTTAACTGCTCATCTTTATCAAATTACATTGAATACAATTTGACGTGAAGCTTAAAATAACGTTGTAATTTTTTTTTGGTAAATTCAATGAAAATGTTGCATAATACAAGTTGTAGGTTAATTTTGCTTTTTTTTATCAAAATAAAATTTTTTTAAAATCCCGATCACGTCCCGGGATTGCCAAAAAAAATAACGAAATCCCGGGATTGCCAAAACCCTCCGGGATTGAATTCCCTAGTGTGGGGGTATTTTTATACCAAACCAAGTGTGGGAGCCAGCGGCCAGACCACAGTATACAGTACCTGCATCCGCATGCCTCGGATGCCAGACTTGTCAAAAGCGAGAAACAGCTGATAGGAAGAAGAAGAATAACACCATAGTGTGAAGTGAAGATGGTTACAGGTACTTTTACTTTGGTTCTTGAGAAAAAAAATAGAATAAGCCCCTAGCTGCAGTAGAACTTGTGCTGGTGAAACTCCGGGACTATTGATGAAATCGTGGGCCAAGAAGTGGTAGCAAAATTTACTCCGCACTTATCGACACTCCTCTTCCTCACATGTTGAGCTTTTGAAATCTTAAAAAATACCGTTTTTTTGGTTTTTCTTCATAGTTTTTGCACAAAGCTCACTTTAAGGTCCCCACTAGGCATGTCAATCCCGGGATCCCGCTTCTTTGTTAGTCCCAAAAATCCCAGGATTTGCACTGACTAATCCCGGGATTTTCGGGACAAGTTTTATGAGCAATTTTTTCAAAAATATGCCTTTTATATTGGGAAAAAATTAGTCAATTAAATTCTATCTGTTTAGAAAAAATTTATAAATTCAGGAGCTTTTTCTATCATGAATAATTTCTTTCTGAATGGTTTAGTTTTAGCAAGGACCATAGTTTTTCATCCAAAAAATGTTGATAAGCATTCAGGAAAAAACTTCGAAAAGTCGGATAAGAAAAAAAAAAAATAAAATTGGCGAAAGGTTTATTGATATACTCGTACATAAACTATATGAGTTATACATATAAAAATATGCAATACGCATTGTAGAAACTTGTACCAATGCGTGAAGGCAATTTAGGCATATTTTCATTACGTCAACAAATTTAAGCAAAAAATAGTTCCAAACTGTTTGCAAATTAGTAGACTATAAAGCACTCAAATCCGTTTTGTTTAAATGGAAATCGGATCAAAAAATACATCGAACATCGTTCGGGACATGAAATACAAATTCCAATTCCGTATATTAAAATGTTCGACAAAATGTTCAGGTCAAGAGTTGTTCGAGAAATGTGGATCAAACGACACATTTTTAAAATGATCTTATTCTGACCGGAAACCCAAGATTCCAAAGATTTTCGATTGGCAAAGGTCTCGAAAATTGACATCCCTAGCCCCCACACACCAACGCGAAATTTCGCGGACGCCGCGAAACTTGCTCAAAAATTATTCTTGAAAAGGCGATATTCGAATAAAAAAGAATTGTTTACGGTGAAAAATTTAATAAAAACAAATTAAAATGTATATCACTTATAAATTTTGTTAAAAGGAACGCACTATCGCATTTTCAAGAACACTTTTTGAGCAAGTTCCGTGGCGTCTGTGAAATTTCGCGTTGGTGTGTGGGGACTAAGGCATTCAATCCCGGGATCCCGAAATCCCGGGATCCCGGAAGTTATCTCAATCCCGGAAACCCGGGATTTTGAGTCCGAAATCCCGGGATTCAAAAATGCATTTTTTATGCATTGTTTAAGATATTTTTGACGTTTTTCCACAAAAATATTCCTTTCATTTACTTTCAATCTAATTGGTAAATCAAAAAAACCCACTTTTGTTGATTTAGTGCTACAAACACACAAAAATTTTCAACATTTTTGTCAAAAACGGTTAACAAACAATTTTTATCGATCTGAATAAAATTTTTTTAATTTAAACCATTTTTTTTTTACAAAATAGATATATGTTAAAATTATTTTGTTAACCGTATATTGAAAACTTTACGAATTGGATAAATGGTTTTTTGTGTGTTTTACTTTTGAATGGACACCAATTTCAATAGTTTTAAACAACAATTGGTGTATTTGTTCCCGCTATAATACTAAAACTACTGAAAGTAATGCGTGGTTTTCATTATGTCAAAATAATGGCAATTGTTGTCATATGTTATGAGAACAGGTTGGCATTTCGTTGTCAATTTAACGAACTGATGTAAAATATCGAAAAATTAATATGAGGTGACGTCACCGTTTGTCATATACGTTGGTATTTGCCAACATGCTGGCAAATTTATTTGCATATGGCGAAAGCAAATTCAGCACTTTGCTGAATCGTTGTCAGTTTGTGATGTCATTGATTATGACATAATGAAAACCAGGCTTAAGTTTTTCGTTTTTAGCATGAAATGGAGCTGGCAAAAATAATTTGTTCGATCAATCTAATTTAAAAAGAATTACTTTTTGTTTGACTATATTTATTTAAATATTATTTGTTTTGTTTAATGTAATATTATTAAATATAATATGTTTTCTTTGCCGAATGAAACTTAAAATATTGTTGCAAAAATTTGTTCTTTAATTTTATATTAACTATTGTATTTAATTGGAAAATCCCGAAACAAATCCCGGGATCCCGGGATTGTAATTTCAAATCCCGAAATCCCGGGATTTTCAAAAACACTTCGGGATTGAATGCCTTAGTGGGGACCTTTACGCGACCCATTTTGATATTTTCTTTTGCGTTCAACGGCAGAAAAAACCGACTACAAAAATTAAAATTTTGTATAGCTCTTATTTGAACACCAGCTGATTTTGACAGATGAGACCATGAAGGCTGGTTCGAATTTGAAGCTGATGCAGGTAATGTATACTGTGGGCCAGACAATTTGGTGACCGAATTTTTTGTTCAGGATGAACCCTCTATCAGGTCGGGCAAACCAATACATAACAAGTGAGTAAGTTTCAGTCGGGCAAGCCGACTTATATATACCCTAGACCTACTGGGCCTTATTGTATCCGCCATCTTGAATTTTTAAATTCCGACATCAAATTCGAAATCAGCGAAAACCCCACTATACAAAATTTCATACTGTTTTGATGAAATCTCAAAATTTCGGCACCCATATTAGTTCCGCCATCTTGAATTTTTAAATTCTGACATCAAATTTGAAATCAGCGACCCCGAAAACCCCACTACACAAAATTTTATACTGTTTTGATAAAATCTTAAAATTTCGCTAAAAACACGATTTTTACTTATATGGGAGTCGACCGATTTCGCCCATTTGCAATACCAACTCCTTCTAGGACCTAAAAAGGATAAATCCATAATTTGGGATCCCTAGCTTTCTTCTAGCTCCTGCAATCGTGTTTAGAAGAAAAGAGGACGGACAGACGCACAGATGGATAGGGCTAAATCAACTCAGGAGGTGACGCTGATCAAGAATATATATACTTTTCCATACCGGACACTTCTCCTTCTTGGTGTTACAAACATCGGACCAAAGTGAATATACCCATACCTCATGAGGTGTAGGGGGGAGAAAAAAAATATTTTTTAAAAAAGAAAAAATAAAAGTAAAAAACAAGTTTTTTTTTAAATATAACCCTTTAACCGACTAAAAAGCAGAAAATAAATTTCCTTTAAATTAATTTCAGCAATTTCGATTTAAAGTTAAGGGTTTTCGGCGACTTCAAAATCTGCATTGATATTTTGAGGAAAGTAGCCAAAAACCCTTAATTTTAAATCGAAATTGCTGAAATTAATTTAAAGGAAATTTATTTTCTGCTTTTTAGTCGGTTGAAGGGTTATATTTAAGAAAACTTGTTTTTTACTCTTTTTTTATTATAACCCTTATATTAACTTGCTTTGGCTTGACTATATATATATATATAATGGTATATATATCCTCAAATCTGCGGCGAGCTTTTTCATATACTTCCACATGAGCTAGAGAGCTGAAATTTGGAACACGGATAAAACTCCGGTGACAATGAGAGAGATCGCCTCCAAATTTTGGGATTCCTCTTATTTTGGCGAATGATTGGACGGTATTGAAAATGGGCAACATCGGATAAGAGCCACGCCTACCTCCCATACAAAATGGTCGCCAATTTTATATTATTTTCGTTTATCTTGAGAAATGCTGAACCGATTTGGATGCGGTTTTTTGCGTTGTGTTGGAAATGAGGGAACGAAATGGGAATGAAATGGGAAATGGGTATATTATCGAAAAATTATCGATAAATTATCCAAAAATTATCGATAAATTATCAAAAAATTATCGATAAAAAATCGAAAAATTATCGATAAAAAATCGAAAAAATATCGATAAAAAATCGAAAAAATGTCGATAAAAAATTGAAAAATTATCGATAAAAAATCGAAAAAATTATCGATAAAAAATCGAAAAATTATTAATAAAAAATCGATAATAAATTATCGATAAAAAATCGAAAAATTATCGATAAAAAATCGATAAATTATCGATAAAAATCGATAAATTATCGAAAAATTATAGATAATAAATCGATAAATTATCGAAAAACTATCGATATAATATCGAAAAATTATGAATAAAATATCGAAAAACTATCAATAAAATACCGATTTTCGATAAAATTACTAACATATGGTCTCAGAATGTATCGTACTCGCATGTGCAGGGTATTATAGCTTCGGTCAGACCGAAGATAATTCCCTTACTTGTTTTATTAACCATTCTTAAAATTTCGGAAGTGATTTAAAATGACTAGAATAGGCTGTCCCTAATTATCTGACCGCCACAGTATTTATTTAAAAATGATTTTTTCTATAACGGATCTAGCATCCCATATGTGATCCTGTTGAATTAATGAAAGTTACCATAAGTACTTATTTTTTGTTTTGTTAATTTTCTAATCCAATAAATATATTTTATTGAATTTATGTTTGTTAAGTCGGTAATGAATAAAGACTGATAGAAACCATATTCTTCAATTGCGTTTTAACTGCTCATCTTTATCAAATTACATTGAATACAATTTGACGTGAAGCTTAAAATAACGTTGTAATTTTTTTTTGGTAAATTCAATGAAAATGTTGCATAATACAAGTTGTAGGTTAATTTTGCTTTTTTTTATCAAAATAAAATTTTTTTAAAATCCCGATCACGTCCCGGGATTGCCAAAAAAAATAACGAAATCCCGGGATTGCCAAAACCCTCCGGGATTGAATTCCCTAGTGTGGGGGTATTTTTATACCAAACCAAGTGTGGGAGCCAGCGGCCAGACCACAGTATACAGTACCTACATCCGCATGCCTCGGATGCCAGACTTGTCAAAAGCGAGAAACAGCTGATAGGAAGAAGAAGAATAACACCATAGTGTGAAGTGAAGATGGTTACAGGTACTTTTACTTTGGTTCTTGAGAAAAAAAATAGAATAAGCCCCTAGCTGCAGTAGAACTTGTGCTGGTGAAACTCCGGGACTATTGATGAAATCGTGGGCCAAGAAGTGGTAGCAAAATTTACTCCGCACTTGTCGACACACCTCTTCCTCACATGTTGAGCTTTTGAAATCTTAAAAAATACCGTTTTTTTGGTTTTTCTTCATAGTTTTTGCACAAAGCTCACTTTAAGGTCCCCACTAGGCATGTCAATCCCGGGATCCCGCTTCTTTGTTAGTCCCAAAAATCCCAGGATTTGCACTGACTAATCCCGAGATTTTCGGGACAAGTTTTATGAGCAATTTTTTCAAAAATATTCAATTAAATTCTATCTGTTTAGAAAAAATTTATAAATTCAGGAGCTTTTTCTATCATGAATAATTTCTTTCTGAATGGTTTAGTTTTAGCAAGGACCATAGTTTTTCATCCAAAAAATGTTGATAAGCATTCAGGAAAAAACTTCGAAAAGTCGGATAAGAAAAAAAAAAATAAAATTGGCGAAAGGTTTATTGATATACTCGTACATAAACTATATGAGTTATACATATAAAAATGTGCAATACGCATTGTAGAAACTTGTACCAATGCGTGAAGGCAATTTAGGCATATTTTCATTACGTCAACAAATTTAAGCAAAAAATAGTTCCAAACTGTTTGCAAATTAGTAGACTATAAAGCACTCAAATCCGTTTTGTTTAAATGGAAATCGGATCAAAAAATACATCGAACATCGTTCGGGACATGAAATACAAATTCCAATTCCGTATATTAAAATGTTCAACAAAATGTTCAGGTCAAGAGTTGTTCGAGAAATGTGGATCAAACGACACATTTTTAAAATGATCTTATTCTGACCGGAAACCCAAGATTCCAAAGATTTTCGATTGGCAAAGGTCTCGAAAATTGACATCCCTAGCCCCCACACACCAACGCGAAATTTCGCGGACGCCGCGAAACTTGCTCAAAAATTATTCTTGAAAAGGCGATATTCGAATAAAAAAGAATTGTTTACGGTGAAAAATTTAATAAAAACAAATTAAAATGTATATCACTTATAAATTTTGTTAAAAGGAACGCACTATCGCATTTTCAAGAACACTTTTTGAGCAAGTTCCGTGGCGTCTGTGAAATTTCGCGTTGGTGTGTGGGGACTAAGGCATTCAATCCCGGGATCCCGAAATCCCGGGATCCCGGAAGTTATCTCAATCCCGGAAACCCGGGATTTTGAGTCCGGAATCCCGGGATTCAAAAATGCATTTTTTATGCATTGTTTAAGATATTTTTGACGTTTTTCCACAAAAATATTCCTTTCATTTACTTTCAATCTAATTGGTAAATCAAAAAAACCCACTTTTGTTGATTTAGTGCTACAAACACACAAAAATTTTCAACATTTTTGTCAAAAACGGTTACAAACAATTTTTATCGATCTGAATAAAATTTTTTTAATTTAAACCATTTTTTTTTTACAAAATAGATATATGTTAAAATTATTTTGTTAACCGTATATTGAAAACTTTACGAATTGGATAAATGGTTTTTTGTGTGTTTTACTTTTGAATGGACACCAATTTCAATAGTTTTAAACAACAATTGGTGTATTTGTTCCCGCTATAATACTAAAACTACTGAAAGTAATGCGTGGTTTTCATTATGTCAAAATAATGGCAATTGTTGTCATATGTTATGAGAACAGGTTGGCATTTCGTTGTCAATTTAACGAACTGATGTAAAATATCGAAAAATTAATATGAGGTGACGTCACCGTTTGTTATATACGTTGGTATTTGCCAACATGCTTGCAAATTTATTTGCATATGGCGAAAGCAAATTCAGCACTTTGCTGAATCGTTGTCAGTTTGTGATGTCATTGATTATGACATAATGAAAACCAGGCTTAAGTTTTTCGTTTTTAGCATGAAATGGAGCTGGCAAAAATAATTTGTTCGATCAATCTAATTTAAAAAGAATTACTTTTTGTTTGACTATATTTATTTAAATATTATTTGTTTTGTTTAATGTAATATTATTAAATATAATATGTTTTCTTTGCCGAATGAAACTTAAAATATTGTTGCAAAAATTTGTTCTTTAATTTTATATTAACTATTGTATTTAATTGGAAAATCCCGAAACAAATCCCGGGATCCCGGGATTGTAATTTCAAATCCCGAAATCCCGGGATTTTCAAAAACACTTCGGGATTGAATGCCTTAGTGGGGACCTTTACGCGACCCATTTTGATATTTTCTTTTGCGTTCAACGGCAGAAAAAACCGACTACAAAAATTAAAATTTTGTATAGCTCTTATTTGAACACCAGCTGATTTTGACAGATGAGACCATGAAGGCTGGTTCGAATTTGAAGCTGATGCAGGTAATGTATACTGTGGGCCAGACAATTTGGTGACCGAATTTTTTGTTCAGGATGAACCCTCTATCAGGTCGGGCAAACCAATACATAACAAGTGAGTAAGTTTCAGTCGGGCAAGCCGACTTATATATACCCTAGACCTACTGGGCCTTATTGTATCCGCCATCTTGAATTTTTAAATTCCGACATCAAATTCGAAATCAGCGACCCCAAAAACCCCACTATACAAAATTTCATACTGTTTTGATGAAATCTCAAAATTTCGGCACCCATTATAGTTCCGCCATCTTGAATTTTTAAATTCTGACATCAAATTTGAAATCAGCGACCCCGAAAACCCCACTACACAAAATTTTATACTGTTTTGATAAAATCTTAAAATTTCGCTAAAAACACGATTTTCACTTATATGGGAGTCGACCGATTTCGCCCATTTGCAATACCAACTCCTTCTAGGACCTAAAAAGGATAAATCCATAATTTGGGATCCCTAGCTTTCTTCTAGCTACTGCAATCGTGTTTACAAGAAAAGAGGACAGACAGGGAGGTAGGCGTGGCAGACGACCGATTCCACCCATGTTCAATACCAACTCCTTCTAGGGCCTAAGAAGGATAAATACAAAATTTGGGATCCCTAGCTTTCTTCTAGCTCCTGCAATCGTGTTTAGAAGAAAAGAGGACGGACAGACGCACAGATGGATAGGGCTAAATCAACTCAGGAGGTGACGCTGATCAAGAATATATATACTTTTCCATACCGGACACTTCTCCTTCTTGGTGTTACAAACATCAGACCAAAGTGAATATACCCATACCTCATGAGGTGTAGGGTATAAAAATGCATACTTGTGTGTGCCTGAGAGAAGCGGCACACACGTTTTGTGTACTAGTGTACTAGGGATGTCAATTTTCGAGACCTTTGCCAATCCCGGGATTTTCGGGATTGAATCCGGGATCCCGGGATTAGTCTCGGGATTTGGATTTTTTTCAATTCAACCAAAATTCAGTAAAAAAAATGTTATACTAAATCGAATTGAATTGTTTTCAATATACCCATACTATAATATTTCGGAAATTGCGCAAATAATCTAACAATATTCAAGGTTTTTATTGGATTTTTTTTAAATTGAATTTATCACACCTATGATTTGAAATATTAGAAAAAAGTTTGAATAACTTTAAAATATGTAGAATAAAATACTAATTGGAATAGATTTGGTCTTTGGAATCTTGGGTTTCCGGTCAGAATAAGATCATTTTAAAAATGTGTCGCTTGATCCACATTTCTCGAACAACTCTTGACCTGAACATTTTGTCGAACATTTTAATATACGGAATTGGAATTTATATTTCATGTTCCGAACGATGTTTGATGTATTTTTTTATCCGATTTTCATTTAAACAAAATGGATTTGAGTGCTTTATAGTCTACTAATTTGCAAACAGTTTGAAGCTATTTTTTGCTTAAATTTGTTGACGTAATGAAAATATGCCTAAATTGCTTTCACGCATTGGTACAAGTTTCTACAATGAGTATTGCATATTTTTATATGTATAACTCATATAGTTTATGTACGAGTATATCAATAAACCTTTCGCCAATTTTATTTTTTTTTTTCTTATCCGACTTTTCGAAGTTAAAAACTATGGTCCTTGCCAGAGATCCTCACTGAAAGACACTGTTTCATGAAACACAGTAAAAATTCATTGGCTTTCTTCAAGTTCAGACACATTCCCATTCACAACTTTGAATCTGAACAGACATTCGCGCACAGCGCACAAAGGCAACGAGCAACAGTGAAGGCAGTGAATATACACTAAATGCAGTGAATATTCATTGCCTTTCTGATGTCTCGTTGAATTATTCGTTGTTCGTCGCACGTTGCTCGTTGCTTCAAGAAAGGTTTTCACTCAGTGTTGCATTGGAGATTCGATGAATAACACTTTAAGTAACCAATATTTGAAATAATATAAAAACAAATTTTAACTTTTGGAATAATTCGTTGAGTCAGCAATGTAAATAAAACAACACATATCAAAAATATTTTCATTTAAATTCATTTAATTATTAAATTAAAAAAAAACATTAACACAACAAAAGTTCTTTTAAAAGTTAAATAGCATCACTGCCGAGAAGTGATGCAAATACATTACTGCGTAGTATTGCAGTATAAAATTACAAGAGTCCGCCTTCATGTTTTTTGCAGTTGTTATTAAAAATAATATTGTAGCTATTGTGTAATCAAATTAACAAAAATATAAATATTTAATAATTAAACTGAGGTCATTCGTATTTAAATTTTCGTAGTCCGCTTCTTTCTGGCAGAATATAGTAAACAAAAAACAAAAAGTCTTCAGTGACGTCACGACAAAGTCACTGTTCACACGAAGGCGGCGGCATCTTTGTGTATAACCATTTTTGACGCATCAGGTGTGTAGCCTTGAAGTATGTGAAGTATTCTATGCGGCCATTTAAAGTACATTTAGATGCGAATTGTGAAACTCGATTTGACATTTAGGCACAATTTAAATAGGAAATGCCATTTAACCGAACCTTAAAGTTTTATTCATAAAATCTCCAATGCAACACTGAGTGGAAATCTTTCTTGAAGCAACGAGCAATGAGCAACGTGCGACGAACAACGAATAATTCTCTCGAGTTCGTTGCTTTCGTTCAAAGGCAACGAGACATCAGAAAGGCAATGAATATTCACTGCCTTTGGTGTATATTCACTGCCTTTGGTGAATATTATGAATATATGTGTCTGTTGAGAGTGAACTTCGGAAGCATTCGCGTTAATGAGCCTAGTGCTTGCTTGCCTTTTCGGTGTGTATGCGTAAGGCACATTCTCATTCATTTTTTGATAGTGTGGCTCAAAACTAGAAAAGTGAGCATTCATGCCGTTTACTGGTCCTTGCTAAAACTAAACCATTCAGAAAGAAATTATTCATGATAGAAAAAGCTCCTGAATTTATAAATTTTTTCTAAACAGATAGAATTTAATTGTTTAATTTTTTCCCAATATAAAAGGCAAAATTGCTCATAAAACTTGTCCCGAAAATCCCGGGATTAGTCAGTGCGAATCCCGGGATTTTCGGGACTAACAAAGAAGCGGGATCCCGGGACCCGCTTAATGCCTATAGTGTACGTGTGAAAGCATTGCGTTGGCAGCGAATTGAAGCCTATGAACGCGTGCATAGGGAGCTCGAAAATGCCCGACACTGCTCTATATGTTTTATGCTTAGTGCTGCTAGTCGGTGCCAAACGTTGTAGGAACTGAAAAAGGATCACAAAAGCACGCATTCAGAAAAAAGGGGAAAAAAAAAACGAATAAAGTATTGTTGTTTTTCTATTGTTGCTTTCGTTGGCGCACAGTTGACCAAGTTGATGACTAAAATCGAGCGAATGTCTGACTTAGGCGGTTGTTGTACGGTATTTCAAGAAGATGATCTTTACTTCAAAAATATTGCCCAACTTTTGGATAATGACTATGACAGAAACTTAGTATTTAAAGGAGTTTTTCTTGCAAACATATAACTAAATGTAATTGCAGTATGATTATGAAACACTAGTTGTGCATATGAGCAGTCAAAATCCGAGCTGTGCGTGTACGATTACAATCTCTATTTGACACATACGGCATTAATGTGGGCGTACATGTTAAAAGGGGAATCACCAATTTCGTTTTTATCAACAAAAATACCAATTGGATAAAAACGAAACTGGTTTTTCAGTTTGGAAAAATATTTTATTTCGTTAAAAATAAAACATTGAGTGAAAAGTGAACGAGTTAAGATGGAAATTTTTTACTATTGCTTTTATTAGAGATCTATTGATCAAATTTGCTTGAAATATAGTGTCCGCGTCCGGTTATTAGAGCGTCCGGTTATTGGAATGATATTTGTATGGAAAATTTAATGAAAAATCAGTGTCCATGAAATTTGTCCGGTGGAAAAAAGGCGTGGTCATTCAATTCTAACGCCTACCTCCCATACAAAAAATCTTTAAATCTCCATAAAATGTGTTCCAATTAACATATGAACTTAAAGTCACGTATACTCAGTGTTACCATATTTAGGTTAGGTTAGGTTAGAGGGTAGATGGCACCATTGGAGCATAAATACTCCAGTGCCATCACACTTAGGCCAAAAAAGTTGACCCATTGTGATGCCCGTACTTTAAGAGGTGGGATAGGCCCACACTCGTCAAACCATAAGTTGGTAATCCAACCACCCAGAATTTCTTACAAAGGCGAGCATATCACGAAGGGGTTTATCAGATAACTCCGCCAGGTCATCGAAAAAGTATTCCCCAAGGGTTCTGCGCCTGAGATGTTGTAGACTTGGACATCGACAGAGGAAGTGGTGGGTATCTTCCTCGACTTCCTCGTCCCCACAGCCCCTACAAACGTCATTTTGGGTAAGACCCAGTCTCCTAGCATGAGCTCCTAAAAGGTTGTGACCCGTTAATGTGCCCATGAGGACAGATATGGATTTCCTATCAAACTGCAGGAGCTTGACCGTACGTGCCTCATTGCGTTGTGGCCATAGTTTGCGAGAGGTCTCACAGGTGGAGAGTTGTCTCCATCTGATGTTGGCCTGCCTCTCAAACTGTTTTTCTAGTCGTTCCCTAATACTACAGAGTGGGATTTTAACAGAGCGGTCCGCTAGGTCAGCACTGATTGCCGACCCTTTCCGAGCTAATTCGTCGGCTGCTTCATTACCAGGTATTCCCTCTTGCCCCGGCACCCAGCAGAGCCTAACGCGATGCTGTGAGCCAAGAACCTGCAGCTCTTCGCGACAGCGCCTGACAAGCTTTGACTTGATGTAGACGGCAGATAACGCTTTTATTGCTGCCTGGCTATCAATGAAAAAGGTGATATCATCGTGTGGTATCTCCACACCGCCGGTCGCCTTGGCCGCCTCCGCCACTGCCTAGGCATAGGCATAGGCATTCCGCAAAAATTCAAAAGACGAATCCCGTTAAACCATCTCTTGAGCTTGGGCAAAATCGATATGCGATTCTTGCTGAAGAAAATGATTCGGATCCCAAGCCGAAATCGCAAAAACCCCCACCTATCTACCTGCGTGAGCGAAACTCTAATTCGCTCATCAAAGATATAACTCAAAATATTGGTCCTAATAATTTCCACGTGATTTCTATTCTCAGGGGACAAGTACACGAAACAAAAATCCAAATTTACAGCGAATCCAATTATAGAAAAATTGTCAATCTCTTTGATAAACTCAAAAAGAGCTACTACACCTACCAGCTCAAAAGTTCCAAAGGCCTCTCAGTCGTACTGAAAGGTATCGAGCCTTTCGTAGAATGCGACGAAATCAAAACTGCACTAAGCGATGAAGGCTTCCAAATAAAGTCCGTATTCAATATCCAGAATCAAAAAAAAATCCCACAACCCCTTTTTCGTGTGGAACTAGAGTTCGACTCAAAATTGCTCAAAAAAGGTGAACCCCACCCGATATACTCGCTCAGATATCTGCTACATCGCAAAATCACAATTGAAGTGCCTCACAAGCGCAGTGGACCGATTCAGTGTCATAACTGCCAAGAATACGGCCACACAAAGTCTTACTGCACTCTTCCCAGCGTGTGCGTAATTTGTGGAGACCTGCACGAAACAGGTTCGTGCACAAAAACAAAAGAGGATTCCACTATTAAAAAATGTAGTAATTGCGGTGGCAATCACACTGCTAACTATAGAGGCTGTGCAGTCTATCAAAGCTTCATAAAAAAGACGGAAAATGTTACGCAAAAACATGAAACATGGAAAACCCAAAAATTTCCTCCGCTATCCGCTGCACAATCCTTCGCAAACCCACTTACAAAACAAGGCGTTTCCTACGCCAGTGCCTTAAAAAGCGGTCACTCTGCCACTGTGCACCCGCAACCTGCTCCTCCTAGTAGTAGCCTTGAACAAACTCTACAAATATTCATGCAAAATATGTCTCAATTTATGTCTGGTATGCAAAATATGATGCAAGAAATGATAAAGAATCAAAGTCTTTTACTACAACATCTCATGTCTAAGCCATGAATGGTTTAAAAATATCATTCTGGAATGCAAACGGCCTGTGTCATCACAAACTAGAACTTCTCGAGTTCTTGAAAGAGTCCAGCATAGACGTTATGCTAATTTCTGAAACACACTTCACTGAAAAACACTTTTTCAATTTACCAGGATACAGACTCTATGACACAAAGCATCCAAGCGGAAACGCTAGAGGTGGAACCGCCATTCTCATTAAAAGTCGTATAAAACATTACGCTCTCCAGAATTATTGCACAGAATATATCCAAGCGACAAGTATTTCTCTCGATGAATACTTAAAAGGCCTAACATTAACAGCTATATACTGCCCGCCCAGACACAAAATATCTGAGCAACAATTCCAGACTTTTTTCCATTCTCTTGGACAAAAGTATCTCGTTGCCGGCGATTTCAACGCCAAACATACATATTGGGGTTCTCGCCTTATATCGCCAAAGGGCAGGCTCCTGTTGAACACTGTCAACAGACTCGGTCTTGACGTGATCTCTTCTGGCACGCCAACTTACTGGCCAACTGACAGTCGCAAAACCCCCGATGTCATTGACTTTGCAGTCTTCAAAACTGTAAAAAGGAGCCAATTGTTTACTGAATCCTCTCTAGATCTCTCATCAGATCATACGCCTACTATTATCACAATAAAGTATGCGCCAAGTTCTGAGGCCAATCCACCAGATAAACTGACCAGCAAACTCACAAACTGGCTCAAATATCGAAAGTATATAACCTCCCACATTATCCCTAATGTGTCACTAAAAACGAAAGTTGAAATACACACAGCTGTTAGTAATTTCACACTCTTGCTTTCCCAAGCAGCTGCAGCGGCAACTCCCGCCCAAATCCCAAAAAGCTCAACTCGCAGTTATGCAAAGTGTACTCCAAAGGACATAGAGCAAAAATAAAAGGAGAATACGTCGCGATTGGCAAAACAACAGATCCCCAAATCTGAAAAAACAGCTTAATGATGTCTCTCGAATTCTAAAAAAACAGCTTGAGAGGAAATCCGAAAGAGAATTCCAGCTATTTGTTGAACATCTCGCACCCACAAAATCAACAAACTACTCGCTCTGGCGAGCTGCAAAAAATATGAAAAAAACCAATACTGACAGAACTCCCTATAAGGCTGCCAAATGGAAACTGGGCCAGAAGCGATGCAGAAAAGGGTGCAGCTTTTGCCAACCACCTAAAAACCGTGTTCACCCCGAACACGACAGCTGGTGATATCCCAATACCAACATTAATCCCACATAATACCTCTTGTACAATAGCGATTAAAAAAAACGAACTTATGGAGGCAATAAACAAAAGCTTGGACCCGAAAAAAGCACCAGGACCGGACTTGATAACGCCAACAATGATAAAAGAACTGCCAACAGTTGCAATAACCCACTTATTGCACATATTTAACGCGATTCTCAGAACATGTCACTACCCAGATGATTGGAAACTATCTCAAGTTACAATGATTCCCAAACCTGGAAAAGATCCCAGTAATGTGACGTCATACCGGCCTATAAGTTTGCTCTCTGTAATATCGAAACTCTTCGAAAAACTTTTAATAAAATTGATTCTACCGAAAATTCTAGAAAAACAAGTGATTCCCGATCACCAGTTTGGCTTCCGCGAAAAGCATGGCACTATTGAGCAAGTGCACCGCATTGTTGACTCAATAAAAGGCACTTTCGAAAATAAACAGTATTGCTCCGCTGTTTTCCTCGATATCACCCAGGCCTTCGATAAAGTCTGGCACGAAGGACTTATTTACAAACTACAGCATATTCTTCCCGCTAATATGCACTGTCTACTCAAAAACTACCTCACGAATAGAAAATTTGTAGTGAAATACAAAAGCTTTGTCTCCCGAAAATACGAAATACTGGCCGGAGTACCACAAGGCAGTGTCCTCGCGCCCCTGCTATATATTCTCTATACTGCAGATATGCCCAAAAGTGATAGAACTCTCATATCGACTTTTGCTGATGACACTGCTATCAGGTGCTCTCACTCAAACCCAGACATGGCATCTCTATACGTGCAAAAACACTTGGACACTCTAAGTAATTGGCTACATCGATGGAAAATCAAGGTCAATGAATCCAAAAGCTGTCACTTAACCTTCACTCTAAGAAGGGGCACGTGTCCTGCTCTGAAGATAAACGGCCAAGTCGTCCCTGAAAGTTCCGAAACCAAGTATCTTGGAATGCATCTCGATCGCCGACTCACATGGCATAAACATATTGAATCCAAAATCACTCAGATCAAATTAAAGCAATTGGAACTAAATTGGCTAATCTCAAGGGCATCAAAGATAAATCTCACATACAAAGTCCAAATATACAAAAGTATAATAAAACCCATATGGACATATGGAATTGAACTCTGGGGCACTGCCTCTCCCTCGAACGTGGAAAAACTCCAGAGAGTCCAATCTAAAATCCTGAGACAAATTGCCAGAGCCCCTTGGTATATAAAAAATACTAACATCCACAGAGACCTGAATATACCTGCAGTAAAAGACGAAATTCCGAAATTTACCTCGAAGTACAAGCAGAAGCTCATGTTTCACCCAAACATTCTAGCTAGAAATTTACTGAGACCTCTGAATCCCTCACGTCTCAAACGAAACTAATATATTCCCCATATATTAGTTACGATAACTCTACATTGCCTAAATCAATGGATATAGGGCAAATAGTTTTAATCTGAATATTATAAAAATAAGCTGAATTTCTGAATTTTTGAAAAATCATTGTTAGACCTAAGTTATTATTGGGTGATTCAATTAAATAAAATTACAAAAAAAAAAAAAAAAAAAAAAAACTGCTGTTGTCTGGCAGACGGATGTATCCCGTGATCCTTAATTTTTCGCAGGTGTAGCCCGCGCCGGTACCAATGTTCATTTTGGACCCATCAGTGAAGACTGATATGGGTACGTTTCTTGATAGGTCATGTCCCTCCCACTCTTTCCTGGTGGGAAAGTGACTGGAGAAGGGAATATTGAAGTCTGGGTATGGCAGCAGGTAGTCAGAGCTGATGTCGTTCCCAAAATGACGTTGCATTATGTCTGAGTGCCCCGTCGAGTTTCTATGCCAGGTTTCTGTCTGGCTTATTCTTAAGGCACTTTTTGCTGCATATTCTTGTGTATATAGGTCTAGAGGCAGAAAATTAAGAATTGTCTCGAGTCCTGCCGTCGGTGAAGATTTCATCGCACTAGATATTCCTATACATGCTATTCTTTGTATTTTTGTCATTGTTTTCAGATTAGTGGTCTTGCTGGCTGATTTCCACCACACGAGACAACCGTATGTCAGTATTGGTCTAACGATGGCTGCATACATCCATGAGATGATTTTGGGGCGTGGGCCCCACCTTCGTCCAAAAATTCTATTACAGGTGTAAAAGGCAATTGACGCTTTCCTAACCCTTTCTTCTATGTTTAATTTCCAGTTCAGTTTCCTGTCTAAAACGAGACCCAGATAGCGGGCGCATTCTGAGACTCTGAGAGGGATCCCCTCTATAGATGGTGGTCTGAATTGTGGAATCGTTCGTTTGTTCGTGAATAGGACAAGTTCGGTTTTTTGGGGGTTAACCCCCAGAAACCCCACATTTCTTAGTCCAGTCGCTCAATTGTTTCAGTGCTACTTCTAGTATATCGCTGATGGTCGGAAGGAATTTACCCGTTGCTAGTAGTACAACATCGTCCACGTATGCGGTCACCTTTATCCCACTCTTCTCAAATTCAATCAGTATTTCATTTAGTACCAAGTTCCACAGAAGTGGTGAGATGACACCGCCCTGCGGGGTACCCCGAGAGGCGGTCGCCTCCATGTTCGTGTTCCCAAGTTCCGTTCTGATTTTCCGCTGGCTTAACATACTAACGATCCAGTCTGTTAGGGCAGGCTCGATATTCGCGTGTTAGCGCCCTACTAACCGCACTTACGTTGACATTGTTGAATGCGCCCTCAATGTCTAAGAATGCAGCTAAAGTGTACTCTTTATAAGAAAGATTCTTTTCAATGGTGCTGACGACGCAATGCAGCGCCGTTTCCACACCCCTCCCTTTCGTGTATGCATGCTGTGCCGAGGATATATCACAAGGTCTCAGCCTGCTACGAATATAAAAGTCTATGAGTTTTTCGAAAGTCTTCAGTACGAAAGACGTCAGCCTGATGGGCCTAAAATCCTTCGCTAGTGTGTGGCTGGCTTTGCCCGCCTTGGGAATAAAAATAACATTAACTTGCCGCCAAATTGCTGGGATGTGCCCGAGCTTAAGGCTGCTCAAGAACAATTCCTTAAGAATTGGTGTTATAATATTCTTGGTCTTCTGCAGCATTATCGGGAGTATCCCGTCACTACCAGGAGATTTATAGGGCGAAAAAGAGTCAATCGCCCAGTTTATCTTTTCCTCAGTAACTAAACCTTCAGGTATACCATTACTTGTGGTCGCTGTTCTACTCGCGCCCGCATCTTCCTGATTAATATCACAACCTGGGAAATGCGTTTCCAGCAGAAGCCGTAGAGTCTCAGAGCACGATTCGGTCCATCGCCCATCGCTTCGCTTGAGGAATCCAGGTATAGCTGGTGCTTTCGAGAGAAGTTTTCTTAGCCTTGCTGAGTCAGAGGAATGTTCCAAACTACTACAGAAATCCTGCCAAGACGTTCTCTTGGCGTTCCTGGTAGCGGTTTTGAATTTCCTTGTACTCGTTTTGTAGTCGTCCCAGTCAGTGGATACATTGGTTCTCATAGCCTTATTAAAGAGCTTGCGTGCGGCACTTCTTAAGACCCTAAGCTCCTCTGTCCACCACGGTGCTGATTTCTTTACCTTGGCTGTCCTCAACGGACATGCCTTACAATACGCCTTACTAAGGAGAAGCCCTAGCGACCTGGCAGAATTGTTTATCTCATGCGCTGATGTCAGATTTTGCGCCTGCAGTGTATGTATTCCATTCCCTACCTCACTTACAAAAGAGTCCCAGTCCGCCTTTCTTGGGTTTCTATATGGGGGTAATGTATTCTTTGGTATATCTATTTCGAATTCTATTATTCTATGATCAGAGAATGAGGCCTCAGGGGAGACCATCCACTGGTTTATAGATATAGAGTCCGAATTATTCGTTAATGTTATGTCAAGTACCTCCCTCCTATTTCTAGTAGTAAAGGTGGGCTCTCTGCCCTTGTTCGCAATAATCAGATTCTTTTTGATTATATATTCAAATAAAGACTCACCCCGTACATTTGTGTCACTGCTACTCCACTGAACATGGTGTGCATTGGCGTCACATCCGATGAGAATGTCCCATCCTTCCTGTTCGGCCTTCACGATCAGTGAGTTGGTGTCATTCGACGGCGGTGGATTCACTGAGTCGTACGGCATATATGTGGAGGCGATGACGAGGGAAGGAGACCCGCGCCTTTCGCACATTACTGCCGTCTGATCAGGGGTGCTAAAAGAAGGAAGGATATATACGTTGATTTGTCTCCTAGCTACTATGCAGGTTCTGATTTTAGTCTCACTGTTTAATGGTTTGACGCTGTATGTGGTCAAACCTTTGTCCGCAAGCCCGCATATGTTACCTCGGAGTAACCAAGGTTTCTGTATGAGGGCGACGTCTACGTTTTTGCTCGCCATTAGCGAAACAAGATTTGCGCTAGCCGCTTTGCTGTGGTGAAGATTAATTTGTATTAGCTTCATGGCAGTAGTGGCATATTACCATATTTACAGATTTATCTGTTTTTTTACAGATTTTTTGAGCTTTGTCAGATTTTAGGATTTTCTTCCAAAAATTACAGATTTTTTATAAATTTCACAGATTTAACAGATTTTAAAAATTTTGACAAAAAAAATTCAAAGATATTCTGATTTTTCTTAAAAAGTATTTCGACTAAAACTATATTTTTGGGTAACTGAAGATCTGGTAGCACATGAAATGAGTTTGTTTGGAAATTGTTGAATTTAAGCAAATTTTAGCAATACTGGTAAAAACAAGCATGCGAATAGTAAGATCGCTTCATGGGATAAATGTACTGTCTTTAAGGAATCAAATTGGTCCATTGTGGCGGAAGATATTCCATTTTTAGTCTTTTCATTTGTTTTTATGGAAATAAAAATACAGAGTTACAAAGCAAAAACACATCATACGTTTTTGAAATGTTTTTGTGAAGCTTTTTCGATTTCAAAATATTCTACACATTCCAAAATAAGAACGCATTATAAAAAAATAATAGGGCGATTCATTTAAAGTGGGAGACCCCTCTGAAACTATTCAGTTGTGCAGATAAGCAGTCAAAATATATTAAATTTTACAGTTCTTTTCAGCAACTGCGCGTTTTCGAGGGGTTTCGAGGGGTTTCCCACTTTAAATGAATACCCTTAATGAGTTGTTTGTGTTTTTACTAAATTTCATTTTTATGCATTTTGAGTGTCAGGCTGTTTTTAGTATATAATTTTATTGTATGCAATGAAAAGATCACTTGAACAAGCAAACAGGAAAGTAGCAACATGAAAAAAGGAAACAGTCCAAGCATGGCTTGAGTCGTATAGCTATTTCAAAATTTGCCAGATTTATCATCAGCGACTCATTTAGTTGACTGCCAATTATGTTATTTTCAAACATTCTATATATACTTTCACATATGCGGACGATTACTAGAGAATTGCAGACTTTTCTTTGCAATGAATGTCAAATTCTAAATGTTTGACGTTACATTAACAAATCTCAGTCGCTTTCACTAGCCCCTCCCACGTATGTTTCAGTTTAGCATTTGAAAGAACAACAATAATAGCATTCCGTTAATTTCTTTCATGTGCTCCTGTTACAAGTTGCCATCCCAATAACCTTTTGTTATTGTAATACATTTTACTTGTTTGTACCTTACGTTGTTGGGCTTTTTTCCCAAATGCAATGTTTTTCTTTTTTGTAACATTGGGAAAAAGCATACATATAATGCATTTTTCTAGTTTATATCTTCGCGATGGTAACAGATTTTGGAAAAGTTTTTATGCAGAACTATCAAATGGAAAAAGGAATCCAAAGGAAAAACGCATTATATGACTACGATGAGTTTTTTCATAGCAGTGGAGAAATAATAATATGTTCACCTTTGATTTGATATCAAAGATTAAGCTGAAATAAATGGCAATCAAAAGATGCGTGTCATTATAAAATTAAGTAAAATTTGAAACATTCAAACAAATTTAAAAATTTACAACTTAATAGCTATGAAAATTTAAATGCATAAACTCGAAATAAATAACAAAGAACCATACTTACTAAAAATCCGACGCTAAAAATTGGAAAACTTACGAAGGTCTGTATATAACGACCAATTTTTGCAGTATAAAATCGTAAAATTGAAAACAGTAAGCTAAAAGTTATTGCAGCAGCGAGTACACGCAATATTAGGCTATAGTACTGCATTTTTACATTTTCGAAAAAACTAGGCCGAAAAAGATATTTATTGACAACTGCGCCCCAATGTGCGTCGCATCATACCGCAGCAAGTACACGCAGAAAAAAAAATCGTAGTGCCAACAATTTTAGACTTCATCTCAACAACTTCTGTTGTCATTTCATGCCCAACAACTCAACATTGTTGTATCAAAAACATAAACATGTGGTTTTTTTAAGTTTTTCAGATCTTGATTCAACAGTTTTTCTATTTGGTGCAAATTGTGAAATTGTTAATTTAATAACACTGTGAAACAATTTGAGGAATATTTTTAAGGGCCTCAACCAAAATGTTTTGGGATGATAGTATTGACAATACTGTATTGTATGTAAGAGTAAAACCCTAGCTAAAAAAGATATCATTGTTGACTGAAATACTTTTTTGCTACAATTTTTCAAGAGCTTGAAGTATTCGTTTTGAACGTGGTTTTTTCTCTTTGTGTACGGACATCAGCTATTCGTGTCCATCGATTCCAGGGAATACCTTTTATACATTACCACGACACCACTGCTTCCTCGGCACATTAGAGTCACAAACGAATACTAGGTCTCCTATATTTAGCGACGTTGACTTCTGGCACCATTTGACTCGGTGCGTTAGTGTTCGGCGATCCATCGCTTCCAAAAGCGATCTCTCAGTTGGCGAGCAACTCGCCATTGTTTTATTAGGGCGCACATTATCGATGTTTGCGAAGTATTCGCAGAACCTAAGAGGATTGGTTCGGTGTAGGTGTTCTTCTTGATCGGCGGTGATCGGTAAGTAAGTCAACGGGCGGGAGTTCACCACGTTCTCGGTTTCGATGATAAAACATTGGAGAGTGACTCGCGGGAAGAATGTATTCTAATAGAGTCTTTTGTGTGGCTTTATACTCATTTTATGAGTTTTTGTACATGGAAAGAACTTTCTATGAACATGACATGCTTGCTTTAAAAATTCCCATTTCAATTCGAGGTCATGTAAATTTTTATTTTGAAGTGGATTGGAACAAAATGGAATTGGAATCAAATGTTTTGATTTTATTTCGCTACTCCATTTTTATTTTGTTCCTGCCACACTTCCACTTCATTCAAAATTTTATTTCAATTCCATTTCGTTCCGTTCCATTCCCATTTCATCAGTTGGAAAATATAAAAAAATCAAAAGCAGTAACGGGCAAGAGAAAATTCAACACCACAACAATAAGCAATTGGAAGAGAGCTGACAGGAGCACAAATTGCAGCCACACGTTTAAGGTCCCCACACAACAACGCGAAATTCCGAAGCCGCTGCGTCAGCGGCACTGATCGATAAAACTGAAATTTTTGTGTGTTAACTAGACTTGATAGACAAATTCTTATGTATTTTGCCACGCTGAATACGAAAATAATAATGAAATTTTTCCAGCACGCACCAAAAATGTACTTTTTGTGACATTTGCGTGCATTATTATTTTCGGATTTAGTGTGGAAAAATACATAAGGAACAACCAAGTGGATTAAGCATTGATCATAGTTTCGAGGAATGAGAAGCGACAAAGAAGACATGTCCCCAAATTGTATAGAAAAAAGGAAAATGGAAAACTTTGAAACTTATTTTATCCATTAAGGCGTTCTCACTCTACTCCTATCAGTGTAGATCTACTACTCTCGCGATTTTTAAATTTCTACTCCTCTACTACGGAAGTAGATTTTTCTACTTACCTCAAGATATTTCTACTTTTATTGTAAGAAATCTACTCCTCAAAATATTATGTGAGTTTCATACAATGCAAAACTACTACTCTTTCTACAAATCTGCCGCCCCGACAGAAATTTCTACTATTGTCGTAGAATTTCTAGTACTCTACGCAGAAACGCATATCTACTACCCTCTCTTGAAATCTACTACCCTGAAGGTGCATTTAGATCGCACGAATGAACGCAATTTAAGTTACTAAGTCT
Source organism: Heteromyza rotundicornis (assembly GCA_951394025.1). Taxonomy (NCBI): domain Eukaryota; kingdom Metazoa; phylum Arthropoda; class Insecta; order Diptera; family Heleomyzidae; genus Heteromyza; species Heteromyza rotundicornis. Next base: position 25,058,492 of record OX596012.1, read on the forward strand.
TATCGCAAAGAAAATACCGTTCGCACAACCGTTTACACTACCTGAATATATGTTCCCGAACACAGATCGGAAGGCAGTTTGCCGGAACATTTTGAACGAGCCAATGATCGCGAACCCAAGGACGCAAACCGGGCGTTTACACCGACCGAATGAACTGCATTTTGTTCCCGAATTCGTGCGATCTAATGCACCTTGAATTTCTACTAGTCTACGCAAAAAAATAAATGTACTCTCCTTTCTTCAAATATACTCCCCTAAAATCGAATATCTACTACTCTCACCGTAGCAAAAAGTGCACCTTCAATTGATTTCCACGCATTTGTTTCTAAATTCATCTAATTTATAATTTGAACTTAAAATTATAGATTTCAGCCTACTGATACGCTTAATTATGTAAAACTTTATTACATTTAAATTCACAATTTTTTCTTTTATTTCGGTCTCTAATTAGAATATACCAAAAACATTTGCCAAATCCATATACAAAACATTTTTTAATGGGGTGGCCACACTAATCACAAACAAATCGCAAACAGCTGATAAAGTAAACACAGAAATACACAAATTATATCAAAATAAAAACCATACAAAATAAATACAAAAACCGTAAAAAATTCCCACACTCTGGCGCCGACGCCGGAGCTTGAGCGGCGCAGTGTGAATGTCATTTTAACTTTTTATCGAGAATCACTCCAGTTAGTCCAATCCTAATTAACGAGATTCATCCAAAAAGTGGATGGCGCGCTGACGCAGCGGCTGCGGAATTTCGCGATTGATTTTTTTATATTTTCCACTGATGAAATGGGAATGGAACGGAACGAAATGGAATTGAAATAAAATTTTGAATGAAGTGGAAGTGTGACAGGAACATGAACAAAATGGGATCAGGCAGGAACAAAATAAAAATGGAGTAGCGAAAAAAATCAAAACATTTGATTCCAATTCCATTTTGTTCCAATCCACTTCAAAATAAAAATTTACATGACCTCGAATTGAAATGGGACTTTTTAAAGCAAGCATGTCATGTTCATAGAAAGTTCTTTCCATGTACAAAAACTCATAAAATGAGTATAAAGCCACACAAAAGACTCTATTAGAATTAGGGTTGCCACATGCAAAATGATCTTCGTCTGGATTTTGAAAAAAAATATCTGGACTTTTCCGTTTTCAACTGGACATTCAAAGAAAAAATCGGAATTTTTTTTTATTTTAATGGCATATTTTTAAGAAATAGTAAAGTAGGAATTGGATAGCAATATGCAAGGATATACATTGGTTCCTCCTCACATAAAAAAAACAATTAAATTATATTGCTTATTATGAAAAAAAACACCTTTACAGGTCTATTCTGGGTTTGAAGTTTTTAACCGCCTTTATTACCTTCTCATTGGCATGCAACAAACATTTTAACTTTTGTCTCGCGCCAGAAAAGACCTGTAAATTTGTCTTTTTCAATGCTATTCTTTCCACAAATATTTTGTAGCTTGTAACAATTTACTGTGTGTAGAACTCTTTACAGTTTTATAGTTTAGTTTGACAATTTTGTGCAATAAGCAATAAGCACTTAAGTCGATACAAAATTTCGTTTTCGGCCGGAATTTCGATATTTCCGCCGAAAATTTCGGTTTAATATGAAAAATGTAACAAATAAATAACAATGATTACACTGATCGACAAAACTGAACATTTTGTGCGTTAAATATACTTGATAGACAAATTCTTATGTATTTTGGCACGCTGAATACGAAAAAATTAATGAAATTTTTTCAGTACGCACCAAAAATTCCATTTTTGGGCAATTTTCATTAATATTTTTGGATTTGGCGTGGCAAAATACGTAAGGAACAACCAAGCGGATAAAAGTGGTATGTAACACAAATTTAAGTATTGATCATAGTGTCGAAGAATCAGAAGCGACAAAAAAGACAAGTCGCCAATTTGTATTGAAAAAAAAAAAATTAAAAACTTTGAAACTTATTTTCTTGAAAGAATTTGTATGTTACATACAGCCTTCATCAATTCACCCCTTCACAGCGTTCTCACTCTTCTCCTATCGGAGCAGATCTACTACTCTCGCGATCATTTTTAAATTTCTACTCCTCAACTACTATTGTAATAAACCTTCTCCTCAAAATATTATGTGAGTTTCACAAAATGCAAAACTACTACTCTTTCTACAAATCTAGTGCCATGACAGAAATTTCTACTACCATTGTAGAATCTCTACTACTCTACGCAGAAACCCTAATCTACTCCCCTCTCTTGAAATCTGCTACCTTGACAGTAATTTCTACTACTCTCAAAAAATTTCTACTACTCTACGTAAAAAAATTGAATCTACTCCCCTTTTTTGAAATCTACTCCCCTAAAATCGAATATCTACAACTCTCGCCGTAGCAAAAAGTGAAAACCCTACTCATAAAAAATAAAAAATTTCGGCCATTTCGGTTTCGGCCGAAATTAAAAAAAGCGATTTCGGTCGGTCTCTTTTTAAGATTACATTGTTTTTAAATCATTGTATTTTGTTACTGAAAAAAATGGTTTTATTCAAATTTTACCAAAAGTTGGATTTTAAAACTTTTTTGAAAAAAAATTGTTTCTAATTTTTTTTTTGTTGTGGTCTAAAACCGAGGAGTTTGGGACTCCCTGCAACTCTGTACTCTTTTTTACTCAAGAGAATCAGGTAACCCTACTTAAGAGGATATTGTCTTTGGCCGCAGAAATATTTCAGATTTTATGAAATCAGCCATACTTAAGGTAAGGAACCTAAGTTATTTAAATGGCTAAAAACCAAAGCATATTAATCAAAGTAGGAGTGATTTTGACACTTCTCTCTTTCTCTCAATGCATTTAATGTCAAACTTAAAAAAATCGTAACCCAAAATAAACGTAAATTTTTTAAATTTAAAATAAGAAATTTGTGTGGCAATTTCAATTCGGGAAATAAAATGAAGAGAAATTTAAATATAAAGCGATGTGCGTGTGCGGTAATGGCGGAAGTGTGCAAGAGTTCCAACCGCCTCGTTGTGAAACAAAACGCCAGCATTGGATATCGAACTGCGGGATTGTCCTGGATAGCTCTTAGCGCGTTTGTTTGATCGGATAAGGAATAAAATATTTTGCTTACATTTTTTAACAGGACAGACCCCTGTACTTAAAAATATATGAAAAGTCACTCCTACTTTGATTAATATGCTTTGCTAAAAACTCATTAGCAGTAATTGAAAAAAATAAAACTATTTGACTGAAAACTTTATCTTTATAATAAAAACGAAAACGCTATTAGGTTTTCTGACTAATTTAATTTTTTTTACTGAGAAATATAAGAGAAAATTTTGTCTGGACAAATTATTGAAAAACTGGACTCTGGACACATGACAAAAAATCTGGACAATCCAGACGAATCCAGACCGTGTGGCAACCCTAATTAGAATACATTCTTCCCGCGAGTCACTCTCCAATGTTTTATCATCGAAACCGAGAACGTGGTGAACTCCCGCCCGTTGACTTACTTACCGATCACCGCCGATCAAGAAGAACACCTTACACCGAACCAATTCCTCTTAGGTTCTGCGAATACTTCGCAAACAGCGATAGTGTGCGCCCTAATAAAACAATGGCGAGTTGCTCGCCAACTGAGAGATCGCTTTTGGAAGCGATGGATCGCCGAACACTAACGCACGTATTCAGCGTGGCAAAATACATAAGAATTTGTCTATAAAGTCTAGTTAACACACAAAAAGTTCAGTTTTATCGATCAGTGTAATCTTTGTTATTTATTTTTTACATTTTTCGTATCAAACCGAAATTTTCGGCGGAAATATCGATATTTCGGCCGAAAACGAAATTTGGCCGAAAACGATATTTTATTTTTGGGCCGAAACACTGCCGAAACAGCTTTTTTTGGCCGAAAAGCCGAAACCGAATTCCGGTCGGTCTCTAATTCTAATGATAAATATTTGTTTGTGGCGAAAGATTTTATAAAACCTAGATGAGATCTATATAGTTTTTAGATTTCATTGAAATGAACGCACTATCACTATTTTCAAGAATATTCTTTTAGCTTTTGTTAATTTTTTTTTGCTGGCATCACTATTATTAAACAAATTTTCAGCGTTGCTTTTGCGTCGCGCCGGACTGTTTCGCGTCAGCCGTTTCGCTTCCGCGTTATACGCGAAAATTCCGCTGCGTCAGCGGTTTTTCGCGTTGGTGTGTGGGGACCTTTATCGATGCATTAATGTAGTGTACTCTGCACAGTCTGAAAAGCTAAAAATAGAACATGTTCTATGCATACATCATGCTTTCGCGTACAAGAAAAACACTAATGGGGTTCATTTAAACTTGTAAAACGTAAACGATGTAAACCTTGCAGATCTACAAGCCTGTAAACTTTCCTTTAGAATTTGTATGGGAAAAAGTTAACAACTTCTCCGAGTCTATTTTGAAGTGTAAACTACCTCGTGATCTACGCGGTGAATATGGGTTGCCTTTTGCACAAACCATTACATAGTATTATTTGCGTTGTGGAATTTTTAACAATTTTTTATAGAAAATTGATAGTTATAAAACATTAGAGAATACTGTGGAACATTTTGTATTTCTTTTATTTTATGAGACAAGAGATCAAATCCACAAATAATTTGTCATTTTTAAAAGTGTGGAATTTTTTTATAATCGACGTTAATGTTGTTAAATGAGATACTAAAGCTGTTTCCTATATATTATTCTACGCTAAATGCGGTTGTAATTATTAATAATGTTCGAAATTTAATAAATGGCTTGGTCTAAAAGTACGTTTCTAAATGTACGTTGCTACATTTCTAAACGTTTTCCAAAAGTTTGATACCACCTTGTCAGGTGTCACTTGAAATAAACAAACAATTGGAAAGATGGCAGATGTAAGTTTTCAAAAAATAACCCCAGGATTAGCAAATCATTCACTGCTGTATCTTCCACTGTGGTTTTTATTAAATTTTTCTTAATATGTAAACCCTGATTGTAGAATATGGAAATGCCACCCTAACCGCAGCAGCAATTTTGACGATATTTACGATTTTTACACTTCATCGTTCATTTAAAGTTTACATGTTTTACGAGTTTACAAGTTTACGGGGGTTGTGCAAGTTTAAATGAACACCATTACTAATTTTGTATTGGTAAAAAACAAATTTTTATCGGTTAGAATCTAAACGATTAACTGTTAATCTAAACTTTAGATTAACCAATGGAAATTGTTTCCGATTTCGTGTTCTCCGAACTTTTGTATGGGTTGGTAAATTCACAATTTTTACACCCTGACACACTGTGTCAGGGTATACTTTGACACAACGTTTAAACGCCCATAATGAGACGTGTCCAGTATGGAATAATACATATATTCTTGGTCAGCATCACCGCCGGAGTCGATTTAGTCATGTCCGTCTGTCTGTCCGCACGATAGCAGTCGCAGTTTTGGAGATATCAACTGGAAATTTTGGGAACATGTTTTTCACTTTAAAAGTAAGAGGAAGTTCGAGAATCAACCAAATCGGACAAAAACAGGGTGTGGCTCCCATATAACGAAAAAAAGGTCAACCTTTTGGTAGATTTGATTTGAAATTTTTAGAAACTGATTTTGGTTGTGGTCCGAAGCTCCAAACCACATATAAATGGCTCAAAATGGGGTCTTGAGACAACATTTTTTATGTTGAGGTATTTCTAAACTGTGGGGGTATTTCAGCTTCGGCATTGCCGAAGATATTCCACTCTCTAGTTGTTGTTAGATTTACCAACCAAACATTTTTCTGTGTATTAATCATATGCTAAATCAGAGTATTATCTGAAATAAAGTAGATACTCAATAAATTTATTTGACTTTTAATAGCTCCTATCATAACAAATGCGGTTATTAAAAAGCAGGATTGGCAACCGAAACCGTTACCGAAACCGAATGAAACCGATTCATTTTAGGGAGCGAAACCGATTCGTCGTAACCGATTGAATGGGTTCAACCAAAACCAATTGAAAAGGTTATGGGTTTTAAAAGGGTTTTCGTACACAAAATTGACTTGAAGTTTTTTTTTTCTAAAAGAAAATTCATCGCGTTTCATTTATTTATTTCATAAATTTTTAAAATATAGGAAAATATTTTTTTAAATATTCAACAAAAAAGTTTGCCTACAGACACATTTTGACGCGTTTTTTTCGTAGTTTTATATGGCAGACTTATTTGTCCGATTCATCTCAGTTCGGAGAAAAAAACGTAAACCCAAAATTTCACGTTGATGTCTCAAAAAAAAACATTCCAACCGCAATCGTGACAGACGGGAATATGGTAAAATCGGTGTTCGATGCTGATCATGAATATATATACTTATCCATACCGTACACGCGTCCTTGTGGACGTTTCAAACGTTGTGACTAAGGTAATAACCCCTGTGTGGGGTAAAAAAATAAAAACTTAAGCAGAAATTTGTTTGAAAATGCGTTAGATAAGGAAATTCGGTAAATGTAGTTAGATTCAGCACCCTTGATTTATATTGAATTGATATAAAATTTTCTAATATTGGGCCATCTAGAAACCTTTTGAAACCGAAACCTTTTCAATAGCTCCAACCAACCGAAACCTTATCAAAATCAAAGAGCGAAACCGATAACCGAAACCGATTGCCAAGTGGGAGTGAAACCGAAACCTTTATTCGATTCGGTTGCCAACCCTGTTAAAAAGAGCTCTGCTAACAGCGCATAACGCGTCGTTAGAAACTCGTGCACGCTTTTTCTACTGTAACTGTTTTCATAGCAATTTTAGTTGGTTGGGCTTATTATCTTTGGAAAACATGTCATTTTAAATTCTGGTATGTAAGGGATCGCAGTAAACTGTTTATTCAACAAAAGAATTAAAAACATAAAACTATGATTTTTTAGAAATCGAAAAGCACAAAATTTTATTTTTCGTGTTCACCTTCATATTTGCTTCATCACAGTCCAGGAATGATATTTGGGTTGTTCCATTTTGTACAAAAAGGGAACAAAAACAGTACCAAATCTGTCGAAAAAGTACCAACACTTAAATGCTTTAATTTTGTAATTAAAAACCGTTTGTAATATGAACAGAAAAGTTTATTAATATTCAGAAACGCTTTGTTCCAGTTCTACAGAAATTACTCAAGAAAAATTTGGTCAAGTTTCCTATGCTGTAAAATTGTATTAGAGCAGAATTCGATGACAGATAAGAAAGCAAAAATTTGGATTGCGATTCTGCCTTTTGGAGCATTGTTCTTCATCCCCTTTTGCTTTCTATTTTGGTTAGTGCTTTAAATTTGACAGCTGATAATGTCAACTTTTCCAAACAAATTGGAAACAATTTCAAATTTCTCAAGAAGGCACAGAATGACCGTGTTGCATTTCGTTAAAAAAGGTAAAAAAAACTGTGCCGAAGTTGATGTGAGTTAAAGAAAGTTTACGAAAGGAAATTTTTCTTATCTTCTTATCTTCTTAGTTTTTTTTTAAATTAAGTTTGACAAGTGCTTTTGAGCTACAACCTTTAACAACAAAAATATTTAAGAAATAAAATGAAAAATAAGTTGATTTTATTTATTTTTTATTAATCTAATATCTTCGCAAATATTGTACCAAAAATGTCAATGTAGTACCAATGTACTTTTGTCTTTGAAATTGTACCAAAAAAAAATCATCCCTTTTACAGTCATCAGCATATTTTTTGCTGTAAATTCCATTTTGCTTCCAATTATCGCTAATGTAAATTTCCAATTTAAAAAAAAATGCACTCGGCGGTCCCGATCAAGCCGCCGAGTGCATATAGTATGCCGCCATTAATCGCCTTTTCTGAACAGGGATTCTGTTAGAGGGGGTTAAAAAAGAGTACCCGTGCCCCCCACTCTTTTTTAGCCCTCTAACAGAATCCCTGTTCAGAAAAGGCGATCAATGGGGGCATACTATATGCACTCGGCGGCTTAATTCGGATTCGGTTTATTTCTAAGAACACAGTTACAATAAGAATTTGTTACAAGATAAAATACACCCAAGTCTTATCGCAGCCTTGCTCCCATCCTGGCAGATTCACAAGTGAACGAAAAACGATAAAAGGCAAATCGCCATTAAAAAAGGGAACTGAAGGAAGTAATGAAGGAACGAGAGCAAGGCTTTTACAAATGAGACGAATATATAATCGACAACAGCAATTCACAATATCTATATATATAAAAGAGACGTGTATGTTTATTACCAGTAGACGCGAAAACTACAGCACCGATTCTCTCCAAAATTTATATATGTGTTCTAAGGGTCGTGAGTCGTGACATAGGATAGGTTTTGACACTCCCACTTTTACCGCCCACAAGTTAGTAAAAACTGCTATATCTCAGACGTTTTTGATCACAAGAAAATTAAATTTGCCATGAACATACTATAAGACCCTAGCCATAATCTGGGCTACAGATGGCCGGGATTAGACAATGGGGCGTGGCACCGTCCATACAAGTCAATATTTGAAAATGCTGTAATAGCGCTACCACACAATGTTTTCCAACGAAATTTGGCAAATGACTTCATTGTTTCAACTATAAGCTAAATGCATTATATCGGCGTAATTGGACAAAGGGGCGTGGCACCGCCCATAAAAACCAATATTTCAAATTGCCATTCTTGGGCTCCCATTGAATATTTTTCAACGGGAAATGGTTCTATGCCTTCAATGCAACATTATGGAACTGGACAGCGGGCGCACACTGGGAACGCTCCATACGTTTCGTGCAAAAAAATAGAAGGAGTTTTCGTAGAACTTCAATTTTTTGCAAGTCTAATTATTGTGTGCAAATCAAGAAAAAAACCAAAAAAGGCGTGGTTGGTCAATTCTAACGCCTACCTCCCATACAAAAAAAAAATTCAAATCACCATAAAATGTGTTCCAAATAGGGTTGCCACACGGTCTGGATTCGTCTGGATTGTCCAGATTTTTTGTCATGTGTCCAGAGTCCAGTTTTTCAATAATTTGTCCAGACAAAATTTTCTCTTATATTTCTCAGTAAAAAAAATTAAATTAGTCAGAAAACCTAATAGCGTTTTCGTTTTTATTATAAAGATAAAGTTTTCAGTCAAATAGTTTTATTTTTTTCAATTACTGCTAATGAGTTTTTAGCAAAGCATATTAATCAAAGTAGGAGTGACGTTTCATATATTTTTGAGTACAGGGGTCTGTCCTGTTAAAAAATGTAAGCAAAATATTTTATTCCTTATCCGATCAAACAAACGCGCTAAGAGCTATCCAGGACAATCCCGCAGTTCGATATCCAATGCTGGCGTTTTGTTTCACAACGAGGCGGTTGGAACTCTTGCACACTTCCGCCATTACCGCACACGCACATCGCTTTATATTTAAATTTCTCTTCATTTTATTTCCCGAATTCAAATTGCCACACAAATTTCTTATTTTAAATTTAAAAAATTTACGTTTATTTTGGGTTACGATTTTTTTAAGTTTGACATTAAATGCATTGAGAGAAAGAGAGAAGTGTCAAAATCACTCCTACTTTGATTAATATGCTTTGGTTTTTAGCCATTTAAATAACTTAGGTTCCTTACCTTAAGTATGGCTGATTTCATAAAATCTGAAATATTTCTGCGGCCAAAGACAATATCCTCTTAAGTAGGGTTACCTGATTCTCTTGAGTAAAAAAGAGTACAGAGTTGCAGGGAGTCCCAAACTCCTCGGTTTTAGACCACAACAAAAAAAAAATTAGAAACAATTTTTTTTCAAAAAAGTTTTAAAATCCAACTTTTGGTAAAATTTGAATAAAACCATTTTTTTCAGTAACAAAATACAATGATTTAAAAACAATGTAATCTTAAAAAGAGACCGACCGAAATCGCTTTTTTTAATTTCGGCCGAAACCGAAATGGCCGAAATTTTTTATTTTTTATGAGTAGGGTTTTCACTTTTTGCTACGGCGAGAGTTGTAGATATTCGATTTTAGGGGAGTAGATTTCAAAAAAGGGGAGTAGATTCAATTTTTTTACGTAGAGTAGTAGAAATTTTTTGAGAGTAGTAGAAATTACTGTCAAGGTAGCAGATTTCAAGAGAGGGGAGTAGATTAGGGTTTCTGCGTAGAGTAGTAGAGATTCTACAATGGTAGTAGAAATTTCTGTCATGGCACTAGATTTGTAGAAAGAGTAGTAGTTTTGCATTTTGTGAAACTCACATAATATTTTGAGGAGAAGGTTTATTACAATAGTAGTTGAGGAGTAGAAATTTAAAAATGATCGCGAGAGTAGTAGATCTGCTCCGATAGGAGAAGAGTGAGAACGCTGTGAAGGGGTGAATTGATGAAGGCTGTATGTAACATACAAATTCTTTCAAGAAAATAAGTTTCAAAGTTTTTAATTTTTTTTTTTTCAATACAAATTGGCGACTTGTCTTTTTTGTCGCTTCTGATTCTTCGACACTATGATCAATACTTAAATTTGTGTTACATACCACTTTTATCCGCTTGGTTGTTCCTTACGTATTTTGCCACGCCAAATCCAAAAATATTAATGAAAATTGCCCAAAAATGGAATTTTTGGTGCGTACTGAAAAAATTTCATTAATTTTTTCGTATTCAGCGTGCCAAAATACATAAGAATTTGTCTATCAAGTATATTTAACGCACAAAATGTTCAGTTTTGTCGATCAGTGTAATCATTGTTATTTATTTGTTACATTTTTCATATTAAACCGAAATTTTCGGCGGAAATATCGAAATTCCGGCCGAAAACGAAATTTTGTATCGACTTAAGTGCTTATTGCTTATTGCACAAAATTGTCAAACTAAACTATAAAACTGTAAAGAGTTCTACACACAGTAAATTGTTACAAGCTACAAAATATTTGTGGAAAGAATAGCATTGAAAAAGACAAATTTACAGGTCTTTTCTGGCGCGAGACAAAAGTTAAAATGTTTGTTGCATGCCAATGAGAAGGTAATAAAGGCGGTTAAAAACTTCAAACCCAGAATAGACCTGTAAAGGTGTTTTTTTTCATAATAAGCAATATAATTTAATTGTTTTTTTTATGTGAGGAGGAACCAATGTATATCCTTGCATATTGCTATCCAATTCCTACTTTACTATTTCTTAAAAATATGCCATTAAAATAAAAAAAAATTCCGATTTTTTCTTTGAATGTCCAGTTGAAAACGGAAAAGTCCAGATATTTTTTTTCAAAATCCAGACGAAGATCATTTTGCATGTGGCAACCCTAGTTCCAAATAACATATGAACTTAAAATTTTGGTCGCGTACACTACCAAAATAAATTATGTTGTGAAAAATTATTGTTAGTTCTAAGCATAAAATTTAGAAGATTCAATAAATACTAAAGTAATTTATAAAAAAAAAAAAAAAACACTAGCAAATATGACAAGCTGAATTAAGTAAAGTGGGCGTGGTGGGTTAATTTTTTCGCCCAGCTCATGGTACAAATCCCAATAAATCAACTGTAAAAATGGCATTTGAAATGTTATATGCCCAAAATTTTTAATATAATATGCGTTGAATAGGTCTGCGTCATATATGTCGTGATTAATGTTTTAAGATGAAAGCAAACATTATATTTTATTTTTTAAACGTAAATTATGTTAAAGTTTTCAGTATTAATAATAAAACTATGAAGTGTGCTTTTTGGCAGCACAAATTTTGAGCAGCAAAAATTGATAACTACCAATTTGAGATTTTTTTTCGAAGAAGGTGAGACATAATTATGAATTAAAAAGCGGGGGGCACCTACGGGCACCTAGATTTGGAAGAAACTTAAAGTGGACATGTTCACCTTTGATTTCATATCAAAGATTAAGGTGAAATAAATGGCATTGACCTAAATAAATGCCATTGCTATAGAACTGCATTTTTACATTTTCGAAAAAACAAAGTCGAAAAAGGTATTTTTTGGCAGCTGCGCCCCAATGTGGGGCGTGACACTTCCCATACAATTCCATATTTAAAGAAATGTTACACTTGGGCTCCCGATGAACATTTTTCAACGGGACATGGTGTTATGCTTTCAATTCTATGTTCAATGTTACATTAAGTCGGAATTGAACAGCGGGGCGTGGCACTTTTCATACAATTCAATATTTCAGAATGCTACACTTGGGCTCCCAATAAAAATATTGGACAATTGTTTTCATTCATTTATTATGACCTTAAAGGCGAAATTATGACCTTAAAGGCGAAAAGACCGGGCCCTGCTAGTATTGAATAGAAACCAATTCACAATTACGGGCATGGGCATTCTACAACAGGTATGATATTGACAAAGGATAGCTAATGGGGGTCGGTCATACATTTAACCAATCTAGATTCAAACCCCTGGGAGCTTTTGGTTGATTATCCTCCAATTTCGGTTGTTTTACGTCTATTTTGTATGGGAGCCCCTCTAAGGGTTCGAGATAGGGACTATGAATGTTTCGTAAAAGGGGGATAAATAATGAGGGTCAGTCGTACAAATTAACCCTCTAGGGGCGCACAGGGTAAAGTTAGAGCCAATATCAGATAAACGTACATTTTGTATGGTTATGTTCCGCCGAAATTTTAAGTTATGGCTGTTGATCCATTAGCCAAGATAATTGTGGTTGTTAACAAAGGTGATATACTGAAAACAACGCTCTCAAATAGATTAATAGATTCTTTGAAAATGATTGAAGTCTTTATTAAAAACCATTAGTGAAATTGTTTAAATGCATGAGATTGTATGTATTTTATTACTTAAAGTCCTAAACCGGCTAAGTGAACCCTGACTATTTTTGTAAATACCCAGAAAAAAAATAACCAAATCAAATCAAGCAGAAACCGTCATGATAAAGTTGAAAATTTTAAAAACAAGTACGAACAACCTCACTTCGAACTGCACAATTTCAGTTTGAAGTTGTTTTCTGCTTACTTAAAAAATTTCAACTTCAATTTGAGGTGCATTTTTATTTCAAAATTAAATATTTTTATTTTGAGGTGGTTTTATCTCAATTTGAGATTATTCCTTCTTATTGGCAGCGAAAATAACCACCTCAAATTAAGCTTGTAAAGTAGAATATACTCAAAGCAAGTACGAACAGCCTCACTTTGAACTGAAAAATTTCATTTCAAAATGGAGCGAACTTTTTTTAAAGTTGTTGAGTTAAATCTGAGGTCTCGCATTTTTATTTCAAAATTGTACAATTTTTATTTTGAAGTGGTGCAATTTCAATTTGAGATTGTCAATTTTATTTCAAAGTTGACGACTTTAGTTTGACGTATTTCAACTTCATTTTACCGTTATTTTCATGAAGTTGCTTTAACGTAGAAATAAGTTCGGTTTGAGTTTTTCTGAATTTTTTTTGTAATCGACATTTTTTTTGGTTAAATGAGAAACTAAAGCTTTTTTCACGCAGAATCCGAATACAATCCTCAAAAATTCGTTCTATGCTTCGTTTTCATGTAATTCTGCACTAATTGTGTTATTTAAATTTGTTGTTATCTCTCAGAATAATTTTTTTGGTATTTAGACCCAATAGACTTACAACCTTCAATTATGTTTCACCGGACTTAGACCCATTAGTGCAACATTGTTTTAGTTTTAGTATTTTTTTGGGAACAGATACGACAAATTTATTTGTACAGTAGTATTGGGCTACTGAAATGGAATAATACATACTAGCGAACTCTTGTTTGGATGGTTTGAATGGTTTCTAACGGCGAAAAATGTTGAACTAACCTACTTTTTAGTTGATTCTACTGGCTTTTTATTCTCGGTGTACTCTCGTAGGATTGATACTATTCATACATCACGAGTAATATACTCGCGCACCTTCAGTTCAATCCGCATTGAACTGCGGCTCTACTCAATTTTTTGCAACTTAAATTTCCGTACCACTACCTGCGCTTTCAATATAATGTTGGCTTGACACAAACCATCATGAATCATCGTGGTTTCCCATCTGACGGACTCATGACCTACTTAAAATGTTAATTATATTTCAAGTATTGGCAAAAGTCGATTTTAAAGTGGAAAAAATAAAGTTCGCTTTAGACAATTTTGCCATATGGAAAAACATAATCTGTTTTCAATGTTTTGGTGTTTGATTTTAGAGAAGTGTCCTTGGGGTCGGATTTTTCGAGCGACCATTTGTCACCAATGCTTTTTGTTTAATGTTCAATTAATCTTTTGATGTATCGCATTTAAAATAAATATATAAAGGTGGAATTTTCGGAAAGTTAAGATTGCTCTGCTCTTAACATTAGGGTGGGACGAAAAACGAAATTTTTCGCTGATCGGCTTCTAACAGGGCTTAAAAGTGGCGTATTTTCGTTCTAATTTTTCGTTCTAATTCGTTCTAAGTTTTTTTTCTTGTTAGAAGATTGAGAAATATAAAACAAATCGGCTCAGTAAAAAATTACCCACGCAAAATCGCCAAAAAAAAAAATGAAAAATCGGTCAAAAAAAAGTGGGCGACAAAAATGAAAAGTCGCCCAAAAGTTGAAATGAAAAATAACCCACGACGCACGAAATATCGCCCAACATTGAAAAATGAAAAATCGCCCAAAAAAAAAAAAATATTAAATTCAGAAATGAATAATGGCCTATTTTTTTTTAGTTGGGCGATGCGACAAAATTCTTTCGCTGAACATTGTCTTTAACAATTTAATCGATGGACAATATAATATGGAGACGCGTTAGTCATATGTCCGAAATCTTTTTAACAATCAAATTGTCATTAAAAATATGTACATTTAAAAATAAACTTTAAAAATATACATTTTAAGCCATTTCACTGTTTCCTTACCAACAAATTGCTCAAAAGGGGAACTGTAAAATCATATTGTTTAGTGTTGGTTGCGGTCAGTTTTTTGGAGGTAATGCGCCGCAGGTGAAAAATTGTAACCTAAAATCGCGCGATTTGTTTGTAAAATTTTTCCACTTCAGAAGGATGCGTAAACAGTTTATTATTTTTATGAAACTTTTTGTTGGATGATTTTTTGTCGGTCGGTTTTTATAAATGCTTTATGAAAAATCGGCAAAAGTAAAATTAAAAAATCAACCAGCTGGAAATGAGAGTTCGTCTACAATGTAGGTCATTTTTCATTTCTGAATTTAACCATTTTTTTTTCGCCCACTTTTTCTGTGGGCGATTTTTAATTTTTTTTGTGGGCGATTTTTCGTTGGGCTGTTTTTCAAAAACGATTTATGAAGAATTTCTCAAAAGTCAATATGAATAATCGAATCAAAAACGAAAAATTGCCCAATGCGAAATCGCCCACTTTTGCATTGAAAAAATTTTGGGCGATTTTTCGTTTTTTATTTTGGGCGATTTTGCGTGGGCGATATTTCACTGAGCGGAACAAATCGCGTGATATTGTTACTACTAATATTACGTAAATAGGTAGGTAACAAAGAAAAATTTTAGACAAAAACCGAAATTAGTGATTCGAAAACTGTAACTAATGAATAAAAACAAATTACTATAATGAAAGGAAAACCAAACAAAATATAAGAACAAAAGAAGCAAACGATATCTCAAAATAGTGTGCTCATATTTGGCATAAACATTTTTTCAAATGTTGGTTGGACCACTTTTGCATTGAAAAATTTGCTTAAATTGTCAATGCAAAAGTGAAACTTTTATTTATCATAAATTAGAGAATGCAGAAATCTGGAAGTGGATTTTAAAAAAAAAAATTGAAACGCAGTAAAACTTTTAAATGGCGCAAAATCGATGGATTGCTTCCACTGTGCTTTTTATGTAAAGCTCAAAGTTTGGAAAATCGGAAAACCATAATTATCCATTTTGGGCGGTCGGATCCCCCCGGACCAATAACTCAAAATTTTGATTTAGGGCCTTCAGAAAAAAATATTTACAAAAAAATAAATAAAAATAAGCTTCAGAATGAAAAAACTCCAACAAAAAACCCGAAATTCTTTGAGTGTACCACCAATATCCACTGAATATAAGGATCATGACATAATGAATTATGTGAGTTTTAATCTCAAACGGATGATGTTACTTTTGCTTGACCAATACCAAGAATTTCCACTGGGTTAAGTGAATAAAAGGTCCAATCAACAATGCAATCATATATAATTTTGTTAATTTTGGACCAAGGAAATCGTATTTTTATATGAATGAAAATAAACAAAAAAATCCAATTCATTTACATTTTTTTAATAAAAAGTGGATTGAAAAATTAATAAAAAAGAGTAAAAAACAAGTTTTTTAAAATATAACCCTTTAACCGACAAAAATTCCCTTTAAATTAATTTCCGCAATTTCGATTTAAAATTAAGGGTTTTTTGGCTACTTCAAAATCTGACATTAGTAACAAACCAGCCAAAAACTGGATTTTTTTACCCTCTTCAAAAAAAATTGTTTTTCCTCTTTTTCCCCCCTTTTTTTAATTTTTTCCCGAATGCGAACGTAAGTAAAAAATTTTGGTCCTATAGCTAAAAAAAATACGAACGTTAGTCCATTGCGAAATTCAAAAAGGCTCCATCCCCCTCCCCCTTATCCCCACATCCCCCCATCACAGGTGTACAATTTTATTTTGTCAATATAAAATTTCATCATTGTAGCTCGAATGAATCGAGCTACAACGACCCCCCCGACCCCCTACGCCTCTGATGGACTCAAATAGAATGCATTGTCACCGGAGTTCTATCAGTGTTCCAAATTTCAGCTTTCTAGCTCATGGGGAAGTGTATGAAAAAGCTCGCCGCAGATTTGAGTATATATATATATATATATATATATAGTCAAGCCAAAGCAAGTTAATATAAGGGTTTTAAAAAATATACCAACATAGCATTGTCCTCAATTCGCCAATTTATCGCGATCATCATATCACAAAATAATCTCTTCCACATACTTATAATATGCAATTTGTACATGAAACAATGAACAAATTTTTGCTCTAAATGTATGGAAAAATTCGAAAAATTT
Organism: Heteromyza rotundicornis; assembly: GCA_951394025.1. Classification (NCBI taxonomy): domain Eukaryota; kingdom Metazoa; phylum Arthropoda; class Insecta; order Diptera; family Heleomyzidae; genus Heteromyza; species Heteromyza rotundicornis. Next base: position 25,075,431 of record OX596012.1, read on the forward strand.
AATCGAATTCTGGACAAACTCGGAGATCGTAGACCTTACAATCCCGGGATTGCAGCCCCTAATCGCCACCAAAATAAAGAAAATTCACCTAAAGGTGTACGAAAAACGGATTATGAATTTCAAATCAGTATCGAAATATACATTAGGAACACATTTCGTTTGGTCAGGTGCAAAACCGTGTATACCTGTGTAATCAAAGTTCCAATTTAATCAAATAATGACTGACTTTTAGTAAAGCAGACATACAAAACACACTCAAATATGTCGCTTAAAAATACCCAACACCGTGTGATCTACAATACGTCTATAGCGACCGTGAAAGAAAAAAACTACAGCGTAAAAAATACAAAAAAATAAAAAGACACATGACGAGAAGCTTGCATCAAACAAATTGGCCATTGGAAATGGTAACACTCAACAGTGGCTAATTGAAAATGTCACAAAATTACAATAAATAAAATACAAAATTTAAAGGGGAAAAAATGCTAATGAACAGAAGTGAAGAAAATGTCGCATATTAAACAAACAACTGTACAGTTGAAGCGCAAACAATGCATTCATCAGCCGTCAGGCAAAGTGGGAACTAAGAAAAACCAAAGTTACTCTCACCTTCATTTAAGCCATTGTAAGGCTGCTGAAAAGAGATACAGCCACAAATACAACCAATGACGACGCTAATAGTAACGACAGCGACGATGACAATAACGACTACGACAATGAAATATTATGACAGTAAAACGCTAAAAAACCATGAAGAAATTCAGTTGAATGAAGAAAGCAAATCTGCGAGTACCAAATGCTAAGCAACAGTCGTCATACCACACGCCACCATAATCTACCACGGCAGCAGCAAGCTACCAAAGCGTTTTTTAAAGGCGCATGCGCAGCTGATGCTAAAGTCAAAATCATTTTGCAGTTTCAGTCCACGACGGGCAGCACACGGCTACGGAAGGAGCAGTGGATACAAAGCGGAATATTACCACGTTTTACATACAAATGTATGAAAAGAAGCTCAAACTGAATGTATTCAAATTTAAAACAAAAAAATACCCAAACCCACACAAATCAAATTAACAAAGAAGTGAAGAAAACCGAAAACCAAACAAATTTAATAAATAAATTTTATTATTTTAAATCGAAAGTGAAAACGCAATTATATTTGATTTCGCAATCGTTACGTTTTTATTTGCTTTTTCCTGCAATACAGCAGTGTTGCTAACATTGGGTTTATGTGTTCATCTGTGTGCGTTATGTGTGCGATCAATCAAATGTTGAGTTTTAAGCTCAAAATATCGAAATAATTTACAAATTAAATAGTTTCAATTGCACATAAAATATTTTAAAAAATAAACAAATACTCTGAAATTTATCTAAAAATAACAACAACAACAAATCATAAAAATATAACAAATCTACAACAGCGCTTCGGAGCAGAAACAACACTTTCATTTTCATTTCTGTCGCAAGTCGTTGCGGTTGGTGCTGCCAGTGCCGCCGTCGCCGCCATCGTCATCGTCATTGACATCGCCATCACCGTCGATTCGCAGCTATTTTTTTGCTGTTGTTAAATAATAAGTTAGCCGTGTGTTATTAGCTGCTATTTAGTGGTTTTGCTGGATTTCTGCTGTCTTTTAAGCAGAAGAAAAAACTTGATAAATTTCGTAAATTTTCATTTGTGTACTTTAAAAATAAAAAAAAATTGCTATTGCCACACCATAATTAATATTCGCGTCACTTCCGTTCCATATGCCCATGTGTTAATTGATTGCATTTGGATATTGCTTCATTTCTCTAAAACAAGACGTATTGAAAAGTTCATAAACGAAAATGCGGTTTGCGACCTATTTGTTGTGCTTTGGTAAGTTGTTTTTGCAATTTGTTAACAAATCGCTGTTAATTTTTTCATATTTGTATGTTTTTTCCGTAAATATTTCGGTGGCAATATTTTGTAATATTTTCATGAAATTTGCAATAATTGTCTACAGTGGCACACTTTGGGTATATAAATTTGACAATTAAATTACAATTGGCCACAATTTATTAACCCAAGATCTCTGAATGCATTTTTTTTAAATTATTATTTTGTTCTTCAGCATAAACAAATAAAGAAATGTTTTTTATACTAAAGTTCACTCTCTAGTTTAGTGAAATTTGGTGTTTAAGCCTGATTTACTCACTGAGAGGAAAATGTTTTAAAATTGAACGATTTGGTTTTTTAAAATAGAGCTTTGTACAGATTTGTTCAATTTCAAAACAAATTTTAAAACGCAGTCATTCAATTTTAAAACAATGCACTAAAATCTTACTTTAAAACAAATTCGTTTAATTTAAACATTTTTTTTTAAATTGAAAACAAAAATTTTTAAATTGAATGAAATTGTTTTAAAATTTGATGAATTTGGTTTAAAGCACAATGTTCTAAAATTTAATGACTGCGTTTTAAAATTTGTTTTTAACGCACGTGTTTTAAAAGTAAAGAAATTTATTGTAAGCTCTATTTTAAAATTTTTCTTTCAGTGCTTGAAAATGGTGTTTTAGTTTTTTTTGTTGTAAATAAAACCATTTAAATGTGCTTAAAAAATATAAAAATGTATATATATAAAAAAATTATTGAATTGCAATCAAATAATTGGGTTCCCTTTTTTGTAGGTACTTATGTGACAGGGGCGGATATACCCTGTAGGAAAATAAACTGATTTAAAATTAGTTGTACAACTAGTTTGCTGAAAAATGCAACTAATTGATAATCTGATTTTATTTCAAAGGACAAACTGTTGACTTTAACATTACGATGTCCTAGGGCCAAGTCAATTGTCCATTGGCTTATGCATATATTTTCAACCATTTTAAAATTAGTTGAAATTAAACTACTTTATAATCTAATTTTTTGAACCACTTTAACTGCTAATTGAAATAAATCTACTATCTAAAGTAGTTCTTTTTAACCAACATAAGAGTTAGTTGATTTTAAAGTACTTGAATTCAGCTCGTTTCGATTTCATTTTTGTTAAATAAGTTTCTGATAAATGGAAAGGAAGAAAAAAGAAACTAAGAAAGAAAGAAATAAAATAAATAAATACCTTTCAAGACAGTGCCATATTCCTTCTCACCCACGATCGTGAACCCAGAGAATGAAAAATTAGGCTCCAAGTGATAGATCTCTGTTTCAACCACTTTAAAACTAGTTGTCGTTAAACTACTTAATACTCTAGTGTTTTTAGTCAACCAGTTTGTTCTGGTCCTACAGGGTATATTTCATATACAAACTAGGGTTGTCAATTTTCGAGATCCGGATTTCAGGGATTTAAAAATGCAATCCCGGGATCGCGGGATTTGTCCCGGGCCTTGGATTTTTTCAGTTCAAAAAAAATTTAGTATCAAAAGGTTATATTACATCGAATTGAATTGCTTTTAATATACCCATACTAAAATATTTTTGAAATTGTGCAAATAATCTAACAATAATAAAGGTTCTTATTGGATTTTTTGAAATTGAGTTTATCGCACCTTTGATTTGAAATATTGGAAAAAAAGTTCGAATAACTTTAAAATATGTAGATTCCAATCAGTATTTTATAATACTGATTGGAATCGATTTGGTTTCTAAAATCTTAGGTTTCCGGTCAGAATAAGATCATTTTAAAATTTTGTCGTTTGATCCACATTTCTCGACCAACTCTTGACTGGAATATTTTGTCGAACATTTTAATATATGGAACTGGAACTTCTATTTCATGTCCCGAACGAAGTTCGAGGTATTTTTTGATCCGACTTCCATTTAAACAAAATGGATTTATAGTCTACTGATTTGCAAACAGTTTGGAACTATTTTTTGCTTAAATTTGTTGATGTAATGAAAGTAGTCTTTAATTTCCTTCATGCATTGATAGAAGTATCTGCAATGCGTATTGTATATTTTTTATAACTCATATAGTATAGTACGAGTATATCAATCCAACTTTAGCCCATTTTACTTAAATTTTTTCATTAAAACAAAATACAAAATTTTTCCAAACCAATGAAATTAAATGAAACACATTTCCAAATCAACACTTTTTTGGATGAAAAATTATGTTTCTTGCTAAAACTAAACCATTCACAGATCCTGAATTTATAAATTTTTATAAATTTTAAACAAATAGAATTAAATTGATTAATTTTTTCCCATTATAAAAGGCATATTTTTGAAAAAATTGCTTATAAAACATCTCCCGAAAATCCCGGGATTGTTCAATACGAATCCCGAAAGAGCGACTCGTTCAGACTTCTTTTCTTGAGCCATGAGTACACTGAATGAAAAATTTAGTGCATTGGTTTTTAAAATGGAGCTTACAAATTTGTTTAATTTCAAAACACGTGCGTTAAAAACAAATTTTAAAACGCAGTCACTAAATTTTAAAACATTGAAGTCCAAATAGTCTGATTGAAAAGAAGAGATAGGTCGAATTAAACATCTCTAGCTTATGTGGAAGTGTATGAAAAAGCTCGCCGAAGCTTTGGGTGGGTTATATTTAAAAAAACGGGACAAGAAAAAGTTCGGGATCCCGGGATTGCAACCCCTAGTCCGCAAGATAGCAATCGTAGGTTTAGAACAAATTTTTGATTTTTTTGGTGGATTCAATTGGAAATGTTTAGAAACGGATTTTGGACATGGTCCGAGGTTCCAAGCCTACCTATCAGTGAGTCCAAATGGGGTCTGAGACAAAATTTGTATGTCCGAGGTACTTCTAAATGTATCATATTGTGTGGAGGTATTTCAGCTTCGGCATAGACGAAGATAGTCCACTCTCTAGTTTTTGTTACCTTTTATTTTATTAAAGTAATTATGTAATAGTAAAAAAAAGGGGAGAGTTTAAAAAAGAGAACTGTAGTCTTTAAAAGAACATGTCAGGTAACGCTTTGTGTGTCCTTTTTTCACTCCTGCTAAATGTTGTGCCTTGATTTTGGTTAAAAAATGAAAAAAAAATGTATTTTTAAATGTCATAAATGTAATAAAGGCAATTATGACTAAGAGAAATTCTGTTGGAAAATATATTTAATTTCACTTTCATTTCATTCAATAGATTATTATGATAATGATTAGAATTAATATTAGAGAAATTTTTTTTGCAGGAAATTTCTACAATTTTTTTTTGCATTCAGTAAATAATTAAGAGCATTTGTAATATTTATTTTTCTATAGACAAGTTTTTTCTTCATTTATAATAACAGCAATGCCAATTTAAGCAATACAAATTTGTATTTGATATAATAAAATTGTCCGACATATTAATTTAACCAATTTAGCAGGGTTTCGAAGAATTCAACGAATTAAACGAATACCCTTATGAAAAGACAAACAAAGTAAAACTGGTTCCAATGTCAGATGAAAAGAAAGTGAAACTGTTTAAGCTCCAACCCAACCTCGGCGTTATTGCTTTTAATGATGCGAGAAATGCCTTTGAATTAAAGATGGAATTTTTCAAAAATTACATTCAACATAATTGTATGCAGATTGTATGCAAAACCGATGACTAACAATGGGATACACGAAATGCGAAGAAATTCGCATAAGTGCAAAAGCGAATGTGGTTGAGATTACCGTGCAGGTGGTCATTAGACTTCCTCGATATCGTTTCGATGAATGACGTCACTCACCAAAGCTAATCAACCGCAACGAACAGACCAAAGTATTGCGTTGGCAGCAGTGACAACTTATGGGTTTTTTTCTTCATTTCGTTGCAATGTTCAAATGTCATAGTACTCATGTCTCTCCATCTGCTTGGGGCATTGGAGTATGCGCGTTTGTTTTGTAAAACTTTATTCGACGTCTAAACATGACCACATCCAATAATTGTTAGGGAAATTCCAGTTATGGAAATATCTACAGAAACAGCTGCTACTGTCACTACTGTTTGTCTTTCCGGTCACTTGTGGCTTATGTGGTAATGCATGTATTTTTTCCACGACTAATTGTTAGATTACCTCAATGTTACCTTAATCCCGAAGTTTTACAACACAACAAAAATACCAACTAACAACCGCTTAAACGCATTTTTCCAACCATGACTATTGTTACGAGTAAGAAAAAACACAACCATAAAGTGTAAATGGAAATCTTCGAAAGAAGATTTGCGCAGCACAACATCTCGCCGGCCGCCAGTATTTTCACTTTCAGTTATGTAAGTAATAAAAATGATGTACTGGTTGCCAGATTGCCATGAACATTTTTAATTTGAGCTATCAACCCAAAACGCGATAACTGTACTTACTGATAAATGCATCGATTAAATAAGAAAGGAGGGCCTTGGACCCCTTAGGACCTCCCACAGCTTCCACATTAGACGCAATATGTACTTATAGCTCTCTAGTTACATTGGATGCTTCAAGAGAGCATACTGAAATCACTAATGGTTTAATTAAGTAAATAAAAAAATTCGACAGTATAAAAAAAAGTTGTTTGCGACCGCCTCATAAAAATTATCATGCCTTTTGTACACTGAGATGAAAATGTTTTAAAATTAAACGAAAATGGACAAGTACTATTAATATTGGAAATAAAAATTTGTTATTAAAGAATAAACCTTTGTGTTTCTTCATTAAACAACAACAATTATCTGACCTAGAGCCCAATAATGAATATAATCATTAAACGAAAATGTTTTAAAATTGAACGATTTTGTTTTTAGAATAGAGCTTTGTACAGTTTTGTTCAATTTTAAATCACGTGTGCTAAAAAAAAATTTTAAAACGCAATTGCTCAATTTTAAAACATTGTTTTCAAAATTTTTTTTTTAAGAAAAAAAGTTTTGTTTTGTTTTTTTTTGTTTGTTTTTTTATATTTATTTGCAATCGTTAACTTATTTTTCTCAAATTCGAACCCACGCCTACGGAGTTCGGATGGCGCTCTAAACGCTCAACAGGTTGGTCTACTGTTAACATTATTTAACAGAGCCTAAATGTTATAAGGGAGTTCACAAGTAATCACCAGTTGCACATGTTTAATGCGTTCAAAATGCTTCCAAAATCCTCCGGCATTCGTGTGCCCGGTGGTGCAAGTGGCCATTTGGCCAAAGTTGATGGTCGGAAGAATTTAGGTGGTCTCCACGATCTTTGTTGTAATATTTTCGGCAAGTCGTACACGTTTTATGTATTAAAAATGGTCCCAAAGTCCAATTCCTACAATTTGTTTGACAACAACTTTAAAATGTGAGGAATAGTGAGTATGAGAGTCCAAAAACACAGCTTGCTGAGTTGTATTAGTCCTAAAATTTTTTGTATGGAAAAAAGCAACAACATTTTTATGACTATTGTATAATTATACAACAATATGACTTTATGACCAATATACCTTTGTGAACTCCCTTATTATATATGCATATGTTGTACTAAAAGCATAGTTTGCATTTTTTTAAAAAACTTTTTAAAACTATGCTTTGATTTTTTTAAATAGACTATGATTTTTTGAAATAGATAAGAACAACAGTAATATCAATTTCTAACGACTAATGAAAAAGCAAGACGATTGAAATTGAAAGCATTTGTTTTAAAAATGAAAACATAAATGTACTGCAGAAAAAACTATGCTCTAAAATGCAAAATTAAAAAAAAAAGTTTAATTTTTCTTTTAGTGTAGTGTTGAACGGGTTTATAAGGATCATTTCAGAAACAAAAATATGTCTGGTTTCTATTCTAAGTTTTGCATTTTATCCTATCCCTAAATTTTTTTAAATCGAGTTACATTTTTTACTACCCAAGGTTCGGTGGTAGTGGAAAAAAATTCCCCTACCACATGCACTATGGGAGAAAATGGAAATTTCGAGACCAAAAGTCGAAAACGTTTGAAAACTTCATCGCAATAGCATGAAACTCGGTAAAGGGGGTTTTTCGGAGTCGCTGATTTCGAATTTGATATTGAAACTTCGAAATTCAAGATGGCGGATCCAAAATGACCACCGAAATTTCAAGATTTCATCGAAACGGAATGAAATTTGTTATTCGGGGGTTTTGTTAAGTGTTAATTTTAAAATATTAAGCAAAATTTTTTTTCTAAAGTATTGGACAATTCTCAATGGCAATGAGAAAATTTTATATGTTTCTGTTATTGCTATTTAAAAAGAATTTTTGAAAAAGATAACTTTTCTCCCAAAAAATTAAGATTTTTTTTTTTAATTTTTGCGATTACATATGGAACAACCAACCTTCCAGTGGAAAAAACTGTCATGTTGTTTTCCGACTTTTGGCCTCATAATTTGGATTTTCTCCTATAGTGCATTGGGGATATTGGGGATTTCGCTTGGTACGGAAGATGTCACTCACTTCGAGGGCCATGAAATCAATAGAGCCACGGATTTGATTGAAGAAGTACTACAGATTTTCAGATTCTGTATACCGTAGAAAATATATTTTAATGCCAAAAGTGTCTCCTAACAAACCTAATAGTGATTCCAAAAAGATCTTTTCACATATTTATACCCTCTGACAATACTGTGGCAGGGTATATTCACTTTGACACAACGTTTCTAACGGCCAGAGACGTGTCCGGTATGAAAAAGTATATATAGTCTTGATCTGTGTTGTCAAGTTATTGTTTGGCATGAGAGGGTGTACTACCGGCCATTCGAGTATACGGGGGATAAAGGGGATATATCCCCCTAGGGTTGCAAGATTTTAAATAGGGAAAAACAGTACATTGAGTAAAAAAAAACAGTACAATTCGAAAAAAATCAGTACACTTTTTTTCATTCAGTTCAGTACTTACATTTTAATAAAAAAAAACTAGAGAGTGGACTATCTTCGGCTATACCGAAGTTGAAATACCCCCACACAGTAGGAAGAAGTACCTCGAACATAAAAAAAATGTGGTCTCAAGACCCAATTTTGAGTCAATTATAGGTGGTTTTGAAGCTGAAACCATGTCCAAAATCCATTTCTAAAAATTTCCAATCAAATCCACCAAAAAAAAAAATTGGTCTCAAGACGCCATTTAGAACCTTATATATGTGGCTTCGGAACCTCGGACCATGTCAAAAATACGTTTCTAAACATTTCCAATCGAATACAACAATAAAAAATGTTTACCTGTTTTTTCGGTGTATGGGAGCCACGCCCAGTTTTTATCCGATTTGGCTGATTCTCGAACTTGATCTCAGCATTCACGAGAAAAACATGTACCCAAAGTTTCAAGTCGATATTTACAAAACTGCGACCGCTATCGTGCGGACGGACAGACGGACACGCCTCCTTATGGGCGTTACAAACGTTGTGACAAAGTATACCCTGCCACAGTGAGTGTGGGGGTATAAAAACTTAGTACGAATTTTCATAGTTGTAGAGCTGAGAATTTTCTATTAAATAATTTTAAAACTTCAAAAAGCGAATCATTCGAAAGTTTTAGTACTAAAACTAAATTTTTGGCGTTTACAGTAAAATGGTGCGTGCTGGAAAAGTTTCATAATTAATTACACCAAGAGAAAAAACTGTTACAAAAACTGCTAAAAACCATCCGACAGTCGGAAAGCTGTTTAATTGACAGCGAAAACTGTTACAACAATCAGTTTTCGCTTTTGTTTTAACAGTTTTCACTGTCAATTTAATTTCGCTGTAGGATTCAGCGTATTAAAACAACCGTGTGTTCTCGTGTAACAAAAGTACTGTCGAATAGAGTTATGTTGCACTGCACTTAGACCCATTAGACGAACATTGTTTTATTTTTCGTATTTTTTTGGGAAGATATACTACAAATTGCTGCGCACAGTAGTATCGGGCCACTCCAATAGACTAATACATAATGCCTAACAAGTTTTTTTTCTTTTTGGTACTTAGACCCAATAGACTTACAACCCTTAAATTTTATAACGCTGAACTAGATGGCGATCTTGCAATTTTTCTATCACGTTTTTGCGTGACAAAGTTAGTATACCCTGCCACAGTGAGTGTGGGGGTATAACAAGTAAAAACTAGAGAGTGGACTATCTTCGGCTATACCGAAGTTGAAATACCCCCACACAGTAGGAAGAAGTACCTCGAACATATAAAAATGTGGTCTCCAGACCCTATTTTGAGCTAATTATAGGTGGTTTTGGAGCCCGGACCATGTCCAAAATCCATTTCTAAAAATTTCCAATTAAATCCACAAAAAAAAAAAAAATTGGTCTCAAGACCCCATTTAGACCCTTATATATGTGGCTTCGGAACCTCGGACCATGTCAAAAATACGTTTCTAAACATTTCCAATCGAATACAACAATAAAAAATTTTTACCTTTTTTTTCGGTGTATGGGAGCCACGCCCAGTTTTTGTCCGATTTGGCTGATTCTCGAACTTGATCTCAGTATTCACGAGAAAAACATGTACCCAAAGTTTCAAGTCGATATCTCCAAAACTGCGACCGCTATCGTGCGGACGGACAGACGGACAGACGGACAGACGGACAGACGGACAGACGGACAGACGGACAGACGGACAGACGGACAGACGGACAGACGGACAGACAGACGGACATCGCGAAATCGACTCAGGAGGTGATGCTGATCAAGAATATATATACTTTTCCATACCGGACACGTCTCCTTATGGGCGTTACAAACGTTGTGACAAAGTGAGTATACCCTGCCACAGTGAGTGTGGGGGTATAAAAATCATATAAAAAACAAAGACCCTGACTTAGTTCATACACTTCCACATGAGCTAGAGAGCTGAAATTTGGAACACTGATAGAACTCCGGTAACAATACAATTTGGGGTCCATCAGAGGCGTAGGGGGCCGTGGGGGGACTCAAACCCCTTTTTTTTAAACATGGCATAACTTCCAATTCCTTCAAGCTACAATGATGAAATATGGTACGTGGGTTCTTATTAAGGCATTCAATCCCGAAGTGTTTTTAAAAATCCCGGGATTTCGGGATTTCGGGATTTGAAATTACAATCCCGGGCTCCCGGGATTTGTTCGGGATTTTCGAGATTTTCCAATTAAATACAATAGTTAATATAAAATTAAAGAAAAAATTGTTGCAACAATATTTTAAGTTTAATTCGACAAAGAAAACATATTTAATAAATGTTACATTACACAAAACAAATAATATTTAAATAAATATAGTGGAACAAAAAGTAGTTCTTTTTAAATTAGATTGATCGAACAAATTATTTTTTTTGCCACGCTGAATCAGAATATAATCATAAAATTCTGCCAGCTCCATTTCATGCTAAACACGAAAAACTTACTTTCAGTATTTTTAGTATTATAGCGGGAACGGATACACCAATTGTTGTTTAAAACTATTAAAATTGGTGTCCATTCAAAAGTAAAACACACACAAAACATTTTATCCAAAAAAATTGTTTAAATTGAAAAAATTTTATTCAGATCGATAAAAATTGTTTGTCAACCTTTATTGACATAAATGTTGTAAATTTTTATGTGTTTGTAGCACTAAATCTACAAAAGTGGGTTCTTTAAATTTACCAATTCGATTGAATGTAAATGCATGAAAGTATTTTTGTGGAAAAACGTCAAAAATATCTTAAACAATGCATAAAAAATGCATTTTTGAATCCCGGGATTCCGGACTCAAAATCCCGGGTTTCCGGGATTGAGAAAACTTCCGGGATCCCGGGATAGTTCTTATTGACAAAATGAAATTTTATACCCTTTGGAAAGGGGGGTGTGGGGGCAATGGAGCGCGATGGAGCCAATTTAAAGTTCTAACTTTCGTATTTTGTAAGCTACAAGGCTGAAATTTTTTTACTTAGGTTCGCATTCAGGAAAAAAAGTAAAAAAGGGGGGTAAAAAGGGGGAAAAAAGAGAAGAAAACATTAAAAAAAAAAGGAAAATAAAGAAAGAGTAAAAAACAAGTTTTTTAAAATATAACCCTTTCACCGACTAAAAAGCAGAAAAAAAAATTTCCTTTAAATTAATTTCAGCAATTTCGATTTAAAATTAAGGGTTTTTGGCACTTTAAAATCTGCAATGATATTAGGAAGAAAGTAGCCAAAAACCTTTTTTTTCCCAATTTAAAAAATTTTTTTAAATTGGAGAAAAAAATTTTTTTTTGAAAAATTTTTTATTTTTTTGTTAAATGAAATATGAGATTAAATATTCTTTCAATGGCGGCATTTCAATACACTATGGAAAAAATGAAGTTGCATACTTTCTCAATTTTCGGAAATGTACCATTTTTTGGAAACTCCAGTTCTTTTTGTACGATTTCAGAAAAGGGTTTTACCGAATATCACTATTTTTAATAAAATTTTAGCTACTTGTTTTCAGAGTGATTCAAGAAAAATATTGTTTGTCAATACAAAAAATATTCAAAGAAAAAAAAAACAGTACAAAAAATATTACATTTTTGAAAAAACAGTACTTTTGCGTTAGAACCCGACCGAATCATCAGCTTCCGCTGTAATCGGCCGAAAATGCACATTCGGCTTCGGTTTTTCCAACAAATGGCTAAAGTTTTGGCAGAAGGTTTTCAAAAATGTTTTTTATTTTGCTACAACAAAAACCAAAAGACCACAAAACATGGAATTAAATCGAATTTTTTAAGGGGCGTAACCCATACCTCATGAGCCTCATGAGGTATGGGTAAATTCACTTTGGTCTGATGATTGTAACACCAAGAAGGAGGCGTGTCCGGTAAGGAAAAGTATATATATTCGTGATCAGCATCACCGCCTGAGTTGATCTAGCCCTATCCGTCTGCCCGTCCTCTTTTCTTGTAAACTCGATTGCAGGAGCTAGAAGAAATCTAGGGATTGAAAAGAATTATTGAAACCGACTCTTGCGAAAGAGTAAAAACGTTGTATTTTTAATAACTATACCAGCATTCGCTGCAGTTGAGTAAAAATTTTTAAAAAAAGAATATTAATTTAATTGAGATGATCGGTTTGGCCTACGTTACACAGCGCGAAATAAAAAAAAATTCTAGTAAACAAAAATTCTTTTGAAAAAAATATTCATTGAATCAATGTCGTTGGCGGGGACTTGACGGTCTGCCAATAGAAAAATATTTCTGTGTGAAATCATTTAACGAATTTTTAGATTTTTGCAAAATGGAGCTGAAGAAAAAATTCACAAACCATAAACAAATTCTAACTGGATATTGGTCACTTTTTAATGATGGCGCTTCAGAAAATATTGTGAAATCCACCTTTGGATATGTGTCCTAGGGACGTTTTTTCTAATGTGAATACATTGCTGCAAATTTTAGCAACGCTACCAGTGTCAACTAATACGGCTGAGCGCACCTTTTACTGTATGAAGCGAAACTTAAGAAATTCAGCTGAACAAGTATAGTTTTGAATTCAAATTTGTTTAATAAACGGTTGTAGTGAAGGATTATTACTTAATAATATTATAGAATCAGCTTAACCAGCCACACGGCTGCCCTTGCAATACACAAAGATATGATCATTAATACCGATGAGGTACTCAACGAGCTATCTAAAAAGTCAAGGATTTGAGAAGGATTGAGTTGGTAATTTGAATCAACATAAATTGACTTCACCAATTTTTTACTGTGCTTTGCGCACAATCGTTAAAAAACGCACAAATCAATTTTTATACCCCCACACTGGCAGGGTATACTAACTTTGACACTACGTTTGTAACTCCCATAAGGGGGCGTGTCCGGTATGGAAAAGTATATATATTCTTGATTAGCATCACCGCCGGAGTCAATTTAGCCATGTCCGTCTGTATGTCAGTCCGTCAGTCCGTCTGTTCGTCCTCACGATAGCGGTCGCAGTTTTGGAGATATCGACTTAAAACTTTGGGTACATGTTTTTCTCGTGAATACTGAGATCAAGTTCGAGCTCCAAAACTATTTATAGGTGGCTCAAAATGGGGTCTTGAGACCACATAATTTTATGTTCAAGGTATTTCTTCCTACTGTGTGGGGTTATTTCAGCTTCGGTATAGCCGAAGATAGTCGACTCTCTAGTTTTTTTTAAATTTTAAATTGTATTTATTGCCTTCCTTTGGCAAATCCTATTTACGCCATCACTACCGGCAGTGCAGTGTTTAAATAAATGAAGTAAATAGTGGACATTGAAATAGTGTACAGTTTTCTGAAATAGATGTAAGCACATTTGTGCAGATGTCTACTTAATACAAAATTCAGTAGCGAAACTTAAAAAATTTAAGTAATATTCAGGCGAGTATATATTTAAAAAAAAAATGTATTTAATATTGGAAATTGTATTTTTTTTGTTTAAAACCTTTGGCCGAAGGTTGGAAAAACCGACGCCGAAGCCGATTGTGGATTTTTAGCCGATAACGGCCGAAGCCTATTAATCGGTCGGGTTCTAGAAATAACACAGGCCGACATGGTTTTACTTCTATATTCTCATAATAGTTTTTATATATAAATGGATCATTCTAAGCACAATGGCATTCACAGTTTTTTGCCATCACGTCAGGTTTTTTGAGAAATTGCAAAAATGCGAAATCTGATCTTTACGCCGTTTTTTTACTGTAACTCTGAAGCTAATTTCGACAGACAATTGAACACCCAACAACTTTTATAACACAAGTTTTTTTAATTTAAGCTACAATTAAAAAGTTATATTGCCTCAAAGTCAAAAAATCGATTTTTTGGGTAAAAAATTTGTACTTGGTCAACTAAAAAAAACTAAAAAAAAAAACTAAAATTGTATGTTTAAAAAGTTTTATATTGTGTTGTTCTTTGTGTTGTTCTACAAGTTTGTCAGACTTACGGTCTAGAAATAGTTAATCAATTTTAAACCATATTGCTAAAGAAAAACTAGAGAGTGGACTATCTTCGGCTATACCGAAGCTGAAATACCCCCACACAGTAGGAAGAAGGACCTCAAACATAAAAAAATGTGGTCTCAAGACCCTATTTTGAGGTGGTTTTGGAGCCCGGACCATGTCCAAAATCCATTTCTAAAAAATTCCAATTAAATCCACAAAAAAAAAAATTGGTCTCAAGACCCCATTTAGACCCTTCGGAACCTCGGACCATGTCAAAAATACGTTTCTACACATTTCCAATCGAATACAACAATAAAAAATTGTTACCTTTTTTTTCGGTGTATGGGAGCCACGCCCAGTTTTTGTCCGATTTGGCTGATTCTCGAACTTGATCTCAGTATTCACGAGAAAAACATGTACCCAAAGTTTCAAGTCGATATCTCCAAAACTGCGACCGCTATCGTGGGGACGGACAGACGGACAGACGGACGGACAGACAGACGGACATCGCTAAATCGACTCAGGAGGTGATACTGATCAAGAATATATATACTTTTCCATACCGGACACGCCTCCTTATGGGCGTTACAAACGTTGTGACAAAGTTAGTATACCCTGCCACAGTGAGTGTGGGGGTATAAAAACAATTCAAATATTTAATTGTACTTTATTATTTTATAAGAGGATATTACTTCATTGGTTTTGAAAAATTATTTATTTTGTAAAATGTGCGAAATGTTGATTGATATACTCGTACATTATATGAGTAGAGCTCGGAAAAAACAGCACACGCAAATAAGCACGACGACCGAAATAAGCCTGAAATTAAAACAATATAACAAATATTTCAAAACTTAAACTAAAAATGCTTTTATTAAAAAGTATTAACTTAATGACTGCGTTTTAAAATTTGTTTTTAACGCACGTGTTTTAAAATTTAACAAATTTGTTTTAAACTCTATTTTAAAAACCAATGCACTAGTTGTTTTTTTCAGTGTACTTTTTCAGTGTCTTATCTCGTCCCAAAACCAGTTTGGTGGTTTTTATCGTTCGCAGAAATGCGGGACATTTTTTTGTATAATTATTAATATGTGGGGCAACCTCTGTAATTGTGGGACTGACCCACGGGATCCGAGACGGTTGACCGCCCTATATTTGTCACATATTGCAGTGATTCAGAAAAAAAAAACGCACAAGAATATAACTAACATCATATTTCACATATTTCATTATTTGGCACCATAAGAAACTGCTAAAAATCCCAACTCGAAGTAACCTAGCTGAAACCAAACTCTTAGAAAGGCCACTAAACCACTTTGTGCAAGTGCATGTATGTTTGTTTTTGAAATTACGCACCTCGTTGCTTTTCCTTCTTACCACATAGGTTTTATCGACGCGATCTGCTTAAAAAACTGTATACGCTTCATATATATGCAAGTTTAAATAAATAAAACTTAAGTAATAGTAAAAGACGTTTCACTTACAGCCGATTGTGTTCCGTATGAGCTTGTTGGTTTCGTTGTTTTTCATTAAGGCATAAGCCGAAGTTCGTAAGCAGATCTTTTGCCTACCACTTTTGTGGCGCTATCACTCGAGTCGTATGCAGAAACGTAATGAGTGTGCTCGTTCATGGTTCAAAGCCGTTTTTTTGGAAGTGAGGAGAATTATGCGTGCTGCCATTCAGTTCTCAAATCAATTAACTCCATGAAAACAAATTTTGATAAAATCGATAAAATAGTAGAATTGTGTATTAAAACTACTTGTAATTTATAAACTCAAACCAACATTTGGGATTATATTTTGGAAGATTTACACTTCTTTCGATACCATATAAGGGCTGTAGGAAATATCGCCCAATGAAAAATCGCCCAAAAACAAAAATGAAAAATCGCCCAAAAATTTTTCATACAAAATTGGGTGATTTTTCATATGAAAAATCGCCCAAATTTTTTGGGCGGTTTTTCCAAATTTTTGGGCGAAATTTCCTTTTTGGTTTTTGGGCGATATTTCATAATGAAAAATCGCCCAAAAACTAAAAAGGAAATTTCGCCCAAAAATTTAAAAGGAAAAATCACCCAAAAAAAAGGAAAAATCACCCAAAAACTAAAATGGAAAAATCACCCAAAAATTTGGAAAAATCGCCCAAAACAAAAATTAAAAATCGCCCAAAAATTATAAAGGTAAAATCGCAACAACCTTATGGAAAGAGTTCAGCAACATTGAAACTGTTAAAAACACGGCACACATCAATCCAAACTTAAAAAATTTTAACAAAAAATCGCGCGATTTTTTGTTACAATTTTTTGCCTGCGGCGCTTATAGCACCAGTATACAGCATACCACATAACTCCTATTCACTACCTCAAAAAATCGCACGATTTTTTTGGTAACATTTTTAGCCCGCGGCGCTAACTCCCCACAAAGAGTACATCACACCTATTCCATACATTTCCCATGTCATTAAATTAACATCGCTCTGTTTGTATATATACTCGGTGGCCCTAAAAAGGGTCGAATCAAAAAACAAAACTCTGAACATACCTTTTCAAATGCACCACCTGATTAACATATGGTAACACAAAGAATAAAAAGAACAAAGTTTAACAAAATATGTAGTCGCCCAAAACTTTTTTTGTTTGATTTTTCATTTTTATTTTAAAGGAAAAATCACCCAAAAATTTGGAAAAATCGCCCAAAAATTTTTTATATAATATTTTTGGGCTATTTTTCATTTTTATTTTTGGGCGATTTTTCCAAATTTTTGGGTGATTTTTCCATTTCAGTTTTTGGGCGATTTTTCCTTTTATTTTTGGGCGATTTTTCCTTTTTAATTTTTGGGCGATTTTTCATTTTTGTTTTTGGGCGATTTTTCATTGGGCGATATTTCCTACAGCCCCATATAAGGCTTCTTACATAGAATACATTCGGAATTATAACTATTTTTTGGAAAACTTGGGTGGAGATTTGAGAACTAAAAAATAAAAAAAAAATGTTCTTGCATCATTTTTAGCTGCATCAATTTTCGCTCGTGTTTTAATTCCAAACATGCTATTGAAAGAGGAAGAATATGCCTTTACAGCCATGTATAGACTGCAATGACCTATACACAGAAAAAAACCCATTGTAGAAACCACTCCGATCGTATTTATTACTACGTTAAAGCAACTTCATTAAAAACAACTCCATTAAAATAACGGTAAAACGAAGTGGAAATACGTCAAACTAAAGTTGTCAACTTTGAAATAAAATTGACAATCTCAAATTGAAATTGCACCACTTCAAAATAAAAATTATACAATTTCGAAATAAAAATGCACAACCTCAGATTGAACTCAACAACTTCAAAAAAAGTTCGCTCCATTTTGAAATTAAATTTTCCAGTTCAAAGTGAGGTTGTTCGTACACTCAAATAATTAATATGTTTGGAGAACGTTTGCTTCGAATATACTACTTTTGAATACAAACTTAAACGAAAAAACAAACAAAAAACAGTTGCTCCAAATTAAGTCGTTTTGCCGCAAATAACAAATAAATTTGCAATAATTTAAAAAAGTTTCCAATAAAAGTATTTAATTTTATTTTTACTGGAAACTTACTTAAATTGCTTCAAATTAAAAACTAATTTCTAATAAACGTTTACATTGTTAAAATCGAATTCGATGTAAGCTTAGTAGATCAGTGGCACAGCGCGTATGTGCGGAACTTATAAACCTTACGTCCCGCGTTCGAATCCTGTCTAAGTTGAAATTTTTGTTTGTTTTTTTAAACGTTGATCGCAAACGAAACTACAAACGAAAAAATTCTTTGAGTGTATTTACATATATGACATAACCGCAAGCTGGAATTTTTTTTTCTCTACACTCTGTGTTACCATATTTTTTTCACCAAAATCTGTAGTTTCCAAGAAAAATCCTTTTTTTCCAAAAAAAAAACTGTTGTATGAAATTGAATTCAGTAATACATATAGTAACTGCCAGTAAATTAGGTACAACCTACTTTAATAATTTATATTGGCTTCCGAAATTTTAAGAATTTTAACTTGGGTACTACTGAAAACACCGTTCGAATGACTACCAGGCACCTTGAGCGAGAAAATCATAGTTAAAACTGTACCTACTTTTCGACTTTTTTCCTGGGGATAACCATTTTTGAAAAATTTGCGCTATTTAATTGTAAAATCTGTTACATTTATAAAAAATCTGTAGTTTTTGGGAGAAAATCTTAAAATCTGACAGAGCTCCAAAAATCTGTAAAAAAAAAAACAAATCTGTAAATATGGTAACACTGTCTACACTGATACTACAATTGAAGAGTTGTAAGTCTATTGGATCTAAGTACCAAAGAGAAAAAAAAACGAGTTAGCTACTATGTATTATTATATTTGATACTACTGTGCAAAAACAATTTTACCTTTCTCTTCGCAAAAAAATACGAAAAATAAAACAATGTTTGACTATTGGGTCTACGTCCGGTGAAACACAACTCTGTTCGACAGTACTTTTATTAAAGGATAACACATGGTTATTTATTATGTATATCGATACCTGAATCGATATCGATACCTAAAAATCGAGTTTTTGGCATTTTTGGATTCCTGAGAAGAAGCTGCATCAGACAGGGTAGTGGATTGTGGGAATCGTAATGAAAGTAATTGAAAAATGAGGAAATAAAAATCAATTTCCATACAAAGCATACCAATTCTAAAACTTGTTTTTCATTTTCTAGAGTTTTGAAAAAATGGGAATAGGATGGTTGTGCTTTAAGGTATCGATATAATCATTTCCATTTAACCGTAAACGCATTACATAAGAAATAACCATATGTTGTCATTATAGTTTTAGTACTAAAACTTTCTAATTGTCAAACCGATTTTTTTTAAGTTTTAAAAATATTTTATAGAAAATTCTCAGCTGTAAAACTTTGTAGAACATAATTTTTTTCATCTTTTTTTTAATTTTTGAGATATGAGAACTTAAACGCATAAAATTGATAATATTTTTATTTTTTTGCTCTTTTAAAAGTGGGGTTTTTTTTCTAATCGACAATTATTTGGTTTAATGAGAAACTAAAGCTATTTTTCATGTATTTTTTCACGCTTCAATTGCAATAATTTTTAATATATTTAGCCAGAAATTTGCTTTAATTTAAAATGGCGTATCCGCTTTACAGGTTAACGTTTGCAAGACATTGATTGCTTCTTATTTTGAAGGGTATATTATATTTGTCCGTTGTAACCAGTGTTGTCAGAAACGGAGATTTCGCCCTCTTTTCGGGGATTTTCGTACCAAAAAGGGCACGAGGGATTTTGACGCTAAAAATTAATTATTTAATTTATTAATTTTATTTCAATTAAAATTTCCCAAAAAATTTTTTAAAATTTATTTTAGAGAATTTTAATTAGGTTTAATATTTTGTTTCCATCGGCAGATAAATTAATTCACAAACTTCACCAGGAGTCGAAGCAAATGTTGGCATTTCTTTCAAAAATTGTCCTGAAACCTAAGATACTTAAAATAATAACTGCAGGCAAAGAAGTCTAGATTTTGGGCAGTTGCAATCACAGGTAGAGTAGACCATAAACTGCGACGGTACAAAGCCATAAAAAGCTTCAAAACCACAAAACAATAAATCTTGCATTTATCATATGAATTTTGCACAAAATATAATTTCTTTTGTTTTTTTGACAAAATTTAACGACCAAAAGTCAATTCAGTAAAATTAGGTTTCGCTGTGGTTTCAACATGTTTAACGCAATGCCTTTTTTAAGTAAGTACTTCACGGTAATTGTTATTGGCAATTTCAAAAGATCTCATTTCCATTTTTAAGGAGTGAACCTCATTTCCGTCACTTTCACTTAAATTGACAATAAAAAGTTCGATCGAATTGTAAGCGAAAATGTCGACAGCAAGTAAAATAAAAGATAGACTATGCGCAGTGTTACCATATTTTGTTCACCAAAAATTGTAATTTCCAAGAAAAAAATCTTTTTTAAATTCGGACCAATTAGTAAGTATTTCTTATAAACATACAGTAACGGCCAGTTAACTACTAAGTAAAAACGTCATCGATTCGACAGCGAACAGGCATCAATGACAAAGATGTTCATGAATGAAATTTTAACGTAGGCATTAATAGTAGTGTCCCACTTTCTCATGCATGACATTCTGCACGACATTGCATCAATGCTACATTAATGCATTGTTGCTTCCTCGCTATGAATCGTGTCAGTGTTTTCTCGTTTACTCTCATTTCGTGAGAGTAGGGTTGCCACACGGTCTGGATTCGTCTGGATTGTCCAGATTTTTTGTCATGTGTCCAGAGTCCAGTTTTTCAATAATTTGTCCAGACAAAATATTCTCTGATATTTCTCAGTAAAAAAAATTAAATTAGTCAGAAAACCTAATGGTGTTTTCGTTTTTATTATAATGATAAAGTTTTCTGTCAAATAGTTTTATTTTTTTCAATTACTGTTAATGAGTTTTTAGCAAAGTGACGTTTCATATATTTTTGAGTACAGGGTCTGTCCTGTTACAAATTTTAAGCAAAACAGTTTAACCCTTATCCGATCAAACAAACGCGCTAAGAGCTATCCAGGTCAATCCCGCTGTTCGATATCCAACGCTGGCGTTTTGTTTCACAACGAGGCGGTTGAAACTCTTGCACACTTCCGCCATTACTTCACACTGCACATCGCTTTATATTTAAATTTCTCTTCATTTTATTACCCGAATTCAAATTGCCACACAAATTTCTTATTTTAAATTTAAAAAATTGACGTTAATTTTGGGTTAGGATTTTTTTAAGTTTGACATTATATGCATTGAGAGAAAGAGAGAAGTGTCAAAATCACTCCTAATTTGATTAATATGCTTTGGTTTTTAGCCATTTAAATAACTTAGGTTCCTTACCTTAAGTAGAATGATGGCTGATTTCATAAAATCTGAAATATTTCTGCGGCCAAAGACAATATCCTCTTAAGTAATTAAGCACGAATTGAATAAGACTGTATACGTCATTCTAGACATTTTTCGAAGAGTCTTCTGAAATATTTATGGAACTACAGCACACCACACAACCTTTATTTAAAAAGTATACCATTTTGAAATTTTCTTTCGACTTAAGTGCTTATTGCTTTCGACCACAAAAATGTCAGACTAACTATAAAACTGTAAAAAGTTCTATACACTTTTAAAAACAGTAAATTGTTACAAGCGTCCCTTTGCTACAAAATATTTCTGGAAAGAATAGCATTGTACTGTTTTTAAACTGAAATTGTAAAGCTTTCAACGTCTTTCAAAACTGAAAAAGTCAAATTTACAGGTCTTTTCTGGCGCAAGACAAAAGTTAAAATGTTTGTTGCATGCCAATGAGAAGGTAATAAAGGCGGTTAAAAACTTCTAACCGCGCCAGAATAGGCCTGTAAAGGTGTTTTTTTTTCATAATAAGCTATGTAATTTAATGGTTTTTTTTTATGTGAGGAGTAACCAATGTATATTCTTGCATATTGCTATCCAATTCCTACTTTACTTTTTCTTAAAAGTATGCAATAAAAAAAAATTTCCGATTTTTTCTTTGAATGTCCAGTTGAAAACGGAAAATTCCAGATATTTTTTTTCAAAATCCAGACGAAGATCATTTTGCATGTGGCATCCCTACGTGAGAGTATTGGCTAATAGCTAAAATGTCAGCAATAACTCATCGAAGCTTTGGTCATGTATGAAACAATTTTCAACTGAGTACAGCCTAATTTAATAATTTTTATTGGCTTCCGAAATTTTAAGAATTTTAACTTGGGTACCACTGAAAACACCGTTCGAATGAGTCCCAGGGCACCTTAAGCGAGAAAATCATATTGAAAAATTTAACTACTTTTCGACCTATTTTCCTGGAGGGTAACCATTCCTGATGCAAAAATTTGCGCAATAACACACCATTTATTATTATTATAAAAATGCTCATACATTTTTAGAGTTAAAAAAAGCAAACGCACTTGCCGCATACAAATTTGAGATGCAACAATAAGATTAAACCGAATTTTTTAGTTTTCAAACTGCCAATCTTGTATATTTTCTTTACGGTTTCAGAAGAAAACGGTGATTGCCGAATTTACAGGTCTTTTCTGGCGCAAGACAAAAGTTAAAATGTTTGTTGCATGCCAATGAGAAGGTAATAAAGGCGGTTAAAAACTTCTAACCGCGCCAGAATAGGCCTGTAAAGGTGTTTTTTTTTCATAATAAGCTATGTAATTTAATGGTTTTTTTTTATGTGAGGAGTAACCAATGTATATTCTTGCATATTGCTATCCAATTCCTACTTTACTTTTTCTTAAAAGTATGCAATAAAAAAAAATTTCCGATTTTTTCTTTGAATGTCCAGTTGAAAACGGAAAATTCCAGATATTTTTTTTCAAAATCCAGACGAAGATCATTTTGCATGTGGCATCCCTACGTGAGAGTATTGGCTAATAGCTAAAATGTCAGCAATAACTCATCGAAGCTTTGGTCATGTATGAAACAATTTTCAACTGAGTACAGCCTAATTTAATAATTTTTATTGGCTTCCGAAATTTTAAGAATTTTAACTTGGGTACCACTGAAAACACCGTTCGAATGAGTCCCAGGGCACCTTAAGCGAGAAAATCATATTGAAAAATTTAACTACTTTTCGACCTATTTTCCTGGAGGGTAACCATTCCTGATGCAAAAATTTGCGCAATAACACACCATTTATTATTATTATAAAAATGCTCATACATTTTTAGAGTTAAAAAAAGCAAACGCACTTGCCGCATACAAATTTGAGATGCAACAATAAGATTAAACCGAATTTTTTAGTTTTCAAACTGCCAATCTTGTATATTTTCTTTACGGTTTCAGAAGAAAACGGTGATTGCCGAATTTTTTTTTATTAAATTTCACAATAGCAGAACAAAATTTTGATTTCAAGTGAAAAAATTTAGCTTTTCTTGTTTTTATGTGTTACAAGATCTTCAGTTACTCCAAAATACATTTTTTATCGAGATAAGAACACATTTTAGGAAAAATCTGAGAAAATTTGCATTATTTTGTAAAAATTTTTGAAATCTGTTACAATTATAAAAAAATCTGTAGTTTCTGGGAGAAAATCTTAAAATCTGACAGAGCTCAAAAAATCTGTAAAAAAAGATAAATCTGTAAATATGGTAACACTTACTATGAGTGGCATTGTCGACGCGTTTAAAGAAGAGATGCAACACCTTGTATTTTTGCAGATAACAATCGGAGTTGTTAAAGTACGAAATAAGATCTCAACGGGTTTTCTTTTGGCATCGAAATGTCAGCACAATGAGTGCCAGAAATAATGCAATGACAGTGGTGGTATTTCTACTTTTAATTATTTTTTCTTCTTATATTTTTGACAATAAAAATTTGCAAATAAAAATTAATTTCGTCTTTTGGCTTTCTCCGCTGGAATGTTATCAATTGCTATATGAATTAGTGCAAAAAAACATGTGAGTAAGTTTCAGTCGGTGAAAGCCGACTTTTATACAACCCTCACCACTGTTAGTTCGTTTTTTTTTACAGTTCAATATTTGAAGATTTTTCATTAACTTCCTATTGACTTTGTTTGTATTTTTGAGAAACTTATACTATCAATATTAGTAAAATATTAGTAAAATAATAACAAATATTTCAAAACTTTTAAAAAAAATTCTTCTATCAAAAAGTATTTTTATAAAACATTAAAAAAAATTAACCACTACTACTTCGTACGATAGACAAAAAATTGGATTAATTTTAACTAACATTGCTTTTAGACATTCTAATTGCTTCTATTGTCCTTTTTACTCTTTTTTATTGACATTCTAATTGCTTCTATTGTCTTTTTCATTGAATTTATGAGATGTTTTTTCTTTGTTTTTCTTTGCTAAGGACGTCAATATTTAGGGAATTCACAAGCGTCTCGTATTGTCTTTTTGTCGTATCATCGTGTTTGAAAAAATACAATTGTTGGAGGTGCTGATGCGACCCAAATCAAGGATCGGAAGAAATATTGCGGTTCACATGCGCTTCGATTCAATATTTTCAACAAGTCGCGCACGTTTAATGCATTAAAAATGCTTCCGGAAACCCATGGGCCAGGCATTCGTCTGCCCGTAAGTGCAAGTGGCCAAAGTTGATGGTCGCAAGAGTTTTGGAGGTCTCCACGTTCTTTGTTGCAATATTTTAGGCAAGTCGTGCCCGTTTTATTATCGTATTTTTTTGTATGGAAAACAGCAACAACATTTTCACAACTATCGTATTTTTTCACAACAATACGACCGATACGCGACCCTTGTGAATTCCCTAATTAGTTTCGCATTTATCGCTTCATTACACTGCGTTACAGTCACCCAGAACTTGGGGCGCCACCTAATACACGTTGTAGGACTGTCCAAAAAAATGACAACTGCATACCAGGAATTTTGATTACACCCCCAAAATCTGAAGTTAGAAGAGAAAAAACAATTTTTGTCGGTGTTGCCCTATTTTTAATGATAACTTTAGAAGCGTAGAATAGATGTGCAAAAACTATAGCTAAGAATATAAACATCGCGCAGACACCATTTTTCGACCTTTTTTTTAACGGTTTTTTTCGATTTAAGAATTTTTTTTATACAGCATTATACTAATTTTTTTTTACATTAACATTTTTTTCAAATATTTGATAGCTTCACTTAAACAGCTGCCAAATGGTCGATTTTTATAGCACAGCCTACAAAATTTTACCGTATGTTACAGATTCTTTGTTTGGTTTAGAATTGTATTGACCTGGTCATAGTGAAAAATATTTTAAAACAATTATTTTAAGAAAAAAAGGATTTTTTGAGTTTTTTGGTCTGGCATTTAGTTGGAACATCGGGGATCGCTCCAAAACCATTTTTATCTGAAAGTATGATTCAATACAAAGAGAATGCATGCAAACACAGCTGCCACAAACTGACACAAGTTGCCTTTTTTCTACGTTTTCATCTTTTATGAAAAATAAATTTAAATTTTTGTATACTCAAATATTTACTTATAATAACTATAAAAGCAATCAGATCTTCCAGTGCGTACTCTAAGTTTAGTGCATTATCAAAAAATTAAGTAGGAAAATAACAATTACAAAAAATATTGAGATATGCTTTCCACCAATATGTAAGTTTTGTATTTTGATAATCGTAAAATCATGAATCGTGTTAGTAAATACGATTGAATATATTTTTGATTAAACGTACTATATTATTTTGATGCACCGAACCAAAAAAATGCTAAAAGTATCATAAAATCTTCAAATTTCGTTGACAAAATATGGCCGAAGTGATACATATCAGATTTGATTCTACATCTTTATCATTTATATGAAAGAGTGGGGAATTGATGGGATACCAACTTAATTTTGATAAGGATCCAACGTAAATTTACATGAGAAAACGTGAAGAGAGAAAATAATTCGCTCTAAAGAAATAATTACGAAAAAGGAGAAAAAGAAAATGAGAAATGTATTCGTTTTAGAAACGAAAAAAACGAACATAAAAATTAAAGATGTTTCAATTTATATATGATGTCAAAATTGATATAATATGATACATAATTGTTATGATACCTGAAAATGTCACAAAAGAAAAGAAAATAGATGCGAATTGCATTTCAACGGCTAATACTTCAATCTACCCCTTGTAAAATTAATGCCCTTCAATAATTTTGGAAATTGAATAGAATTTACAGAGCTTGAATTCACTGTAACTACGTCACTACACAAGAATTTGATGAAATTGAGCATCGAGCATTATTTTCATTACGAAATGGTTTTTTCACATTTTCTGTATTTTGTTTTGGCACAGAAAAATTGTCAGAGTTCTAAGCCGTCTAAAATTATTCAACGCCCGTTTTTTATGGTGGCACGGCTGAGCCGGCTGCAATCGCATGTGGAAGTATGTGAATTTTTATCAATATTTCATATGAAATTACGGGAGTTATGTAGTATTGATAGGATATTAATTGATAAGTAGTGCTGCGTGTTTGATGTTGTGAATTGATAATGCAGTGTAAACGTGATAATATCAGTTTATTTGACATGAAATTAAAATTTAAAGGCAGGCAATTTCAATTTTACATGATTTTTTTATTTCAGTGTTTATTAAATTAAGTCCTAACCCGGAGATGCAAGGTTTTTGATTGGATGTGCAAATTGTGGCAGCAAAAGTTGTCCGAAGCGATGGACACTTCAGAAGTGCTGCTACTCCGACATTCCGCCAGAGTTAATTTAAAATTTTTTAAAAAATTGGAATAGAGTTAGGCTGAATTATTAGCGAAATTTGACTATATCAGAGAAAGAGTAGAAGGAATGGATTGACCACCCATTTTTTACGAAGCTCCTTTCAAGCGACGTATTTTAAGGAGGAAAAAAAATGCTTGACCTTAGAGAATCCCTAACTAGTAAGAGAATCGGTGTTCCGGTTTGTTCCCATTATGCTCAAAATAAAATTCTATATCTTTATTTCAGTGTTTATTAAATTAAGTCCTAACCCGGAGATGCAAGGTTTTTGATTGGATGTGCAAATTGTGGCAGCAAAAGTTGTCCGAAGCGATGGACACTTCAGCAGTGCTGCTACTCCGACATTCCGCCAGAGTTTATTTAAAATTTTTTAAAAAATTGGAATAGAGTTAGGCTGAATTATTAGCGAAATTTGACTATATCAGAGAAAGAGTAGAAGAAATGGATTGACCAACCATTTTTTACGAGGAAAAAAAATGCTTGACCTTAGAGAATCCCTAACTAGTAAGAGAATCGGTCTGACCGAAGCTAAAATACCCTGCAAATGCGAGTCGATACGTTCTTAAGCCATTTCGCGGTAATTTTATCTAAAATTTTTCGATATTTTATCGACAGTTTTTCGATAATTTTTTATAATTTATCGATAGTTTTTCGATATTTTTGATATTTTATCGATCCATTTTCGATCCATTTTCGATCCATTTCAAAATTTTGTTTCAATTCCATTTTGTTCCGGTTTGTTCCCATTATGCTCAAAATAAAATTCTATCTCAATGCGAAAAAACAAACCTAAATCGGTTCAGTATTAGATATTATATACGAATATATCAAAAATTAGACAGACATTTAAATTGAGCCCGACCGATTAATCGGCTTCGGCTTCGGCGTTATAGGCCAAAAATTCACATTCGGCTTCGGTTTTTCCAAAAAATGGCCGAAGTTTTGGCCGAAGCTGTTCAAATTTTTTTGGCGACACCGAAAACCAAAACTAATTTTTTACGATAAGATTTTCTAGCCCACATAACATTTAAACGGTCTTACAGATTTTCTTGAGACTTGAATGTAAAATTGTGTAATTGATGGAATTTCCAATGGGACATAAGAGGCCCACAAAACAAAAAATATGATTAAAAATTTAACTTAGTAATCATCGATTATTGAGTGAATCTCGCCTCAAATTGCATGGCACGGGGCTACAGCTGCCACAAAGTACATCCTTGGACATTTTCTGGGTGGATTACTGAATTTTAAATATAGATTTGGAAGCTTACTACTCGCCCTGATGTCTATGTTAAGAGGAGTCCTGGTAAACTGTATGAAATTTCAAATATAGGGGTAGGAGGTAGAGCCCGACCGATAAGCATTTTAAGGCCGAAGCCGATGCCGAAGGTCAATTGGCAGCCTATTACTTCGGCCGACGCCGAAGGCCTATACCGAAGCCGAAGCCCATACTTAAATAAAAAACCTTTAAAAACTTGTTTTTTTCGTGTATTTTCATTCAAATTCGAGTATATAAATACACATTTAGTTTTTTAAGGAACTAAAAATGTATTTAAACAAATAATAAAAGTAACCAAAAGAATTCACAAACAAAATTGGGCCTCGTAGATCAAAACTAACAGGAGATTTTTTAAAAATCATTTTTAAAAATTTGGAGTAAAGCATAAAATAATGGGAATTTAGTAGAAATGGTAGAGAATTCTTCAAAGAATAAATCCATCTAAGTAGCTGTTTTTTAAGGACTCCCCAACTCCGTCAGGTGATGGGCAAAGGATGTTCTAGTTGATGGTAAATACCACCTGTGAAGCTTTGAACTTTAAATGTAAAATTTTACCAAAATCGGTCCCGGATTTGAGCACCAGAACTACTTTTCATATATGTTGGCGCAGCAATTTGGGATACATTTCTAAAAGGTATAATCAGATGGAGACAACTCTCCACCTGTGAGACCTCTCGCAAACTATGGCCACAACGAAATGAAGGACGTACGGTCAAGCTCCTGCAGTTTGATAGGAAATCCATATCTGTCCTCATGGGCACATTAACGGGTCACAACCTTTTAGGAGCCCATGCTAGGAGACTTGGTCTTACCCAAAATGACGTTTGTAGGGGCTGTGGGGACGAGGAAGTCGAGGAAGATACCCACCACTTCCTCTGTCGATGTCCAAGTCTACAACATCTCAAGCGTAGAACCCTTGGGGAATACTTTTTCGTTGACCTGGCGGAGTTATCTGATAAACCCCTTCGTGATATGCTCGCCTTTGTAAGAAATTCTGGGTGGTTGGATTACCAACTTATGGTTTGACGAGTGTGGGCCTATCCCACCTCTTAAAGTACGGGCATCACAATGGGTCAACTTTTTTGGCCTAAGTGTGATGGCACTGGAGTATTTATGCTCCAATGGTGCCATCTACCCTCTAACCTAACCTAAAAGGTAGAATCCTTCTACTAAATTCCCATTATTTTAGGCTTTACTCCAAATTTTTAAAAATGATTTTAAAAAAATCCAATTTTTCTTACACGGGATATATGGCATAATCCGAGGCTCCTGTTAGTTTTGACCTACGAGGCCCAAATTTGTTTGTGAATTCTTTTGGTTACTTTTATTATTTGTTTAAATAAAATTTGAGTTCCTTAAAAAAGTAAATGTGTATTTATACACTCGAATTTGAATGAAAATACACAAAAAATAGTAGGCTGTCAATTGACCTTCGGCATCGGCTTCGGCATTGGCCTGAAAATGCTTATCGGTCGGGCTCTACATTTAAATGGGGTCTGAAGAAGGTCGGACCCCAACCATTTTCAGCATAAATTTTTTGGGAGATCATAGTGAGTAAATATACTTATTTTCGTGCATATCCGACCATTTATTGGAGTCTATAATCATATCAAGAAACCCAAATTATTTTATAATATTAAACTGTAGGGTGTAGAGTGTAGGGTGATAGTAATTCAAAAATTAATAATGCCATTCGATTCTCCAATGAATTCTATTAAAAATGTGTTCTACACTAAAAGAAAATGTTTTAAAAAAATGTTTTAAAATTAAACATTTTTTTTTGCATTTTAAAACATAGTTTTTTCTGCAGTACATTTATGTTTTCATTTTTAAAACAAATACTTTCAATTTCAATCGTCTTGCTCTTTCGTTAGTCGTTTGAAATTGATAATACTGTTGTTCTTTTCTATTTCAAAAAATCATAGTATATTTCAAAAAATCAAAGCCTAGTTTTAGGGAGTTTTTTACAAAATTCCAAGTATGCTTTTAGTACAACATATGTATATAAGGCATGTCAATCCCGGGATCCTGGGAACCCGCTTCTTTGTTAGCCCCGAAAATCCCGGGATTCGCACTGACTAATCCCGAGATTTTCGGGACAAGTTTTATGAGCAATTTTTTCAAAAATATGCCTTTTATATTGGAAAAAAATTAATCAATTAAATTCTATCTGTTTAGAAAAAATTTATAAATTCAGGAGCTTTTTCTATCATGAATAATTTTTTTCTGAATGGTTTAGTTTTAGCAAGGACCATAGTTTTTCATCCAAAAAATGTGGATAAGCATTCAGGAAAAAACTTCGAAAAGTCGGATATTTTTGGAAATTTTATGTGTTTCATTTGATTTTATTTGGTTTGGAAAAATTATTTATTTTGTTTTAAAGAAAAAAATTAAGTAAAATTGGCGAAAAGTTTATTGATATACTCGTACGTAAACTATATGAGTTATACATATAAAAATATGCAATACGTAGATACTTGTACCAATGTGTGAAGGCAATTTAGGGATATTTTCATTACGTCAACAAATTTAAGCAAAAAATAGTTCCAAACTGTTTGCAAATTAGTAGACTATAAAGCACTCAAATCCATTTTGTTTAAATGGAAATCGGATCAAAAAATACATCGAACATCGTTCGGGATATGAAATACAAATTCCAATTCCCTATATTAAAATGTTCGACAAAATGTTCAGGTCAAGAGTGGTTCGAGAAATGTGGATCAAACGACACATTTTTAAAATGATCTTATTCTGACCGGAAACCCAAGATTCCAAAGACCAAATCTATTCCAATTAGTATTTTATTCTACATATTTTAAAGTTATTCAAACTTTTTTCTAATATTCCAAATCATAGGTGTAATAAATTCAATCTAAAAAAAATCCAAAAAAAAACTTGAATATTGTTAGATTATTTGCACAATTTCAAAAATATTATAGTATGGGTATATTAAAAGCAATTCAATTCGATTTAATGTAACATTTTTTTACTGAATTTTGGTTGAATTGAAAAAAATCCAAATCCCGGGACTAATCCCGGGATTCCGGGATTGCTTTTTTCAATCCCGAAAATCCCGGGATTGGCAAAGGTCTCGAAAATTGACATCCCTAATGTATATATAATACATTTAGGCTCTGTTAAATAATGTTAACTGTAGACCAACCAGTTGAGCGTTTAGCGCGACATCCAAACTCCGTAGGCGTGGGTTCGAATCCCGGTCTCGAATTTGAAAAAAAGTTAACTAAATATAAAAAATAAAATAATTGCAAACAAAAAAAAAAACAAAAAAAAATTTTTTCATTTTGAAACAATGTTTTTAAATTGAACATTTGCGTTTTAAAATTCCTTTTTGTCACAAAGCTCTATTTTAAAAACGAAATCGTTCAATTTTAAAACATTTTCGTTTAATTTTAAAACACTTTCCTCTCAGTGTACTTAAAACTTTTTTCTCTCTTTGTGAAGACTGGGGAATAGAAAAAAACAATGCGCGCGTTTTCACTCATTTTTTTCCAACGTCCAACATTTAATATAATGCATTGTCACCGGAGTTATATCTGTGTACCAAATTTCAAGAAGAATTTTTTGTTTATGTTTTGAAATGTTAGTTAATGTTTTACTAATATTTACTAGCTGATAGTATAAGCTTCTCAAAAATACAAGCAACCTAAAAAAAGTCAATAGGGAATTAATAATAAATCTTCAAATATTGAACTATGAAAAAAACCCAAAAACTCCCATATACAAAGTTTTGAACTATTTCAGCGGAATTAGGTTACATATTTTACAAAAAACGATTTTCACTTATATGGGAGGTAGGCGTGGCAGTCGACTGATTCTGACCATTTTCAATACCAAATCCTTTGAGGACCTAAAAAAGATAAATCCCAATTTTGGAACGCAAGCTTTCTTCTAGCTCCTGCAATCGTGTTTACAAGGACAGACAGACGGATAGGGCTAAAACAACACAGGAGGTCACGCGGATCAAGAATATATATGGTTAGGTTAGGTTAGGGTGGCGACTATTAGCCTCGCATAGATCGCAATGGGTCTATAGCAATACCACAAAGCACTCTTATCCTTTACGTGAAGATTGTAGATCTTCTTCAATTGAAAAGAATATATATAGTTTTCCGAAATCTATCACGCCTCCTTCTTGGTGTTACAAATATCAGACCTAAGTGAAAATACCCATACCTCATGAGGTCTACGGTATAATAATGATAACACGAGGTGCTGATATCCGTAACTGTGCGATTTCAGCGCGCACTAAAAAAAGAACGAAAAAAAATCCCAGGAAAAACTTTATATGGATTGAATGAAATTTAAAAATGGAACATTTGGATTTTTAGATCATTTTATTACTTATTAAATTGAGTTTTTATTGGTTTGTATTATGACGTTTGGGTTTTTTTTATAGAACAATTTTGTTGAACTAATAAACTTTTGCAAAAAAGCTTACCTACTTCCCTTCACTTTCAGCCGCCACATTTCCTTGCCTAGTTCTCAATTCGTCCGCCTCCAACACTGATGATACCGACGACGACATTCCTAGCCGTCTAATAAATGATCAAGGTAGGTCTATATAAACTGAGTTTATTTTGCAACTGAGTCGCTTATGCTGTGTTTCTTTTAGCACGTATCTAAGTATAAATGTATAAATGAAAACTGTTTGGAACGGGTGTTCTCAAAAACAATCGAAATAATTTTAATAAATTTTTTTAAATCAACATAGTATTAGTGACAAAGAAATTTCTTTTCGTTCTTTTTTAATTAATTAATGGCATAAATTACATTTTTTTATAGTATGTTTCTGAAAAACTAAATGCAGTGCTTGCTTTCTAGTGTCATTTTTCTTACAACAACTCAACAAAAACACATCATAGTACTCATTTGTTGTTGTTGTTCATGAGTGTATTTAACATAAAACGATAACACTAAGGGTGATTACATATGTATCACAAAAGGAGAAAACGAATATATGAGTGCAGGGTTATCTGCGATATAATTCGTAGAAGGGATCGCTATCACCATGAATCAATACGTATATAGGGTTTATTTCAGATGGCAAAAGAAACACAGCTTTAGCATAGCTTAAAGTTTGGATTCAAATCTACTTTTAAGGCAGCATCTTTTTTGCAGATAAATTTGGATACACCCTTTTCACATGACAAGGGTGGTGCACATATTACGCGTAGAATTGGTAGGAATCTAGAAAATAAGGTTACAAGACCGGAAGAATCGAGTTCGGAATCGTCATCCGATTCTCTGAGCCGAGACGTTGACGATCATGAAGATAACGCTGAAGGCTCTAGTGAATATTACGATGATAGTGATGAGAGCACCAGCGAGAGTGGTAGCAATGAATCCGTGCCACGGTTACTTTCCCAATCGGCCTTCAATAGGATATCGGACACATTGGGGGCTCTGAACACTGTCGGTCACATGCTAGTAGATTTGACACGCGGTGGTCATGATTCCAAGACAGACTCCGACGAACCCAACGCAGGCAGTGACACCTCAGTGCCAACGGCTTCAACTACAGCCCGGCTAGAATATGATATTGGGCCAACTTCAAAAATTCTAGCACCATTACCGAATGAAAATGCTTTAGTGCCGGTGAGAAATATGAGCGATGTGCAAGTGGCCATCAAGCGCATTGGTCAAGAAGAGCCGCTGAGCCAACCGACCATGTTCGTCGAGACCAAGGAAACCAAAAAGAAGAAGAAGAAGAAGAATAAGAACAAGAACAAAGTGAAGAAACCCAACGCTGATTCTCAGGACAGTAGTTTAACTCTGCTGAGTCAACAAAACAAAATACCTACAACTTTGAGGCCGCCTACAACGACAATAACAACCCTTGTCAGACCTTCAGACCAATTGGCCTTAGCTTCCGATGATGCTACTGCTAAAGATTCAGAAAATCGTTGCAAAACTCCCACCGGGCGTCCGGGACGCTGTGAAGACTTGAGCAGCTGTCCTGCACTACTTTTGAATCTGAGCAGTTTGCGCGAGTCTTTGTGCTTTAAGAGCCTCTTCGTGCCTGGCGTCTGTTGTCCTATAGCAGAAAGTTCAACCGTTTTAACCACACAACGCCCATTGAAGTTGACCACCAAGGCACCAACGACTGTGGCCACAACAAAACGTCCTCCCACGTCACGTCCGTCATCATCGCCGAATCTTGTCTTAATACCACAACTGAAACCAACAACCACAACAAGGACAACCACGACACAAAGTCCGCTCGAATCTGTTTCGAATGAGTTGGAATTAGTTGGAAGTAATGGTATTGTTGATCCGGAGGAATGTGGCCAACAAGAGTATTCAACTGGACGCATTGTAGGCGGTGTTGAGGCACCGAATGGTCAGTGGCCGTGGATGGCCGCCATTTTCTTACACGGCCCCAAACGCACTGAATTCTGGTGTGGTGGATCTTTAATAGGTTCAAAATATATTCTAACCGCAGCGCATTGTACCAGGGATTCGAGACAGAAGCCGTAAATAATTTTTAACATATATAAGTACTTTGTGAAAACTAAATGAAATTATAATTTTTAGATTTGCCGCTCGTCAGTTTACGGTGCGTTTGGGTGATATAGACCTATCCACAGATGCTGAGCCATCGGCCCCAGTTACTTTTGCCGTCAAGGAAGTACGTGCCCACGAAAGGTAAACAAAATAAAGTATATTCATTTTAATACGAAAACGACATTCCCAAACAATTTTTTTACTCGATTTTCTTTTTAGATTCTCTCGAATTGGTTTCTACAATGACATTGCAATCTTAGTACTAGATAAACAAGTGCGTAAATCTAAATATGTGATACCAGTTTGTTTGCCGCGTGCTGGACGCATGCCTCCAAAGGAACGTCTTCCGGGTCGGCGAGCTACTGTAGTTGGTTGGGGAACGACGTACTATGGCGGCAAGGAATCGACAAGCCAACGTCAAGCTGAATTGCCTATCTGGCGTAATGAGGATTGTGATCGCTCGTACTTCCAGCCCATCAATGAGAATTTCGTTTGTGCCGGTTATTCCGATGGTGGAGTCGATGCCTGTCAGGTGGGTTTGATAGAATCATAGAACCAAAGCTGGGCATAGTTAATCGAACTTAACTTCGTTAACCCGGTAAAAGGTAATCAAAAATTTAACTTCGTTAAATTAAAAAGTTAATTTCGTCGAAAAGTTAACTTCGTTAAAAGTTAAATTAAATAGTTAAATTTTCTATAGAAAACAAAAAAAAAATTTTTTTACAAAAAAAACACAAAAAAAATGTTCACTATATTCAATTGAATGCCTGCACTCAGAGAACCTTTTTTAGGGTTTCTATATGCAAATTTGCTTTAAAATAAATGATCAAAATTTTTATCAAAAACGATATTTTGTGTATGAAACAATTTGTTCATATTCATATAAATTTTATTAGAATATTAGATAATAAGTATGAAAAGAATGAAGTTTGGTTAAGAACAAATATCACAGGCCATTCTAAACACAATGGCGTTCTCAGCTTTTCGGCATTTGGAGAAATTTGAGAAATAGAAAATATGATGTATACATCCTGACCTGATGGCTGAGAACGCCATTGTGTTTAGGATGTTAGGATTTATACATAAAAATAGAATATAGATGTCTTCGAAATATATCTTCTTGTGTATTTAATTGTTTTGTGAAATAATTTTTCAATTAAATGTCAATATCAGTTCAAAAATAGTATGAATTATTAATTTTTACTTTTTTTTTACATTCCATAATAAAAAAATTTTTCGTTTTAAATTTAAATGAAAAAGTTAATGGTTTTCGAAATTAACTGAAACGTTAAAAGTTAACCAAAAATTTAACTTCTATTAACTATTAACTAATTAACTAGATAATGCCCAGCTTTGCATAGAACTGATGACAGAACTCTTAGATATATGAGAAAAGATAAATACAATTTTTATTTCTCATCTTTTTGTTACAGGGCGATTCCGGTGGTCCCCTTATGATGCGATATGATTCGCATTGGGTGCAACTCGGCGTGGTTTCGTTTGGCAATAAATGCGGTGAGCCTGGCTACCCTGGTGTGTACACAAGAGTCACCCAATATTTGGATTGGATACAGGATCATACAAGGGATTAGTTCATAAAATGCGTTTTGTCATAGTTTTTAATGATTTTCTGTAATTTTACAAATTACTAGTCTACATCATTTTGTAATGTTAATGTTTTGTATGTTTTCCTATTTATTAGCAACCCCAAATACCATATTAGTGTGTAAAGTAATTTTAAATTATTAAAGCTTAAATAAATACTTGATCGAGATTTGAATTATCAAGGCTCCACTGTACAAACATTCGAAAGGTATCTGCTATTCTGTACAACGGTTGTATTTAGGGTTGCCACACGGTCTGGATTCGTCCAGATTTTTTATCTTGTGTCCAGAGTCCAGTTTTTCAATAATTTGTCCACACCCAGAAAACAAAAACTGTTGGGGCAGCAGAATTTTCGGCCAACCGAATGCTAGCGGCTGTCACAACATCTACTTTCTGATGTTGCAGCATCTACTATTTGTTGTCCCAACATCTACTGTCTGACGAAGCAACATCTCTCTGATACTGCAAAAAGAATGTCAAACATGATGCTAACGTGTAAGAGCGAGACAACAATTTACTTAAATTGTGCAAATGAAAAAAAATATTAAAAAAAAGTATTACGAAAAAGAACGTAAGAAAAAGAAAGCAAATGTGTTTGATGTTGTCTTGTAAAACTAGAGAAATAATTTTTTAATTTATATTATATATTATTATATTTATAATTCATATATAAACACAAGACTTTTAATGCGAAATAATTCTCAATTCTTACACGGATTTGATGGGCAACATACTTTTTACTGCAAATACATATGGTGTTTTATAACCACAATTAACGCGCTTTCATAAAACGCCGTATTTAATTATTTCATTCAATTCGCAAAAAATTTTAAATGTTGAAATACGTGTTTTTCGGAAGTTAACAAAATAGAAACTATTCCGCACAATTTTTCGAAGCATAAAACACTTCTTTTAGTTTGCAATTCATTATAGTTTAATCATAATTAGGTTTTAAAAATATTTTCTAGATGCGTAAAAGATAAACAAGATGGATGCATAATGGTGATGGACAAAATTTGATGCATAATAGTGATGGGTGATGTACTAAAGGGGATGCCACACCGGCGTCAATTGACGCCGGGTGCTGACAAAATTTTTGTTGTTTGCCAAATTAAAATTTTTGTGGTTTGGCAAAATTAAAAATGAACACTAATTGAAAGAGCGAGTGAACATTTTTTCAGGTTTTTTTCGACGCCAGCTTCAAGGTGGGGTTATCAGTCAAAAGAGTGTTATTTTAATTGCTAAATTTGTTAAAGAAATACGTAATGTAATTAAAGGACGCTATTACAAAGGAATGATTTAATGAAATATTTTATGAATCAATTTAAAACATATCGATCTTCATTGAAGAAAAAAAGAAATTGTTTGTACATATTGATTAAAATAATCTCTATGGCCCCGAAATTGTCAAAAAAAACTTCCATTACCCCCATATACATAAGCGAAGTGTAGACCACTTATAGCAACCCTTTTGTGACATAAAGATAAAAGGTGTCACGCATCATAAAATTAAAATGCGTAAACCAGAGTAAAAATTCAAATAAATAGGGGTCAAAGGACGCCTGTGTGGCATGGGCTTAAGCCTTTAACTATTTTTCTGAATTAGTTTGCAGCCTTTGTAATGGCTGGTCAAATGTTTGTTTTTGTGAATTTTGATAAAAGAAACTTAGATTAAAAGGAAGAAATCAATAAATAAAAACACAAAAGTTAAAATAAAAATAGATTTGCAACACTGGTATTTTGCTTCCTACATGGCATCACTGTTAGTTGTCACGGTTCACAAGCGAATTCAGTTGCTACACGCAAGTGTGGATTCGGTTGTGGTAGCTTTTTTATTTGAAATGTTCTGTCAGCTGAAAAAAAGTGGCTGCTTCAATCTACTATTCTGTTGTTATATTCGAATTGAACATTTTTGCGTTTCTTCTGGTATTACAAGCGAATTTGGGTCTCTCTCAAGCGAAAACTAGAGCTGCAGACGAATATTTGTTACCACAACCTCGCGCCAAGGGAATTTTTTTTTGTGTGCAGATAAAATTTTCACTGATATTTTTCAGTAAAAGAAAACTAAAATAAGTCAGAAAACCCAACGGACTAATAGCATTTTCGTTTTTATTAAAAAGATAAAGCTGTCAAATAATTATAGTTTTTCCAATTACTGTGAAAGAGTTTTTAGCCATCTACGTAACTTTTACCCTAAGCAAAGAAATATAATGCTGGTTAATCTCATAAAATGTGATCCAATTCAGCGGTCAAATACAGTATTCTCTTAAGTACTTGAGCATGAATTGAATTATGCTGTATACGGCATAATACAAAATTTGATTATCTTCTAACTTTGTCTTAAGTGTTCTTGCTTTTGACCACAGAATTATAAAACTAAACTATAATAAAGACTGTAAAGAGTTCAACATACTTATAAACAGAAAAGGACAGTGAATTGGTAAAAGCGGCCCTGTACTACAAAATATTTGTGGAAAGAATAGAATTCCATTGTTTTGAAACTGAAGTTGTAAAGCTTTAAAAACCTTTAAAAACCAAGAAAAGTAAACATTTTTGTTGCATGTAAATGGGGAGGTAACCAAAGCCGTTACAAAATTGTACCTGCGCCCGAATAGACCAGTAACGGTGTTTTTTTTAGTAATAAGCTAATTGAGGTATGGGTATATTATCTTTGGAGTCGATTTTGCCCTTTCCGTCTGTCCGTCCTCTTTTCTTGTAAGCACGATTGCAGGAACTAGAAGAAAGCTAGGGATCCCAAATTTTGGATTTGTCCTTTTTAGGCCTTGGAAGAAGTTGGTATTGAAAATGGGCGGAATCGCCTACCTCCCATATAAGTGAAAATCGTGTTTTTACAGTAATTTTAAGGTTTCATCGAAACAATATGAAATTTTGTATATGGGGGTTTTTGGGGTCGCTGATTTCGAATTTGATATCGCATTTTCAAAATTCAAGATGGCGGATCCAATATGGCCCAGTAGGTGTACGGTATATATAAGTCGGCTTGCCCGACTGAAACTTACTCACTTGTTTTAATGTAAGGAGGTACCAACCTATCAATTTTGGCCAAATTTGGTACATAAGTGTGGTATATTGTAAAATGTTTGGTATATTCACAAAAACAGCTGACTTTTCGGTATATTTTGAAGGCATAAGGCATCAAATTAAATTTTGGTTCGATTTTTGGTATAATTTTTCCTTTTTATGCTATAAGTAGTAGACCGTCTCGAAAAAATGAAGTTATCCGCACACCATCTAATTTGAAGCATATTTGAAAGGAGATTCCGGAAAAAATTTTCTTTTTTTTTTTGGCCGATCGTAGAGGTAGCGCATCGACATATTTCTTCATATTGTCTCTATTTATGATCCGATTTTAATCTATAATAAATCAAAATTTTTGTCTCGAGGAGACCTACAATAATGCCTCAGAGGTCCTTGCTCTTAAGTACACCCATCTAGTACTTACCCACCAGATCTCAGTTAGTACCACCCTAATGTACCATTCCAAGAGCAGAAAATTAAAGCTCTCGAAAAATCATTAAATTCTTGCAAAGGAAGTATACCGATTATACCATTACAACTATTTATAAAAAATATAATTAATATTTTTACCGAACGTACACCCAGAGAAAAAATCGTGTTAAATTAACCAATTTTTAACCAATTTTGTGGTTAATATTTTTCAAACCGATTTTTCAGGTTGTTTTAACAAGATGCTATTGTTAAAAATGACACTCTCCTATATGTGTACGTGTACGTGTGAAGAGGTTTGTTGATGAACTGGGAAAACTGGTAAATATGCGTTCATTCAAATCATTGCCGGTAGCTCAGGGGTTAGGCAGTCGGCGTCATAAACGGAAGTACGGGGATCGAGTCCCCGTTCCGGAAAAAGTTTTTTTAATTAAATTTTTTTTATAAAATTGTAAACCACAGTTCCTCCTTATTTACCATTCTTTAACTTATTTTCAAATTAACATTACCATTTCGAATAGATACCTTTTCACACTGAACTGGATTTGAACGCTGGACCTTCGGATCTTGAGTTTATCACTTTACCCTCTGTGCTACTGCGCTTCATAAATTCATGTCGTCCAAAGACCAATCTGAATTTGAAATCTAAAAATTTCTATTTAAAAAAACTTTTTTCAACTCAGACGAGATTTGAACACGGGACCTAATGTTTATAAGTTCCGCATCTACACGCTGTGCCACTGAGCTTCTTTCGTTCAGGTCGACAAAAACAAATTTGTTTTGAAATTCAAAAATTTCTTCTGTTTATTTTCAAATTTTCCATTTGACAGAATGGTCGAATATATTTTGATTTTCGAAAAAAAAATTTCTCATTTGTGTAAATGTGTGCGTTTTGCTTCGGAAATTTTTTCTCATTTCTGTGAATGTGTGCGTTTTGCTTCGATTTTTGTCAATGTAGTTGTAGTTTTTTGGAATTGTTTTTGTTTTGCGTACAAATGTTTTTCATGTTAATATAACATGAATAGTGTTAATTAAAATACATGAAGATTTCTCTGGGTGTAGGGGTAGCGCATTGACATATTTCATCATAGCGTCACCATTTATGATCCGATTTTAAAGTATAATATATCAAAATTTTTGTCTCCAGGAGACCTAATATAATGCCTCATACGTCATTGCCCTCAAGTACACCCTTCTAGTACTTACCTACCAGATCTCAGTTAGTACAACCAATTGCAGCTCTCGAAAAATAATTAATATATTTGCCGAACATAGGAGCAGTGATGCTACATACACTGGCTGAAAAAAAAACGTATTATTCCCTACGATTACAAAATTGTAATCGTAATTTACGCTACCTCTACGATCGGCCAAAAAAAAAAAGAAAATTTTTTCCGGAATCTCCTTTTAAATATGCTTCGAATTAGATGGTGTGCGGTTAACATTTTTTTTTCCCCTATAAGGTGATACGGTCTAAAAGGTAGTAGTACATATTTTGTACAATGTTGTCTAAATGTGTATACATTTTGTATTAAAAAGTGGTACATGAACCGTACAAAATGCCCACTGAATTGTTATTAAATGACTATTTCTCAAAAAGTATGCCAGTATGCTTTAAATGTCCAGTTGAAAACGGAAAAATCCAGATATTTTTTTCCAAAATCCAGACGAAGCTCATTCTGCTTGTGGCAACCCTAGTTGTATTACAACTAGAGACCGACCGAAAAACAAAAAATACCCACGAAAATTCCCATACATAATTCAGCCACAAAATAATACAAATATCATTAACAAAAATTTGTTTTAAAATATTTAAATTGGGAATTTTTCAATAATGGAGTCATAAACAATTTGGTGAACATGTTTTTTTATCGATAATTTTTCGATTTTTTATCGATAATTTATCGATTTTTTATCTATAATTTATCGGATTTTTATCGATATTTTTCTATATTTACCGATAATTTTAGTTTCTTGATCCATTTAAAAATTTTGTTCCAATTCCATTTTGTTCCGGTCCAATTCCATTTCGTTTCAGTTTGATTCCCATTTCCTTCCCGACCTCATTTCCAACCCAATGCAAAAAACCGCATCCAAATCGGTTCAGTATTTCTCAAGATAAACGAAAATAATATAAAATTGGCGGCCATTTTGTATGGGAGGTAGGCGTGGCTCTTATCCAATGTTACCCATTTTCAATACCGTCCAATCATTCGCCAAAATAAGAGGAATCCCAAAATTTGGAGTCGATAGCTCAAAAGCTACGACAGTTATCGTGCGAAATGACAGACAGACGGACATGGACTAATGGACTCAGAAGGTGATGCTTATCAAGAATATATATACTTTTCCATTCCGGACACACCTCCTTATGGGCGTTACAAACGGTGTGACAAAAACATTATACCCAATGTACACTAGTGTGCAGGGTATAAAAAAAGAATCGAAAACAAAATTTGGTCCGACTGAGATTCGAACCCACGCTCCAGGAAATCATACCATCTTCAAAAAGTGAAATGGTTTCAGTTGTGTTTTAGAACTGTAAGGTGTTGAATTTTTTGTAACGATACCCGTTTCAAATCGTAACCATGCAGTTCTGATTTTTTTCCCTCTGTGTATGAAAAAGGTTACAGTAGAAAAAGCGTGCACAAGTTTTAAACGACGCACTCCTTCGTAAGAGAATTATGTTCGGTCTGACCGAAGCTAAAATACCCTGCACATGCGATTATTCCATAATTATATTATTCCATAATTATCGATAATTTTTCAGTGTGACAAAAACAACATACCCTTGGACAGTAGTGTGCACGGTATAAAAATTAAAACTTTATTGTAATCACCAGGAAAAACAGAACGAATGCACGAAAAAAATCAAAAATCCAAGATTCCAAACACCAAATCGATTCCAATCAGTGTTTTATTCTACATATTTTAAAGTTACTCCAACTTTTTTCTAATATTCCGAATCAAATATTGTTAGATTATTTGTTTATATTATTGTTAGATAGTTTGAAAACC
Source organism: Heteromyza rotundicornis (assembly GCA_951394025.1). Lineage (NCBI taxonomy): Eukaryota > Metazoa > Arthropoda > Insecta > Diptera > Heleomyzidae > Heteromyza > Heteromyza rotundicornis. The sequence goes on from OX596012.1 coordinate 25,118,300, forward strand.
TCTTCAACAACCGTCCATTCAAGATTATATCCAGGACAGATACGATTTTAAAAATGTATATCTCTGGAAAGGAAAAGGTCATTCATGCGACCGTTTGAAAGCAACTTTTATATTGAATGATTTGACCCAATTTTATCCCGCCAGCAGACTTCCCCCACCCTAGGGTCTGTTGCGGTTAAGAGCTTTCTTACTCACTTGTTGTTAAAACACTGTGTTAATAGTTGTTTTCAATTTATAAATTTTTCCAACAAACTTAGAAAGAAAAATTTATTATTAAATTAATAAGAAAAGAAAAAAAAATATTTTCTAGAAAAAATAAACTAAAATTTGTATAAAAAGAATATCTTGTTCAATATACATATCATAAACGTTTCAAGCTCACAACATTGTATATCTCGCTTAAAGATTTTTGATCAGACCAACGGTAAGTACATTTAAGTTCAAAGGTTAATTAGAATTGCCAAAACGTAATTTTATTTGCGAAGGTTGTAATTAGAGACCGACCTAAATCGCTTTTTTTAATTTCTTCAGAAACTTAAATGGCCGAATTTGAATTTTTTTAACTTTGGCCGAAACCGAAAAAATAAAAAAAAAGTGTAATAAAGTAGTACATAATTATACCCCCACATTAAGGCATTCAATCCCGAAGTGTTTTTGAAAATCCCGGGATTTCGGGATTTGAAATCACAATCCCGGGATCCCGGGATTTGTTCGGGATTTTCGGGATTTTCCAATTAATATAAAATTAAAGAAAAAATTGTTGCAACAATATTTTAAGTTTAATTCGACAAAGAAAACATATTTGATAAATATTACATTAAACAAAACCAATAATATTTAAATAAATATAGTCAAACAAAAAGTAATTCTTTTTAAATTAGATTGATCGAACAAATTATTTTTTTGCCACGCTGAATCCGAATATAATCATAAAATTCTGCCAGTTATTTCATGCTAAACACGAAAAACTTACTTTCAGTAGTTTTAGTATTATAGCGGGAACGGATACACCAATAGTTGTTTAAAACTATTAAAATTGGTGTCCATTCAAAAGTAAAACACACACAAAACCATTTATCCAATTCGTAAAGTTTTCAATATACGGTCAACAAAATAATTTTAACATACATCTTTTTTAAAAAAAAAAATTATTTAATTTGAAAAAATTTTATTCAGATCGATAAAAATTGTTTGTTATTGACAAAAATCTTGTAAATTTTTGTGTGTTTGTAGCACTAAATCTACAAAAGTGGGTTTTTTAAATTTACCAATTAGATTGAAAGTAAATGCACGAAAGTATTTTTGTGGAAAAACGTCAAAAATATCTTAAACAATGCATAAAAAATGCATTTTTGAATCCCGGGATTCCGGACTCAAAATCCCGGGTTTCCGGGATTGAGAAAACTTCCGGGATCCCGGGATTTCGGGATTCGGGATCCCGGGATTGAATGCCTTACCCCACATTCACTGTGGCACAACTGCGTCCGCACGATAGCGGTCGCAGTTTTGGATATATCGACTTGAAACTTTGAGTTCGAGAATCAGCCATATCGGACCAAAACTGGGCGTGGCTCCCATACACCGAAAAAAAAGGTCAACATTTTTCAAGTCTTTTTTATTGCTGCATTCGATTGGAAATGTTTAGAAACGTATTTTTGACATGGCCCGAGGTTCCGAAACCACATATAAAAGGGTCAAAATGGGGTCTTCAGACCAATTTTTTTTTGGTCGATTTGATTAAAAATTTTCTGAAACGGATTTTGGACATGGTCCGGGCTCCAAAACTATTTATAGGTGGCTCAAAATGGGGTCTTGAGACCACATAATTTTATGTTCGAGGTACTTCTTCCCACTGTGTGGGGGTATTTCAGCTTCGGTATATCCGAAGATAGTCCACTCTCTAGTTAAGCGTATCAGTTAGGCATGTCAATCCCGGGATCCCGTCTCTTTGTTAGTCCCGAAAATCCCGGGATTCGCACTGACTAATCCCGGGATTTTCGGGACAAGTATGCCTTTTATAATGGGAAAAAATTAATCAATTAAATTCTATTTGTTTAGAAAAAATTAAAAAATTCAGGAACTTTTTCTATCACGAATAATTTCTTTCTGAATGGTTTAGTTTTAGCAAGGACCATAGTTTTTCATCCAAAAAATGTTGATAATCATTCAGGAAAATACTTCGAAAAGTCGGATATTTTTTGGAAATTTCATGTGTTTTGATTATTTATTTTGTTTTTAAGAAGAAAAAAATTAAATAAAATTGCCGAAAGGTTTATTTATATACTCGTTCATAAACTATATAAGTTATACATATAAAAATATGCAATATGTATTGCAGAAACTGTTTGCAAATTGATAGACTATAAAACACTCAAAACCATTTTTTTTTAAATGGAAATCGGATCAAAAAATACATCGAACATCGTTCGGGACATTAAATACAAGTTTTAGTTCCGTATATTAAAATGTTCTACAAAATATTCCAGTCAAGAGTTGTTCGAGAAATGTGGATCAAGCTACACATTTTTAAAATGATCTTTTTCTGACCGGAAACCCAAGATTCCAAAGACCAAATCTATTCCAATTAGTATTTTTTTCTACATATTTTAAAGTTATTCAAACTTTTTTCTAATATTCCAAATCATAGGTAAATTCAATTTAAAAAAATCCAATAACAACCTTGAATATATTCAATATAAATTTATTGTTAGATTATTTGCATAATTTAAAGCAATTCCATTCGATGTAATATAACATTTTTATACTAAATTTTGGTTGAATTGAAAAAAATCCAAATCCCGGGACTAATCCCGGGATTGCATTTTTAAATCCCGAAAATCCCGGGATTGGGAAAGGTCTCGAAAATTGACATCCCTAGTATCAGTAGGCTGAAATCGATAATTTTAAGTTCAGATCATGAATTAGATGAATTTAGAAGCAAACCATTAAATGCGTGGAAATTAAGAGTAGTAGAAATTACTGTCAGGGTAGTAGATTTCAAGAGAGGGGAGTAGATATGGATTTCTACATAGAGTACTAGAAATTCTACGAGAGTAGTAGACATTTCTGTAGGGGAAGCAGATTTGTAGAAAGAGTAGTAGTTTTGCATTGTAAACTCACATAATATTTTGAGGAGTAGATTTCTTACCATAGTAGTAGAAAATGTCTTCAGGGAATTAGAAAAATCTGCTACCGTAGTAGAGGAGTAGAAATTTATAAATTTATAAAAATTTCATTATTATTTTCTTATCCAGCGTGGCAAAATACATAAGAATTTGTCTATCAGTATATTTAACACACAAAAAGTTCAGTTTTGTCGATCACTGTAATCTTTCTTATTTGTTTATTACATTTTTCGTATATAACCGAAATTTTCGGCGGAAATATCGAAATTTCGGCCGAAAACGATATCTTATTTTTCGACCGAATCTGAAAAACGGCCGAAACCAGTGATGCCAAATTGAGGGTAATTTCCCTTTTTGAGGGATTTTTTGGTCGGATTTTGTTGTATCCATTTGAAGAAAAAAAGGAATTTTTTAACTTTCATTCTTTTTTATATATTTACACTTATATATACATTTTTTATTATTAATGATGCAGTTTTGTTCCTTGGAAGTTTTTCTACAATGTAACTTTCAATAATTTTTTTTCTACGAAGTAAATGTTTTCCTATAAATCCAATTTTGTGAACATGTCTCGGATTTTATCATACGGGCCATTCCGCGTCAACTCTCAGAAAATTCTGAAACTCTCCACATTGAAAGGCCTGGGTATGCTGTGTTTATGTACCAAAGGGTTCCGTTGAAAATTCAATATTTACCGTTATGTTTGATATTAAGTAAAGTAAAACATGAAAAAAATCAAAAATTTACCTTTTTTCAAAAATTCATAACATCTAACCCGCACGGTTAGTGCGGGTTAGATGTTAACTTTTTTTTTGTTTTACGCAAAAAATAAAAAAGTTTAAAAAAAATATTAATTCTTAAAAAAAAAATTTGTTGTACATTTTTTTTTAACAATAATTTAAAAAAAATTTTTAAAACTTTGAGCGCCAGGATTCAAAATTAAAAAAAAATGTTTTTGCATACCTTACAATATCACTCAGCTTGTGTCAAATTTTAAAGAGAGTGTTTTTTCTTGTTTTCGAGATATTGGATTTTATAGGTACTTACCTCGCTTGCGCTATGCACAGAGCAGCCATTTGCTTGAGCGAAAATCGTCCGATCGGAACGCTTGTGGTGTCAACAGTTGCGTATTGACCTCGTTAGGAAATTTTACCATGTTTGACAAATTTTTAGCTTGTCATTTGTTTCAATTTTGCCCGCCCGATAAGCATTTTCAGGCCGAAGCCGATACCGAAGGTCAACTAGCAGCATATTACTCTGCCCAGCGCCGATACTTTATACAAAACGTTGGAACATAATTTTTATATGAAAAAAAAAATTGGGAAAATTAAAAATTCAGAATTTTGGGGCTTTTCAAAAACTTTAAACACGATTTTCTCAAAAATTGTTTTTTTACGAACGCCGTTCTTGCACCCAATGCTTAAATTTTACTTTTAGTTCACATAATACATATTAAATTAAGGGTTCTATAAAAAAGAGTAAAAAAACAGTTTTTTAAAAAAATTATTTTAGCAACTTCGATTTAAAATAAAGGTTTTTTGGCCACTACATAATCTGCAGAGACAAACCAGCCCAAAAACCTTAATATTAACTAGAAATTGCTAAAATTATTTTTAAAAAAAATGTTTTTTTCTCTTTTTTATATAACCTTGAATTTAACTTTCGTTGGGTGGACTTACAGTAAAATTTAAGCATTGGGTGCAAGAACGGCGTTCGTAAAAAAACAATTTTTGAGAAAACGGTTAAAAAGTTATGAATTTTTGGAAAAAATAAATTTTTGATTTTTGTCATTTTTTACTTTACTTAATATCAAACATAACGGTAAATATTGAATTTTCAACGGAACCCTTTGGTACATAAACACAGCATACCCAGAAATTAAAAAAGGGGGGAAAAGGGGGAAAAAGGGGGGGGAGAATTTTTTTTTAAAAAAGGTAAAACAATTTTTTTAAGAAAAAGGGTAAAATAAAAAAGAGTAAAAAAACAGTTTTTTAAAATATAACCCTTTAACCGGCCAAAAAACCCTTAATTTTAATTCGATATTGCGGAAATTAATTTAAAGGGTATTTATTTTCTGCTTTTTAGTCGGTTTAAAGGTTATATTTTAAAAAAATTGTTTTTTTCTCTTTTTTATTCAAGTTTTTGCCATTGTTTCTTTTTTAGATTTTTTAACTTTTTTCGTGTGATTTTTGCACTTTTTTTCATAAACGTTTCTTAGTAAGTAAGCGTTTTTGATTTGAAAAAAAATTTAATTGTTGAAATATTTTTGAGAATTAAAAAATTTCTTAAAATCTTGTGGACATAATTTTAAATTTCTCTACAATTGAATGGTTTAATGGATGTAGGATGTAGTAACACACAAATTATTTCAAAAAAATAAATTTCTCATTATTTTTTTTTTCAAAAAAATTGGTGCCATGTCTTCTTTGTCGCTTCTGAATCTTCGAAACTATCATAAAAAATTATTATAGGCAAGAAATGGCCCATGCCATTTCAATTTTGCCAAAAAGTAATTTTGAAATTTGGGATTTTTTGCAATAATCCGGCATAATCGGCTTAAACGCCAGATGGCTGCCAAGAAGTGACAGCGGCACTACCTTCTTTCTTTTGCATGGCCCATACCAGACATTAAAATGACATGTTTTCCAAAGATAATAAGCGCAAACAATTCAAAATTGCATTAATATAAATAAAGTTACAGTAGAAAAAAATAGTAAAAAAAAGTTTTTTAAAATATAATTAAATAATTTTCGCTATTTCGATTTAAAATTAAGGGTTTTTGGCTACTTTCTTCCTAATATATCAGTTCTGATTTTAAAGAATAGAAAGGGTTATATTTTTTCCTCTTTTTTTATACCCTACACCTCATGAGGTATGGGTATATTCACTTTGGTCTGATGTTTGTAACACCAAGAAGGAGAAGTGTCCGGTATGGAAAAGTATATATATTCTTGATCAGCGTCACCTCCTGAGTTGATTTAGCCCTATCTGTCTGTCCGTCCGTCTGTCCGTCATCTTTTCTTGTAAACACGATTGCAGTAGCTAGAAGAAAGCTAGGGATCCCAAATTTTGGATTTATCCTTTTTAGGCCCTAGAAGGAGTTGGTATTGAAAATGGGCGGAATCGGTCGACTGCCACGTCTACATCTATATATATATAAAAGAGACGTGTATGTTTGTCACCAGTAGACGCGAAAACTACAGCACCGATTCTCACCAAAATTTATATATGTGTTCTAGGGGTCGTGACATAGGATAGGTTTTGACACGCCCACTTTTACCGCCCACAAGTTAGTAAAAACTGCTATATCTCAGACGTTTTTGATCACAAGAAAATGAAATTTGCCATGAACATACTATAAGACCCCAGCCCTAATCTGGGCTACAAATGGTCGGGATTAGACAATGGGGCGTGGCACCGCCCATACAAGTCAATATTTGAAAATGCTGTAATAGCGCTCCCACACAATGTTTTCCAACGAAATTTGGCAGATGGTTTCATGGTTTCCACTCTAAGCTAAATGCTACATATCTGCGTAATAAGGCAAAGGGGCGTGGTACCGCCCATACAAACCAATATTTCAAATTGCTGCAACTGGCCTCTCATTTAATGTTTTCCAACAAAATTTGGCAAATGGTTTCATGTTTTCAACTCTAAGCTTAATGCAACATATCGCCGTAATTGGACAAAGGGGCGTGGCACCGCCCATACAATTCAATACTTCAAAGTGCCATTCTTGGGCTCCCATTCTTAAACGGGAAATGGTTATATGCCTTCAATGCAACATATTGGAATTGAACAGCGGGGCGTAGCACTTCCCATACAATTCAATATTTTAAAAAAATGTTACACTTGGGCTCCCAATGAACCTTTTTCAACGGGACATGGTTTTATGCTTTAAATTCTAAGTTCAATGTTACATATGGTCGGAATTGGACAGCGGGCGTGGCACTTTTCTTAATATTTTAAAATGCTACACTTGGGCTTCCAATACAAATATTTGATAATTGTTTCATTCATTTATTATGACCAAAGGCAAAAACAACTTTTTTAGGGCCAGCAAAGCAGACCGGGCCCTGCTAGTCCCATATAAGTGAAAATCGTGTTTTTACCGAAATTTTAAGATTTCATCAAAACAGTATGAAATTTTGTATAGGGGGGTTTTTGGGGTCGCTGATTTCGAAATTGATGTCGCATTTTCAAAATTCAAGATGGCGGATACAATATGGCCCAGTAGGTGTAGGGTATATATAAGTCGGCTTGCCCGACTGAAACTTACTCACTTGGTACTCCCCCCTTTTCCCAAACTTTTTTTACACCTTTTTTACTCTTTTTCCCGAATGCGAACCTAAGTAAAAAATGTCCGCCCTGTAGCTTAAAAAATACGAAAGTTAGAACTTTAAATTGGCTCCATCCCGCTCCCCTTTGCCCCACACCCCCCTTTTCATAGGGTATAAAATTTCATTTCGTCAATAAGAACCCACCCAACTCATAATTGTAGCTTGAAGGAATTGGAAGTTATTCCATGTTTAAGGAAAAGGGGCCCCCCACGGCCCCCTACGCCTCTGATGGACCCCAAAATAGAATGCATTGTCAACCGAGTTCTATCTGTGTACCAAATTTCAGCTCTCTAGCTTATGTGGAAGTGTATGAAAAAGCTCGCCTCAGATGTGAAGATATCTATATATATATATATATATGTATATATATATATATATAGTCAACCCAAAGCAAGTTAATATAAGGGTTATAAAAATATAACTTTTGAATAATTCTTTTTAGAATCATAGTAGTATTTAGTATCATTCTAAGTATAGAATTTACCTAAGCTGTTAACTAAGTCATTTAAAGTCGATTTAGTATCGATTTATCTACGTAGTAGCTGCTAAATATTTAGAAACATCTGCAGCCATTATTAAGTCAATACCAAAGTGACATTTATACGTCAAAGAACTGACACGACCGAAAAAGATAATTGTGGAGCAAATGCAGCGCGATTACCAGATTTTGGATGATTTCGTGATTTTGGACGAAGAAACGAGAAGGACTAAAACTTACAAGGAACCCATTCAAAATGGACGATGGCGACTTTTACTCACGGTACAGGTTTGACAAAGAAACAGCTCAGTCCACCACAGCATGTCCACCAAAGGGATATAGGTACACTGAAATAAAAAAATCATGTAAAATTGAAATTGCCTGCCTTTCTATTTTAATTTCATGACAAAAATTGTTAATTTGATGAGAATTGCATCATTTCATTCGTTTTTCATGTCATATTAATACTATTTTTGTTAAATTGGTATGAAAAACAATAAATTGATATTATCCCGTTTTACACTCCATTATCAATTCACAACATCAAACTTGCAACACCACTTATCAATTAATATACCATCAATATTTAGAGACCGACTGAAATTCGGTTTCGGTTTTTCGGCCAAAAAAACTGTTTCGGATTCGGATTATGTATTTTGCCACGTTGAATTCAAAAATAATAATGAAATTTTTACAGCATGCACCAAAAATGTAATTTTTGTGCAATTTTCATTATTATTTTCGGATTTGGCGTGGCAAAATACATAAGGAACAACCAAGTGGATAAAAGCGGTATGTAACACAAATTTAATTATTGATCATAGTTTCGAAGAATCAGAAGCGACAAAGAAGACAAGACCAAAATGAAAAACTTTGAAACTTATTTTTTTGAAAGAATTTGTATGTTACATACCGTCTTCATCCATTCACCCCTTCACAGCGCGATTACCAGATTTTGGATGATTTCGTGATTTTGGACGAAGAAACGAGAAGGACTAAAACTTACAAGGAACCCATTCAAAATGGACGATGGCGACTTTTACTCACGGTACAGGTTTGACAAAGAAACAGCTCAGTCCACCACAGCATGTCCACCAAAGGGATATAGGTACACTGAAATAAAAAAATCATGTAAAATTGAAATTGCCTGCCTTTCTATTTTAATTTCATGACAAAAATTGTTAATTTGATGAGAATTGCATCATTTCATTCGTTTTTCATGTCATATTAATACTATTTTTGTTAAATTGGTATGAAAAACAATAAATTGATATTATCCCGTTTTACACTCCATTATCAATTCACAACATCAAACTTGCAACACCACTTATCAATTAATATACCATCAATATTTAGAGACCGACTGAAATTCGGTTTCGGTTTTTCGGCCAAAAAAACTGTTTCGGATTCGGATTATGTATTTTGCCACGTTGAATTCAAAAATAATAATGAAATTTTTACAGCATGCACCAAAAATGTAATTTTTGTGCAATTTTCATTATTATTTTCGGATTTGGCGTGGCAAAATACATAAGGAACAACCAAGTGGATAAAAGCGGTATGTAACACAAATTTAATTATTGATCATAGTTTCGAAGAATCAGAAGCGACAAAGAAGACAAGACCAAAATGAAAAACTTTGAAACTTATTTTTTTGAAAGAATTTGTATGTTACATACCGTCTTCATCCATTCACCCCTTCACAGCGTTCTCACTCTTCTCCTATCAGAGTAGATCTGCTACTCTTGCGATGATTTTCAAATTTTTCTCCTCTACTACGGTAGTAGATTTTTCTACTTCCAAAATCAATTTATCACACCTATGATTTGGAATATTAGAAAAAAGTTTGAATAACTTTAAAATATGTAGAATAAAATACTAATTGGAATAGATTTGGTCTTTGGAATCTTGGGTTTCCGGTCAGAATAAGATCATTTTAAAAATGTGTCGTTTGATCCACATTTCTCGAACCACTCTTGACCTGAACATTTTGTCGAACATTTTAATATACGGAATTGGAATTTGTATTTCATGTCCCGAACGATGTTTGATGTATTTTTTGATCCGATTTTCATTTAAACAAAATGGATTTGACTGCTTTATAGTCTACTAATTTGCAAACAGTTTGGAGCTATTTTTTGCTTAAATTTGTTGACGTAATGAAAATATCCCTAAATTGCCTTCACACATTGGTACAAGTTTCTACAATGCGTATTGCATATTTTTATATGTATAACTCATATAGTTTATGTACGAGTATATCAATAAACCTTTCGCCAATTTTTTTTTTTTTTTCTTATCCGACTTTTTGAAGTTTTTTCCTGAATGCTTATCAACATTTTTTGGATGAAAAACTATGGTCCTTGCTAAAACTAAACCATTCAGAAAAAAATTATTCATGATAGAAAAAGCTCCTGAATTTATAAATTTTTTCTAAACAGATAGAATTTCATTGATTAATTTTTTCCCAATATAAAAGGCATATTTTTGAAAAAATTGCTCATAAAACTTGTCCCGAAAATCCCGGGATTAGTCAGTGCGAATCCCTGGATTTTCGGGACTAATAAAGAAGCGGGATCCCGGGATCCCGGGATTGACATACCTAGTCGTGACGTCACTGGATACTGCTTGTTAAACGAATTCTTCAATTCCAATTCCTACAGCAATTAATCTCCACAACAACCCTGATTACATATATAGTCATATAACATGTATTTATACTTCACTGTTAATTTAAAATTACAATAAATATGTAAATATTTATCACCATTCGCGTTTTATTCGTGATAAATTGAATTTATGGTATGATTCATGTAAAATTACGTTGGTATCCCATCAATTCCTCTTTTTTCATATCAAAAGTCAGTTGGGATCCCATCAATTCCTCCTTTTTTCATATCAAAATTCAGTTGGGATCCCATCAATTCCATTTTTTTTTCATATCAAATTCTAGTTGGTATTCCATCAATTCACCACTTTTTCTATAATTCTGCATTATTCATATCCAAATATTTACATATATCAAAATGATAAAGCAACAGCATCAAAATTGATTGATTGGCTGATTCATTATCAGCCATATTTTGTAAACGAAAATTGAAGATTTGATGGTATTTTTTGCATTTTTTTGGTTCGGTGTATGTACAAAGCGGTCTCATCCCAGCCAATAATTGAACGAACTTTTTACGAAGATCGTATTTTACGAACTTTTCTCTATCAAAAATATTCGAGAAATGTCCGACATTCACTCGTATATTACGATAGTCGTAATTTTTTCGATAAAATATCGTTTACGACTTCGTAATTGAAATCGTTAACGACTTAGTTAAAGAATTCTTTAACGACTTCGTTCACGAGTAAATTAACGAACGAAAATATCGTTTTGAAAAACTATTTTTAGATCCAATGGTTTTCAAAATGTTAGAAAAAAGTTGTATAACGATTGCTCAGCAAGATAATTTCTATTTTTAGAATCAGTGTTTTTCAAACTGTTAGGAAAACAATTTTAAAATGTTTGTTAAGTTATACTTTTAAGCGCTTGTTCAATAATGGCTGAGTTAGGCGAATGTGTTAAGCGCTCGGCACATACTTTAAAATTCGGAGGACGTGAGTTCAATCCCGGGTCCGACTCTGTGAAAAAGTTATTACAAATGATTCTAAAAAAAAGTCGGCAAATAAAAATAAAGTAAAAAAAAATCCTAGTTTAGGTTTTGTTAAAAGTATCGTAATGATGATCGTTTACGAGATCGTTAACGAGTTCGTTAACAAGCACTTTTTTGTTCGATAACGATAACTCGTTTCGATGCAAAATTAAGAACGAAGTCGGACTCGTATACGTATCGTTATCGTGTGTCGCCTACGATTGTTTTACCCGCTTTTCGATCGAAAAAATCTTCGTTTACGAGCTCTTTAACGATAAAATTATTGGCTGGGATCCTAACTTTAAAACTTATATCAATATTTGTCACAAACCACGCACAAAGATTACGCTCTCAACTGTTCATTTTTTTTTTCGGCGGATCTAAGTCACTGTTGACGTTCTGATAGGTATTTATATTTATATTAAAAAATCTCCAATCTTTTTTCTTGTTTAGATTGTTGTTATTACAATTAAACACAGCACATCTTATTTTTTAACAACTTTTTACACGAAAAAGCGAACAATAGAAAGCGCGGGAGTCGATTGTGACGTTTTCAACAACAACAAAAATCAAAATAACGGCGCTGAATGCGGTATCTTCTTATTCTGTGTATTGTGAATATTTGTACAGCTGACCTTCATGGTTAGTAGCAGCAGGATTGTGAAAAATGTATCTAGAGCGAATGCTTTACCGGGCATCTTGATTACGTACAATGTCCAAGTGGAGCAGCTGAATTCGATACCGCCAAATATAATTTTTATAACATAGCCCAACAGGGAATGTACACAGAACAAAAAACGTCGGTAAAATTAACCGAAAAAAGTTGTTAACGTCCAACTTTTCAAAATGTATTAAAAACCTGAATTTATTAACCGTTGTTGGTAGGTTGGATTAACCGAAAAACAATTGATTTAACAAATCTTCAAAATTCGACATCAAATAGTTAAAAAAAAATCGAAAAAGTTGTTGTTGTTGTTAGTTCTATTGCCAAAATTTTTGAATAAATGTAACTTTTTCACAAATTTACTGAAAAATTTACAACTTATCCGTGAAAAAAATGGTGCAATAAATTTACCATCTCTCATCGGTTAAACGAACCTACATTGGAGGGTTGTTGCGTTTTTAACCGCAGCCCATTCCATCGGCAAGTGCCGAAGCCGATACCGAAGTCGAAACTGATGCTTACCACTGAAACCTTTAAAAACTTGGTTTTTAAAGTAACGTAACAAAAAAATGAAAGTAATATTCGTACAGTTAGTTTAAGCAACGGCGGGTTTTCGAGGGCTAGGGAAATACAAGGCAATAATTTGTGAACAAGCAACTGCGGCACAATTAAGCAATCGAAAACATAATAAGGGTATTTATTTAAAGTGGGAAAACCCTGTTGACAAGAACTGTCAAAAATTGTATGAGAAGCGAATTGCACAAGGACGAAAACTTTCCGCGTCGATTTTGGTGCGGCAAGAACAACACAAATGTTGTGCGATTGTGTCGAACAATAAAATTGCTATTCGATTAATTAAAAAAGGAATTATCAAAAGTAATAAAAAGCGGCTGCAAATTAAAAAAAAAATGTATAATTATATATATAAGTTTAAAAAAAAATAGTGAAAAACAAGTTTTTTCAAATATAACCCTTTAACCGACTAAAAAGCAGAAAATAAATTTGCTTTAAATTAATTTCAGCAATTTCGATTTAAACTTAAGGGTTTTTGGGTACTTTCCTTCGAATATCATTGCAGATTTTAAGGTCGCCAAAAACCCTTAATTTTAAATCGAAATTGCTGAAATTAATTTAAATGAAATTTATTTTCTGCTTTTTAGTCGGTTAAAGGGTTATATTTTAAAAAACTTGTCTTTTACTATTTTTTTCTCCCCCTTTTTCCCCCTTTTTTACTCTTTTTCCCAAATACGAACCTAAGTAAAAAATTTCAGCCTTGTAGCTTACAAAATACGAAAGTTGGAACTTTAAATTGGCTCCATCCCGCTCCCCTTTTCCCTCACACCCCCCTTTCCCCCACACCCCCCTTTCCAAAGGGTACAAAATTTCATTTTGTCAATAAGAACTCACCTTCATCATTGTAGCTTGAAGGAATTGGAAGTCATGCCATGTTTAAAAAAAAGGGGTTTGAGTCCCCCCACGGCCCCCTACGCCTCTGATGGACCCCAATATTTAATAGAATGCATTGTCACCGGTGTTCCAAATTTCAGCTCTCTATCTCATGTGGAAGTGTATGAAAAAGCTTGCCGCAGATTTGAGGATATATATATATATATATCTATATATATAAAAGAGACGTGTATGTTTGTCACCAGTAGACGCGAAAACTACAGCACCGATTCTCACCAAAATTTATATATGTGTTCTAGGGGTCGTGAGTCGTGACATAGGATAGGTTTTGACACGCCCACTTTTACCACCCACAAGTTAGAAAATACGTATTTCTCTCACATTTGTGAATTTTTTAAAGCAAATACCATATGATACAATCAACTTGGTTGCCACCTAGGACTTAATTTTTCCCCACCCAAGCAGTGTTACCATATCTGCGGGTTAAAAAAACCCTTTCGGTTTCTTTCAAAGTATGAAATCGATTTGCTAAAGTATTTCAAGTCGATGTACCGATCACAAATTTCAACAACTTCGTGTATTTTCAACATTAAATGCAGCAGGGAGTAATAATTAAGGTTATTTCCATTTGACAGCATGTAACTTTTCAACAATGGAAAAAACCTAAGGCAGTGCCAAAATAACACGGCTTCTCATTGAGTATTACATATTCGCAATTCCATAATTTGCCCCAATCTCTCGTGCACATTTTACGCCCACTTTCACAGTACTTCATTTCCACTTAAATGCATTTGCTATTTACATTCCAAATAACTACGGAAAAATGTCTATTGTGAATGGAAATTATACCCTTAAAACTCCCACACACTGCCGCGAAATTTCCCCAAAAATTGCTCAAAAATTGCAAGGCGATATTCGGCTCGGACAAATTTTTTCGTGCTGAAAAATTTCACAAAAACAAAAACAAATGCATATCATTCTAGAGCGCACTATCGTATTTTCAAGAAAAAGTACCACGACAACAACGAAATTTTGCATTCATGTGTGGCGACCTTAAATGCTCACTGCGAAAGTCGCCCACTTTCACAGTAACCCTACACACAGTACTTCATTACAACTTAAAATACCCAAAATTCCGCCGCCGCGGTACTTTCTCGAAAATTCTTCCAGCAAAGATATTGGAATGAAAAAATTTGGTTGCGGTGAAAAATTTCAAAGCTACAACTAAAAATGTGTATCATTTATAAATTTTCTTTAAAAAAACGCAGTATCGCATATTCAAGCAACATTTTTGTTGAAGTTCCGTACCGGCTGCGGAATTTCGCGTTGGCTTAAATACAGGCAAACCGCCATTAATATTACGAGAAGACGTCCATTGCGAATGAAAATTAAATTAAACTTGACTTAAATGCACACACTAATTGGCCTTTTCGGCAAATAAGCACTGCAAAATTGTCCCAACAAGTTATAGAAATCACTTTCTTCCCACAAGAAAAATTTACAAAAACACGTCTCTCAATGTGGCAACACTCCTCACAGACGGGGCGCTCAACCAGTGCAGCCACCTTTATGAAAATTTCCCTTCCTAAGGGAATTTTTGGTTTAATTTTGTCTAAAAGGGATAAAGGTACTTACCGTAGGAGCGAACACAACTTTTGTCGCGAACTCCAATCGTAAACTCCAATCGTAAATTCCGTTCGTCCAACCGTTTACACTGACTGAATATTCCCTCCCGCACCAGCATCGGAATCTACAGATTTGTTCGTTTTCAAGAGTTTACACTGCCGGGCCATTTTGTGCGAGCATTCGGCTACGTACCAAAGCTCAAAGATCGTAGTCCAGTCGTTTGCACTGGCCGAATTAACGGCATTTGTTTCAAATACTTATACCACATGTCATTTAATTTAATTTCAATAATCTTCCAAACATACTTTACTGCGCTACATACATACATACAATACGAATCATTCATTCATGCATCAAAACCTATTTCAATACCAATCGCTACATCAATTTTCCTCTCTATAAAATTGTACAAAATTAACTCCACAGTATAAACACCAATTAAACATATATATTTAAAAATTACTTTCATCCATTCATCCATTACATTGCAGACAATGCAACAACAAAAAATTATTTAGGCCCAGCGAAGCGGACCGGGCCCAGCTAGTATATATATATAGTCCACCCAAAGCAAGTTAATATAAGGGTTATAAAAAAGAACTAAAGGTAACAATTGTTTGCAAAATAAAAGTTAATTGAATTAATTATTGTCAAAGCTGTGTAGAATATCGAGTACTTGTAAGTGGTTACACGATTATATTCTAAGTGAGTATGTTCACAACACTAATATAGTTTGCTTCGAAAATTACGGTATAGCTACTGTCAGATTAGGCAAATATTTGCCCAAATACTGGGAAAATACATTCAGAAAAATAAAATACTTGTTCAGTCACATACACTCAAAGAATTTTTTCGTTCTTAAGAAACGAAAAATTAGACAAACATACATCGTTGGTTGTTTCGTTTGCGACCAACATTTGAATAACATAAAATTCAGCTCAGCCAGGATTCGAGGTCTATAAGTTGCGCACATACACGATGTGCCACTGAGCTTTTTTCGTTCTTGTCGATAAAAACAAAGCTTATATCGAATTCGATTTTAACAATGTAAACGTTTATTAGAAATTAGTTTTTAATTTGCAGCAATTTAAAAACGTTTCCAATAAAAGTAAAAGGCAATACTTTTATTGGAAACTTATTTCAATTGTTGCAAATTTATTTATTATCTGCGGCAAAACGACTTAATTTGAAGCAAATGTTTTTTCGTTTATGTTTGTATTCAAAAGTAGTATATTTGAAGCAAACGTTCTCCAAACATATAAATTCTTTGAGTGTACGATTTTAGTTGATTTTAAAAATATCTGAGTGTATTTGGGCAAATATTTGCCCTATCTGACCGTAGCTTATAACAATTAATTAAAATAAGCTTATTTTGTTTATTTTTACAGAAAATTGAAAGTCAATACGCAAAATTTACTTTTTTCGCTTACTATATTCATTTTTTCACTTTAAACAAAAGCTGTCAAAAACTCGAAGAAGAAGAATCAAAATTTGTTGGTGCTTTCATGAACATACTGGGAAAAACTGCGCAAGTCACCACAACTGCACAACTTCCACTTATAAATGAATACCCTTAACATAAAATACAAAACCCATCAGTTGGTTTTTTAGTACATACTTCTCGAATTGAAACAGAGAACGTTTTGATCGATTTTTCAACCGGCACGAATCTGCTACTGACCTACCGAATCGCTTTAGCGCGTCATTCGCAACAGAAACAATAACAAACAAAAGCTCAATCAGTACGAGCAAAACCTTTGCGAATTCAAAACGTGATATTTTCGTTGTGTATTGAGTGGCGGATAAGCAGCTACCTTATAAGCGAGAATTCAAGATTACGCTACTTAAGTGCTTCGGATTTTACAATTAAAATTAGAGTAACTCGTTAACTAATTTAATTTATTGCTTAAAAATTACAGCCGGTCACCGGTGACCGAGTCATTTATAAAACGGTGAGTGCTTTTGAATGAGTGGGAAAGGCGAGGAAACATTTCTCAGTAAAGTGTTGTGTGCAGTGTTGCCATCGATTTGAAAAATGTCAATTTAGTTTGAAAACATGTCACTTGACATAATCTGGTGCCATCTCATTTCATTGAAAGAAATGCGCTGTAAAAATAATCCTTAACAATAAGATATGGTTCGTTACTACACCGTTGAGGTAGTACGTGTCATATCCTCTCCAACGCGAAATGGGAACGGAATAACTTAAAATCCAACAAAAAAATAAGATATGGTTGTGTACACAAATTTTTCTACTACTCTCAGTTTTACAATGTGAGTAGAAAAAAAATTCGACCAATTTTATCAATATTTAGTTTTTTTTACATTGAGTACCTTTTTTTCAAATTTCATAAATTTTGGGAAAATGCATTGCCAAATACATTTTAAAATGCGAAAAATTTGAATTTTCATTCACAATAGACGTTTTTCAATAGTAAATTGTAATTGAAATGGTGGATTTTCTGCATTTAAGTTGCAAGCACTATGACTTCGGCCCTAATGGTATCCAATTTAATATTAATAATCACTAGTGACATAATTAAAAAAAATTCTTTTTGCCTTTTGCCGCTGAATTAATTCAGATTTTATCAAATAAACCATC
This sequence comes from Heteromyza rotundicornis, assembly GCA_951394025.1. Classification (NCBI taxonomy): domain Eukaryota; kingdom Metazoa; phylum Arthropoda; class Insecta; order Diptera; family Heleomyzidae; genus Heteromyza; species Heteromyza rotundicornis. The sequence goes on from OX596012.1 coordinate 25,136,183, forward strand.
GTTATATTTCTTTCGTTGGGCAATTCACGAGTTGGTGCAAATGGTCTTGCAAAAGTGCAAATACAAATATTTATTGCATATTTTTGCACCACAACAATAAAATATACAGCAAATATGAGCAAATATGCAATACAGAAAACGTATAGCTTTTATATGCTATGCCGCATGCAAATCTTTATACTTTGTTGATGTAATGCAAAAATATCCAAAAAATATTTGCATTTGCAAACCAACTCGTGAATTGCCCTATTAGGGTAAAAGTTTTTAGACGGCTAGAAACACTTTTGCAATAATTAAAAAAAGAAATTATTTGACATCAAATTTTATCTTTCTTATAAAAACGAAAACGCTATTATTCCGAAAGGTTTTCTGACTTATGTTTGTTTTTGACTGAAAAATATCAGTGAAATAAAAAAAATCCGGACCACCAGGCGAATCGCGACCGTGTGGCAACCATAAATTTGAGTGATTCAAATTGAGTCATTAATAAAAACATATTTCAACAACGAGCACATGTTATCTTTGACATACCCAGCGCGAAATTGACCGATTTCGATTCCCATATCTTTTGCGCAAATCCCGGAACTAAAAGCAAAAAACGAACAAAAGAATAATCTGCGGTCAGATACAATAGCGTACCTGTTGCGATATTTAAACAAAAATTTCTAACATTTTCAATAACACAGTAATACAAAATACACAGTAACACTGTAATGCTGGCCATGTTTAATATATCGATAGCTTAAAGCACAACCATCCTGTATCCATTTTTTCTAAACTCTACACTAAGGGAAAAAAATCTAGAACTGCATGGTTATGATTTGAAACGGGTATCGCTTTAAAAAATCAAAACTGGTCTGTTCTGAAATTGAACGTGAAACAGTGTCAATATTTGAAAATCAGTGGAGAAACGAAAAAATATCGCCGACTTGTCCTATTCAAGGGATTTCGCTGAAATTTTGGATTTGGTGCTGGGAGGTGAATGGGCAGAGGGATGACTATTGAAATTTAAGATCCGCCCACTGCCACGCCCTAAAATTTTTAAAGCTCTGTAACTCGGCTCCTATTTAAGGGATTTCGGTGAAATTTTGGATTTGGAGCTGGGAGGTGAATGGGCAGAGGGATGAATTGCAAAATCTATTTTAATTTCAGTTGCTTAAATAATACATATAATATTTCTACGTTAACATGAAATTACAAAATTATTGCGAGCGAAGCTGTGGGTATAAGCTAGTTCTTTTATAAAAGTACTGTCTAACAGAGATGTGTTTCACTGGACGTAGACCAATAGTCCAACATGATTATATCGATACCTTAAAGCACAATCATCCTATGCCCATTTTTTCAAAACTCTAGAAAATGAAAAACAAGTTTTAAAATTGGTATGCTTTGTATGGAAATTGATTTTTATTTCCTCATTTTCCACAATAGCCTGTCTGATGTAGCTTCTCTCAGAAATCCGAAAATGCCAAAAACTCGATTTTCATGGTAAACGGACATAGGATGATTTTGCATTACCGTATCGATATGTTTTGGGGTGTCTGAAACCGAATCCGTCCATTTTATCCCATCATGTTTAAAAATAGTTTCCTGTTCACAATGCATAACTTCTATCATTTTTATTATAACCCTTATATTAACTAGCTTTGGCTGGACTATATATATATATATATATATATACTCAAATCTGCGGCGAGCTTTTTCATACACTTCCACATGAGGTATAGAGATGAAATTTGGAACACTGATAGAACTCCGGTGACAATGCATTCTATTCAATTTTGGGGTCCATCAGAGGCGTAGTGGGCCGTGGGGGGACTCAAACCCCTTTTTTTTAAACATGGCATAACTTCCAATTCCTTCAAGGCTGATTTACATTGTATGAATTGGTTGATACAGCGTATGAATCTTCCCATAAAAGAGAAGATCTCTATGCCCAAAGAAGAGAGCAGATAGTCAAAGTTTATTTGCTTTTTTTTGTAAACATAGATCAGCTGTTCAAAATTGAAAAATAAATATTTTTTGGAAATATTTACATCTTTCATGACTATTGCGTTATTTTCTAGCTCGGGAGCAGTTTTAAGACTTCCACCAGCAGGAATAGATTGTATGGGTTGTTTGGAAACATTTTCATTGATTCCCCGAGTCCCAAGCAAAGTCAGAAATGCAAATCGTATTCGTCGCCACCGCGGCCGTTCCCCGATTTTTATAGGAAATTTTAAAAACGAAAACAGGTTGATAAAAATAAAAAAATGTTATTTTCAACTTTGGAAAACGTTTCGCAAATTGAATTGGTACATTTTTACCCGTTGCCGTTTGCTAATTGCCATTGTGGACGATGGATGATCGAATGCATTTTTTTAAATTCACATTTGCTGGTGGCTTTTCAATAAATTTCGGGAACAATATCCAAATAATCCAATTACACTTGGATGTCTTCGGTAAAATTTGGATTTGGCGGCGGAGCGACGCATGTGCCAATGGCGTAAAGAACTATTTCGCTATCAAAACAATTTCAAAATTTGAAAATAAAAACGTTGACATTTCTATGGACACTTCAGAAATTTGATATGGCATTTTTATAGGAGACGATACGGTTCGTACAGAAAGATCAAGCATGTTGTATTTAACATATCTCCTCCTATAATTTCATACACTTAACAGAGGAGGTTAACAGAATTTGGTATCAATCGTCCTATAAAAATTTGACAACTCTGTTTCAGTCATACTAATATATTTTTCAATGCAAAATATTCCCATCTCTTTTTCATGTGTCACAATTCATACGCTGTATCAACCAATTCATACAATGTAAATCAGCCTTCAAGCTAAAATGATGACTAATTAGGTGAGTTCTTATTGGCAAAATGAAATTTTGAACCCTTTGGAAAGGGGAGTGTGGGGGCAAAGGGGAGCGGGATGGAGCCAATTTAAAGACCTAACTTTCGTATTTTGTAAGCTACAAGGCTGAAATTTTTTACATATGTTCGCATTCGGGAAAAAGAGAAAACAAATTTTTTTTTAAAAAACAAAAAAAAGACCAAAAAACAAGCTTTTTAAAATATAACCCTTTGACCGACTAAAAAGCAGAAAATAAATTTCCTTTAAATTAATTTTCACAATTTCGATTTAAAATTAAGGGTTTTTGGCGACTTCAAATTCTGCAATGATATTAGGAACAAAGTAGCCAAAAACTCTTAATTTTAAATCGAAATTGCGGAAATTAATTTAAAGGAAATTTATTTTCTGCTTTTTGTCGGTTAAAGGGTTATATTTTAAAAAACTTGTTATTTACTCTTTTTTATTTAAATGGCTTTTTTACATCAATTTTTGATAGCTTTCGGTTGGAAGCGATTGTCGTTCAGTATATTTTCTATTTATTGAGCGTCCTTTTGGACCTCTTGAACCAAATGTGTTTCGGGATTGACAGGTGATGTGCATGTTTTCTATTCTACACGATTTGAATTAGAAGTTAATACAGTTCATCATAGTAGGGCAGAATTTTACGAACATATTTCTCATTTTCTCATTTTTCTCATTTATTATTCATGTTTTTCCGATTTTTTGTTTTGAATATATGAACATATGAGGTGATAAAGATCGGATTAAAAATGACTGAGTTATCGGTGCTGGAAGTTGGATTTTACTACCATTTTTGACAATTTTTCTGATCGAAGTAAAATAAAATAATTTCTTGCGGACAGAAGTAATTGCAAAAAAAATCGTTTTATTTTTTCATTGAATAGGTCATTTCATTGTGCAACTTTGTTATTAATGATTTAGTGAAAAAGGATATATTATTAATTATTAATCATTTTTAATCCGATCTTTATCACCTTATATTCGTTGGATGCGTATTTTTATTATCTTTGCAATGGTAAAAGGTTACCTTCAATCAAAATTATCGTTCTTGAAATATTCTCAAGTAAGTGGAGCCAAAACCCCAAATTTCGAAAATTGGCAATATTTTTTCAAACGGCCCCAAGGAAAAAAAATAATTGTGATTTTCGTGTTCAGCGACCCCAAATTAGTTTAGAAAATATAGTTTGCACAATGTTATAAACAAAGATTAATTATTTGTAAACTAGTGTTATGTATAAAATTAAAAGTGGGAGTACTTTTTTCAAATATTCTCATCTTTGGAAACTGACACCGCAAATTCACAACCTTAGCTTATTTTAAAGAAAAATCATAAGTCTAAATGACTACATAAACATAAACTTTGCCCATAAATCCGAAATCTCGTAATAACTTAAATAATATTTCGAAATCTGCCATTTTTTGACTCTTTGATCCTGACGTGATGGAAAAATTCTGAGAACGCCATCTAGTTCAGCGTCCAAAATTTCGAATTGCCCCGGCACCCCTTTTGAAAAAATCGAACATCTGGCTTACAGAATATCTGCCACACCCATTTTTCGAAAAGTGAAAATCCGTCTCAATGAAAGCATAGGACATTGAGGAGGGTCACGAAAAAAATGTTGCAAAAGTCCACCCGCTAAGATTGATTATATATATCGTACAAAAACTTAAACATACTGAATAATAATAACAAGTTTTTTGAAATGTAACCATTTTTTTATTCGGTTAAATAAATTCCCTTTAAATAAATTCCCGCAATTTCGATTTAAAATTAAGGGTTTTTCGCTGGTTTGTTCCTAATGTCAGATTTTAAAGTTGCCAAAAAACCCTTAATTTTAAATCGAGATTGCCGAAATTAATTTAAAGGGAATTTTTTTTCTGCTTTTTAGTTGCGGAAGTTGTGCCATGTTCAAGAAAAAGGGGTTTAAGTCCCCCCACGGCCCCCTACGCCTCTGACGGACCCCAAAATTTAATGGCATGCATTGTCACCGGAGTTCTATCAGTGTTCCAAATTTCAGATATATATAGTCAAGGCAAAGCAAGTTAATATAAGGGTTATAAAAAAAGGCTAAATTTAGCATCCAAAAGGCCACATTGGTTGTAACTATTGGAATGAGATCTGCTATTCAATGTTGCAATCGATCTTAAAAAAAAACAATTTCACTTTAAACAATAATAACTAGAGATATGAATTCTGTCTTTTGGCAGCATGTTGTTCAATATCTGAGGATCCTAGTGACATTCATAACTCCAAACACCCGAATTTAGAGATGTGTCTTTATTGCAGGGAATGAGCGATATCTCTATTTATTCACTTGTTGAGACGTAGCTATAATGTAGATTTCAAATTGTCGATTTTGGTGCTGAAACACGATCTTTGATGTCCACTGGCTAGCATTTCCCACACTCGGATCGGTCGGAAATTTTCAGACATAAATTTTCTCATCCATAGCCTCCCTGCAACGCAAAAACACATTATAGAAAAAATTATGTTTTCGAGAAGAATGAGTTTGTTTGGAAATTGTTGAATTTAAGCATATTTTAGCAATACTGGTAAAAACAAGCATGCGAATAGAGAGATCGCTTCATGGGATAAATGTACTATCTTTAGGGAATCAAATTGGTCCATTGTGGGGGAAGATATTCCATTTTTATAACCCTTATATTAACTTGCTTTGGGTGGACTATATATATATATATCCCTATCCCTATATCCCTATATCCCTATATATATTATAAAACTGAGTGTGTGTCTGTCTGTCTGTCTGTCTGTTTGTCCCTCAATCACGGCTAAACGGCTGCACCGATTCTCTTGAAACTTTCAGGATAAATTCTATAGGTATCGACATGTAACATAGGCTATATGCGGTTGGGATTGGGCAAAGGGGCGTGGCACCTCCCATACAACACAAAATATGTCTACAAGGCAATTTAGTAACTATTGAATTGAATTTGAATTGAATATTGAATAATAAATACCAAATTTATCACGAAGTTGCATAATAACTTTTCCAAGCTTTATGCCAAATATGAGCATAATTGGACAAGGGGCGTGGCACCGCCCACACAACACGTAACTTAAATAACAGCTAATTAAGCAACTATTGGATATATTTTAATGAAATTTGGAATGGAGCTGTATAACCGAATTCCGTCATAGTGCCTAATTCCGGCCACTTTACTTATTTGCCTTTATTTACAATTTATCCATCGAAAATGAAATTTCAAATTATTTCTTATGGTAGACCACGCCTTTGCACATCATTCTGCAAAAAAACATTGACAGATTTGTTTTTGATTTCATTACAAGAATTTTCGTTGTCACGAAACGATCGTTTTGAGTGGATTTCAATGTGGAAAATGCTAAAAAGTAGAAAAATTTAAAATCAAGTTTTCCACAAGAAAAAAAAAGGAAACTGTTAGTTTTTTTTATGTAGTGCATACGTGTATTATTGAGCTCACAAAAATACAATACTTTAAGTTGTAAACATAAAATACAATAAATTATTAACAAAATAGAAGTGGCCGGAATTGGGTACCACTAAAAAGTGAAGTGTTCCGAATTCCGTCCAGTGGCCGGAACTTCGGTGTTTTCAAGCTTGTCACAATAATGTTTCTAAACAATATATTTTACTCAATATGATTTTTTTTTCTTTTTTTATTTGATTGTTTACACATTCATGTACACAAGGACCTAAATCCGTCATAGGCTATGTGTTACAGATTTTATGCAATCAGCTTTTCAATTCTAACATACTTATGTAAATTTCCTAAGAAAAGGCAGTTTTGACTCTGTGAAAATTCAATTGTAAATTCGATTTTAATTGATCTTTTACATGAAAAAGCTTAAAAATTTAAGTTTATGCCTTTCATTTAGTTTTTTAAATCGGTAATATAAAGTTAGATAACTTTTAGACAAAATAAAAGTGACCGAAATTGGGTTGCACTACAAAGTGAAAATGAAGTGCTCCGGAATCCGGCCAGTGGCCGGTACTTCGAATTTATAACTTCATCTATTTTTTGACCATTATTTTTGTATGGGTCTTAACTAATTGATTCCAAAAATAATTTGGAAAAAGTGGGCGCAACAACAAGAAAACTCTCAATTGTGGCGGAGGGTGCAGCTGTGTCAGATTTGGCTTAAATGTACTTGAGGGCCCATTCGATTTTTGCCCTTCTTTCATTTTTGTATTATGTATTTTGACGTCCTAAAACCGAATCTGCAAACATATTTGGTCGGAAAAATCTACTGTCCGAGATATAAAGTTTAAAAGTTACGATTTCTCTCATATAAAGTGTTCAATTTGTTCTTCATTTTCCTGTATAATTGGTGACTTTGAAAAGGTGTCTTCACTAATTTTGGGCACTATTATTTGTTGGTACTTTTTAAACATCACAACAATATCACAACTATTTTAATACAGTTACATGTTGTTGTTGTTGTTGTAATATTTTAATGCTTATTGTAGCTTTGTTGTAATGTTTCGGTGCTTATTGCAGCTTTGTTGTTGTAATGTTTCCAATGACCATTCCAATGATACCAATATAGATTCAATAAAATTTGACTAAGAGCACTGTACATGGAAAAGAATATGCAAAATACTTCTGCTAGTCACTGCATGATTTTTAAAAATCAAATAAATAAACCAAATGTTTAATAATGAATTATTTTTTATTTATTTATTTATTTTTAATATTATAGTTTAAAAAAATAAATTATTTTGCAAATCAATAGCATTTTTTAACCTAATTTGTCTTTGAAAATCTGGTTGGCCGGAATTAGGAGCGCAGGTGGCCGGAATTTGGAACAACTGAAATCAGTGGCCGGAATTAGGAGCATTTTTTTTGTTTCGCTCGAAAGAGTTAAAATTATTTATTTTCATTAGAAACCTCAACCATTTGGAAAAAACACTTATATTTAATAAAAGTTAATACCCGAGACTATGTGATAAAAATATTCGTTCCTGATTTTGAATGTTTTAAATGGATCTTCCAGAGCATTTAATTTGGCCTGGCGACCAGTGTCCGGAATTAGGTACACTTACGTTAGTATGTTTTCCCAGCTATGTGTCGAATATGGGAATAATTGGACAAAGGGGCGTGGCACCTCCCACACAACACATAACTTAAATACCAGCTAATTAAGCAACTAATGGATATATTTTAATGAAATTTGGAATGGAGTTGTACGTGTCGAATATTGGAATAATTGGACAAGGGGCGTGGCACCGCCCATACAATTTGAAATTTAAAGGTAAAATTGTGTTTGTAATGGAATTTGCAATAGGGCATACTAGGTTGGATTTGGACAACGGGGCGTGGCACCTCCCATACAACAAAAAATATTATTAAAAAGTAACTTAGTAACTATCGAATATTAAGTGGTCCATGCCACCAACTGCGCCCTTGCACATTTTTTGGGTGAATCATACCGGGTGGGATTACAACTGCCACCAATTGCGTCCTTGGACTTTTTTTGGCTGAATCATACCGGGTGGGATTACAGCTGCCACCAAGTGCGTCGTTGGACATTTTTTGGGTGGCTCATGCCGGGTGGGATTACAACCTGGCACCAAGTGCTTCCTTGGACATTTTTTGGGTGAATCATACCGGGTGGGATTACAACTGGAACCAAGTGCTTCCTTGGACATTTTTTGGGTGGATCATACCGGGTGGGATTACAACTGGAACCAAATGATTCCTTGGACATTTTTTGGGTAAATCATGCCGGGTGGGATTACAGCTGCCACCAAGTGTGTTCTTGGACTCTTTTTTTGTGAATCATACCGGGTGGGATAACAACTGCCACCAATTGCGTCCTTGGACATTTTTTGGGTGGATCATGCCGGGTTGGATTACAACTGCCACCAAGTGCGTCCTTGGACTTTTTTGGCTGAAACATACCGGGTGGGATTACAGCTGCCACAAGTGCGTCCTTGGACTTTTTTTGGGTGATTCCTACCGGGCGGGATTACAACTGGCACCAAGTTTCACGGGGGGAAAAAACCATCAACTACAGCGCCATTGAAATTGTCGCAAATTCCTATATATATTTATTTTAAAATTTTATACAACCCGTGCAACGCCGTGTATGTAACAGCTAGTATATATATATATCAGCGGCGAGCTTTTTCATACACTTCCACAGAGCTAGAGAGCTGAAATTTGGAACACTGATGGAACTCCGGTGACAATGCATTCTATTCAATTTTGGGGTCCATCAGAGGCGTAGGGGGCCGTGGGGGACTCAAACCCCTTTTTTTTTAAACATGGCGGTAACTTCCAATTGCTTCAAGCTACAATGATGATTGTGTAGGTGGGTTCTTATTGACAAACTGAAATTTTATACCCTTTGGAAAGGGGGGTGAGGGGGCAAAGGGGAGCGGGATGGAGCCAATTTAAAGTTCTAACTTCGTATTTTGTAAGCTACAAGGCTGAAATTTTTCACTTAGGTTCGCATTCGGGAAAAAGAGTAACAAAGGGCAAAAAAGGGGGAAAAAGGGGGGAGAAAAAAATTTTATTATTAAAAAAAGAGGAAAATAAAAAAAGAGTGAAAAACCAGTTTTTTAAAATATAACCCTTAAACCGACTAAAAAGCAGAAAATAAATTTCCTTTAAATTAATTTCAGCAAAATTAAGGGTTTTTGGCGACTTCAAAATCTGCATTGAAATTAGGAGGAAAGTAGTCACGATGGCAACGCTGCTGCTAAGGTACCCCAATCGTGAATAACCCTACTATTTCTATGCAAATTTTTTACCAGGGTTGGCAACCGAATTGAATAAAGGTTTCGGTTTTACTCCCACTTGCCAATCGGTTTTGGTTATCGGTTTCGCTCCTTGATTTTGAAAAGGTTTCGGTTGGTTGGAGCGATTGAAAAGGTTTCGGTTTAGGTTTTAAAAGGTTTCTAGATGGCCCAATATTAGGAAATTTTATATCAATTCAATATAAATCAAGGGTGCTGAATCTAACTACATTTACCGAATTTCCTTATCTAATCGCATTTTCAAACAAATTTATGCCTACATATTCATGATCAGCATCAAAACAGATTTAGCCATATCCCCGTCTGTTTGTCACCATACAGGCTGGAATGTTTTTTTTTTTGAGACATCGATGTGAAACTTTGGGTTTACGTTTTTATCTCCGAATTGAGATCAAGTTCGAGAATCAGCTAAATCGGACGAAAAAGGCTGCCATATAAAACTACGAAAAAATAGCGAAAATTTTCCAAGTCTTTTCAAAAACCATAAAAATGCCTGCGCACACAGAGGCGTGCCGCAGGCGGTGTAAAATTAATTTTGTCACAAATAATTGTATTTTTGAAAATATAGCGTTTTTTATACAGCCTGTTTCCATAGCAATACAATAAATAACAAACACAAAAAGCCAGTTTCAAAACCAATTCGAATCAGTTTGAAAATAAACCTTTCGACTGTTTCCATAGTAGTCTAATCAATAACAAACAAAATAGTCATTTTCAGAACCATTTCAGTCAGACTTGTTTCCATAGCAATATAATAAATAACAAACAAAATCTACTGCGGTGAAATCGCTGCCTGTGTGAGGCACTTTGCGTTTTCGAAGCTAGATTTTTTAAATATGGAAATGGTTCTGAAATTTAAATAAGGAAATGGTTCTGAAATTATATAGCGAATATCGCCTCTGTGTGCGCCGGCCTTATAAAAAGATTTATTGAATATTTAAAAAAAATATTTCCTTTATTTTAAAAATATATCCCTAAAATTAATCGGTTTCATTCGGTTTCGGTTTCTGTTACGGTTTCGGTTGCCAACCCTGTTTTTTACATTTTGCAGCTCGTGGTAATGCAGTGAAATTTCTAAAAGTCTGTTCAATTCAACAAAACGCACCAAACGGGTTGAGAACACAGATAACGCAGGATGGAAAACTGCATTACCACGTTTGTAACTTGTTGCTTTAACGTTAGATGGCACTGGCATTTGAAAAATGGTTTAGAATTCAGCTATATTTTTAGGTCCAGATCAGTGCTGCCATATATGTATATCGAAATAAATTCAAACTTTTATAAAAGTCGCCACCTACAATCCGATTTATAAATATTTACAAAAGTTTACTGAAAATGGAGCCAACCTACTGACGTACTTTTAAAAATGAAAGTGTACTAAAATCAGTACGCAGTGGGCGTATATGCGGCGGATATTCTTCAACTGAAATGGGAGTACTATTGTAATTTAATTAATTACTCTAATTGTGTGCGTATATATATAACCCACCACTCATATTATAATGACGGTCGTAGCGCAAACGGTCCACTTCGATCTGTGGCGCTGCGTACGGAATCAAATGTTATTATTTGGCTGTGTGTACTATGATTAATACGCTCAACCAAATATTGGATGGCCATCCAGACAACCAGTTTTGCTAGTGTGCATTTAGGGTGACCTGTAGATGTTGCTGATAGAAATATTGGACTGTAAACATGTTCCCTCTGGACTGTAAACATGTTGACCATCCAATTTTCGGTTTCGGCAACATATTTCGGTTAATTTAAAAATCAATCGTTTTTAATGTTTAGTTGTAAAATATTTTATTAATACTATGATTTTGAAAAGCATTAAGAAATTCGAGTACATCTTATTAATATAATTGCATATAACAATAATATAATTGCGGAAAATAATGTTTTCACTGGTTTGGTTTTGCAGGTTTTCAAACGTCCTCATTCCTTCCATAGCTGGCCGTCCAAAAGTGCGGCCATTTGCAATAGGTATTCGTTAACCCAAAATTCCAAAACATTTCTTTTGTCCGTAGAATTCCAGTCAGGGAATTGAATTGCACAATTCGTTGCTATGAGTTGCACCAAATTCTCCCGCAATTCTGACGCATGAAGATAAATGCGGAGGTTCTCTTGAAATTGCTGAATTTGGTACAGTAGTACTTCGCGCTCTTCCATCATATTACTCGATTCCAACGTGCGTATTATCGCATTTGCGGTAATGTGTTTTGCAAGGAAATCGGAGGCTTCCTCTGAGGTCGTAATGTTGGCGGGCGTTGATTGCAGGCGTTCGGTGTGTTCTCTTCCTGTGAACTCGATTGTCGGAGGATTGTCCAAGGAGAAACTTAACTTAAGAAAAAACTTGATCGATGTTCGACTGGAAGTTCCTGAAAAATCTGGCCCAAAATTCCAATCACAATTTAACAGAAATTCCTTTATGCACCTTCTCTATAATTAACATTCTCTGGTATGTCCAACGGCGGCAGTGCTGCCATACATATGGAAAAATCCGTATTTATATGGAATTGTAAAATTTTCAGGAAAAATACGGATTTATTGAAAATACGGATTTTCTGAACAAAATCTGTCGGATCTTTCGCACTTTTTTCTCGTACACCGCTTAAAACCGCTTGTAAATAACGCTTTTTGTTGAAGGAAATTTTGCGCAAAACTACTGGCAACACTGGTGGTCCTTTATTCTTCCGGCCACAAAATTTCCCCGAATCTGTAGCGACCGGCCGGGATCTCTTCAAAGACGCGAACCGATGCGGCCGATTTTGTGCAATTGGTTCTAAACTTTGGTAAAAACTGTCAAATAAGAGAAAAAAGTGGTTCTGAACTTCGGTGGCAATTTCCCTCGTAGTACCATAGTTGCCAGATAAATATCTCACAAAAAATCTCAGACAAAAGTTTTAAGTAGGTTACTTATGGGCGTTACAAACAGTGAGACAAAAAAGCAATATATCTTTGGACAGTAGTGTGCATAGGGTTGCCACATGCAAAATGATCTTGGTCTGGATTTTGAAAAAAAATATCTGGACTTTTCCGGACAATCGAAGAAAAAGTTTGAAATTTTTTTTTATTTCAATAGGCAATATGCAATGTATGGTACCTCCTTACATTAAAAAAAACAATCAAATAACATTGCTTATTATGAAAAAAACAGGTCTCTTCTGGCGCTGTTAGAAGTTTGTAATTTTTCAGGCAGAGATAGTCGCAATACAAAAAGCTGCTGAGAACTTTATAGGCAAGATTATAAATAAAGAAATTAACATCTACGTGGACAGTCAAGCCGCTCTTAAAGCCCTCAAAAACGTAACTAGGAAATCTACAACAGTAAATCGTTGTTACGAAGCCCTCCAAGATCTTGGCACAGATAACGTGGGTCACTGCGACATAGAAGGAAATGAAAAGGCGGATGAGTTGGCTAAGGATGGTGTTCATTTAGAAACTTCAGCTATGTCCATTCCTCCACCTATACAACACTTTTATATAAACCAGGATATCAAAACCCTTCTACTTTCACAAAATAGGTGGATAAATATAAGCCACAGTAAAATAACGAAGAAATTCTGGCCTAACTACAACAAAAAACAATCGAGCTACATCGTATCTCTAGGACGTGAAGAATGCAGACTGACATTAGGAGTTGTAACGGGACACTGTCTTATTGGCCATCACACCTTTAGGGTGGGTCTGGTGTCAAACAACTGGTGTCGGAACTGCCATGAACCGAAAGAAGAGGAAACACTGAAACACCTGCTATGTTTTTGTCCGGCTCTAGCTAGAACCAGGCTTAGGATACTGGGGAAAAGCCTTTTTTAAGTCGCTAATGGGGGTAACTACTCAGCAACTTTCTCAACTGAAACACTTCGCGATGCAGACCAAAACCTTCGGTTTGGATGAGAACCATGAAGGGAGAACTGCTGACTTCGAGCAAAACAGAGCGTCGTGGTAGCACTATGGACCATATTGGTCTATGTGAGACATATAGCCGCCACTCTAACCTAACCCAACCAGAGGTTTCTGAAATTACTTTTGTATAAGTTTTCAGTTTTAAAATTAAAATTAATTACTTAATTTTTATTAAGCAAAAAAGCTCAAGTAATTTGATAGTTGATCTTATATAAATAAACAACGCTGAACACGATGGCGATTATCGCGACTTTTTTATTTCAACTAATTTTCATACCCTACACCTCATGGGGGTTTTTTGGGTAGCAGATTTCGAATTTGATGCTGCATTTTCAAAATTCAAGATGGCGGATCCAATATGGCCCAGTAGGTGTAGGATATATATAAGTCGGCTTGCCCGACTGAAACTTATTCACTGGATTAAAAGGATTAAGGTTTTGACCATAAAGCATTAAATTTGGAAAGATTTTTGGTCGGAAAAATCTAGTTTCGGAGATAAATATACGTTTCCATACCGGACACTTCTCCTTCTTGGTGTTACAAACATCCGACCAAAGTGAATATACCCATACCTCATGAGGTGTAGGGTATAGAAAAATAGTTTTTGCTTAAATGAAAGACCATAGACATTAGTTTCAATTTAATAAAAGTGCAAATGAATGAAATAATTCATTTTCAGTAGTTGAGTTTCTGTTTCTTTAGAAAAGACAAAGTTCAATTTAAAATATGCTTAAGTAAATTTGTGAAATAAGCTTCCAGTTTAACTTAATTATTTTTATAAAGTAATTAAGACTGAAAAGGCAAATTTTCTTCTGAAATAAATATAAATTTATTTTTTCCTAAAGAAAAAGTTCTGAACACAATACATTTTATTGGAAATATTATTTGTTTTGTATTATTCAAAATATTCCGTCTTTTTTTTTACATTACAATTTTTTTTTGAGTTTTTCAACTTGTTTTTTTTTTACATCTGGGTTGACGATGTAAATGTTATGTTATGTAAATGTTGTTAAAAACTAGTTTTCTACTAACATGGTCCATTTTATATTTTATGAGCGATTATATTTTATGAGCTAGTTTTATTTTTTTTGTATTCATCTTTTTTCGTAACTTTTTGAATGCCGAAAGATGATTCAAACTTACAAACCTAATATTTTAAGTTTTTTTTAATTATAAAAATGGGTTACCTTACTGAGCCAATACATTCAGCTATTATATGATAAAGTCTTAGAAATAAGAAAAAGAGTACTTATTAGTACTTTCGGTAAAAAAAATTGGGAGCAAAAAAGAGAAGGACCTAAAAAAGAGTACTGTACTCTTTAAAAGAGTAGAGTAGATAGGGGCGCATTCGCCACGTTTTTTCAAAGATTTTTATAAAATTAACCAATGATCGTTTCTTACAAATTCTTTTATAGTTCTAAACTCAAATTTATTACCTTTAATGTTCTAACGTTTGAAAGCATATATCTAAAAGCTTCCCACTCCATTTCCAACGAATTTCAAAAAAACCCAAAACGGCGAAACTGCCCCACCCATGGGGTAGAATCGCCAAGGGATATAATTTAAAAACGAGCTGACTTTTTCGGTAAATATAATATTTTATTTAAGTATTGAATATCAGAAGCTGAAATAAAACATTAAACAAAAGCCTGTATTACTTTATTTATTTATTTTTTGCGGTTCAATTATATTAAATACCGGTGCCAACAATCGCCTAAAAATCAAAAATGAACAATCGCCCAAAAATTTTGGGCCATTCTTCATAATGAATAAAAGCCCAAAAAATTGCGAAAACTGCCCAAAAAATTTTGAATTTTCGCCCAAAAGTTAAAATGAACAATCGCCCAAAATATTGGGCTTTTCTTCATAATGAATAATAACCCAAAAACAAAATGAACAATCGCCCAAAAAAAATGTTTATTTTTTTTAATAATAACATTTCAGATATTCATATTTCAAAGAAAATCGTATGTGACTGAACCAGTATTTTATTTTTCTGAATGTATTTTCCCAGTATATGTGCAAATATTTGCATAATCTGACCGTAGCTTTCGAGATAGGATTTGACGAATTTAAAAAATTTCCATTCTTGGAAATTATTTGTCCTAAAACACCATTGTATGCTTCTACTTCAGATGTAGTTCTTGAATGTTTTTTGAAAACAGAGAAATTAGCTGGCCCAATCTGTAAATTATGTAAAGCTAAGGTCAGATTAGGCAAATATTTGCTCAAATACTTGGAAAATACAAAAATAAAATACTGGCTGACTGAACCAATTTAGTTGACCTTAGCTTAAAGCAAAAGTACGGAACTAATATTAAACTTTTGTGATTTAAAATTCTAATTACAATGATGCTTCAACTACAACGAAACAGTTGGTGTTATTTTAATTTTGTTGTTGTAATGGTGTAATCTTTAGTGTAGTAATGTTCTAATGTTATTGCATGTCCGAAGTAGGTTGGAAGAAAGCGCCGCAGGGAAAAAATTTGAACCAAAAATCGCG
Source organism: Heteromyza rotundicornis (assembly GCA_951394025.1). Classification (NCBI taxonomy): domain Eukaryota; kingdom Metazoa; phylum Arthropoda; class Insecta; order Diptera; family Heleomyzidae; genus Heteromyza; species Heteromyza rotundicornis. The sequence continues at coordinate 25,152,218 of OX596012.1, forward strand.
CGATTTTTGGTTAAAAATTTTCATGTTTAAATGGATGTGTGTTTAGCTATCACAAAAAACATCTTTGTACATCTCTTTTTGGTGTGTCGTTAATATGAAAAATGGTATAAAAAATCTCGCGATTTTATAATAATTTTGTTGTTGTAATTTTCGTGTTGATTTATGAATGAACATTTTTGTAGTACCCACTCCTATTTATGTGTCAAAAGCTGGATTTCAATCAAATCAAAAAATGAACAATCGCCCAAAAAAATATTTTTGGGCGATTTTTCATTTTTTGATTTTTGGGCGATTGTTCGCACAGCCTTTTTTTTCATATTATTACTTTTAAGAAATTGAATCAAGTCGAGCTTTTATTCCATGCATTTATATCAACGCAATAATACTACAAAGTATCGATTTCCTAATGCAAAAACTGAATATATTATCACCAAACTTCCCAAACAAAGTTTCGGAGCACCCCTTAAACAAACAAACTCGTTTTGCAGTGATCACGATTGAGGTATTTCAAAACTGTATTTTCAGGGTGTTGGAGCTAAAGTCACATATTTATTTCTACAGCCCCTTGTAGGGTTTTTATTAGAGCCCGACCGATTAATCGGCTTCGGCATCGGCTTCGGCCGTTATCGGCCAAAAATTCACATTCGGCTTCGGCTTCGGTTTTTCCGAAAAATGGCCAAAGTTTTGGCCGAAGCTTTTAAATTTTTTTCCTTATTTTTGCGACACCGAAAACCAAAACTAATTTTTTACGATACGATTTTCTAGCCCACATCACATCTAAACGGTCTTACTGATTTTCTTGAGACTTGAATGTAAAATTGTGTAATTGATGGAATTTCCAATGGGACATAAGAGGCCCACAAAACAAAAAATATGATTAAAATTTAAATTAGTAATCATCGAATATTGAGTGAATCTCGCCTCAAATTGCGTGGCACGAGGTTAAAACTGCCACAAAGCACATCCTTGGACATTTTCTGGGTGGATTACTGAATTTTAAATATAGATTTAGAAGCTACTACTTGCCCTGATGTCTATGTTAAAAGGAGTCCTGGTAAACTGTATGAAATTTCAAATATAGGGGTAGGAGGCTCACGGAAGGATTCTACCTTTTAGAAATGTAGCCCAAATTGCTGCGCCAACATATATGAAAAGGTGCTGAAATCCGGGACCGTTTTTGGTAAAATTTTACATTTAAAGTTCAAAGCTTCACAGGTGGTTTTTACCATCAACTAGAACATCCTTTGCCCATCACCTGACGGATTTGGGGAGTCCTGAAAAAACAGCTACTTAGATGGATTTATTCTGTGAAGAATTCTCTACCATTTCTAAATTCCCATTATTTTAAGCTTTACTCCAAATTTTTAAAAGTGATTTTAGAAAAATCCAATTGTTCTTACACGGGATATATGGGATAATTTGAGGCTATTGTTAGTTTTGACCTAGGATTTGTTTGTGAATTCTTTTGGTTACTTTTATTATTTGTTTAAATACATTTTTAGTTCCTTAAAAAACTAAATGTGTATTTATATACTCGAATTCGAATGAAAATACACGAAAAAACAAGTTTTTAAAGGGTTTTTATTTAAGTATCGGCTTCGGCTTCGGCTTCGGTATAGGCCTTCGGCGTCGGCCGAAGTAATAGGCTGCCAATTGACCTTCGGCATCGGCTTCGGCTTCGGCCTGAAAATGCTTATCGGTCGGGCTCTAGTTTTTATACCCTGCTCCTCATGAGGTATGGGTATATTCTTTTTGGTCTGATGTTTGTAATACAAAGATCAGCGTCACTTCCTGAGATGATTTAGCCCTATCTGTCTGTCCGTCTTCTTTTCTTGTAAACACGATTGTAGGAGCTAGAAAAAAGCTAGGGATCCCAAATTTTGGATTTATCCTTTTCAGGCCCTAGAATGAGTTGGTATTGCAAATGGGCGGAATCGGTCGACTGCCACGCCTACCTCCCAATAAGTGAAAATCGTGTTTTTACCGTAATTTTAAGATTTCATCAAAACAGTACAAAATTTTGTATAGTGGTGTTTTTGGGGTCGCTGATTTTGAATTTGATGTCGCATTTTCAAAATTCAAGATGGCGTAACCAATATGACTACCGAAATTTTAAGATTTCATCAAAACTGTATGAAATTTTGTATAGGGGGGATTTTGGGTCGCTGATTTCGAATTTGATGTCGCATTTTCAAAATTCAAGATGGCGGATACAATATGGCCTAGTAGGTGTAGGGTATATATAAGTCGGCTTGCCCGACTGAAACTTACTCACTTGTTTTTTTTATACCCTACACCTTATGAGGTATGGGTATATTCACTTTGGTCTGATTTTTCTAACACCAAGAAGGAGAAGTGTCCCGTATGGAAAAGTATATATATTCTTGATCAGCGTCTCCTCCTGAGTTGATTTAGCCCTATCTGTCTGTCCGTCTGTCCTTCTAACCGTCTGTACGTCTGTCCGTCCTCTTTTCTTGTAAACACGATTGCAGGAGCTAGAAAAAAGCTAGGGATCTCAAATTTTGGATTTATCCTTTTTAGGCCCTAGTTGATATTGCAAATGGGCGAAATCTGTCGACTGCCACGCCTACCTCCCATATAAGTGAAAATCGTGTAATTACCGAAATTTTAAGATTTCATCAAAACAGTATGAAATTTTGTATAGGGGGTTTTTGGGGTCGCTGATTTCGAATTTGATGTCGCATTTTCAAAATTCAAGATGGCGGATCCAATATGGCCCAGTAGGTGTAGGGTATATATAAGTCGGCTTGCCCGACTGAAACTCACTCACTTGTTTTATATAAAAGGGACCTCGTGGTCTATGCATGGCTTCGCCCAACCAGTCTAACCTAACTTAACCTAACTGTTCCCGCCAAAAGCATAATTGCATTTGCAATTTACTAATAAGGTGTGAATTTTGAATTGTTGAAAGATAGACGGCGCTGTAAGCGGCTATCCACTGAAAAATATATATTCATTTAAAGTGGAAAAATCCTGGGAAACGCGCAGTGGTTCAGTTGTTGACGAGAACTGTCAAAAATTGTATGAGAAGAGAATTGCACAAAGTGCAAAACTTTCCGCGTCGATTTTGGTGCGGAAAGAACTGCACAAATGTTGTGCGATTGTAGTGATGTCGAACAATAAAATTGATATTCGATTAATTAAAAAAGTAATTATCAAAAGTAATAAAATGCGGCTGCAAATTAAAAAGAAAAATGTATAATTATATATATAAGTTTAAAAAAGAACTATAGGTAACAATTGTTTGCAAAAAAAAGGTAATTGAATTTATAATTGTAAAAGCTGTGCAGAATATCAAGTACTGGTAAGTGGGTACTCGTTTATTGTCTAATGTAATGCTCACAACACTAATATAGTTTGCTTTGAATATGGCGGTAAGTCATATATGTAATACTTCTATATTGCCAGTATAGTGAAAGTACATTCACTGATATCAAGAGACAAAATATATGAAAAAGTACATTCGCAGTTCGGATTTCTTTGTCAAACTAATCAAAAATTCAATGCTTGCTATTTCGCTATTACAGTGAGCTCAAAACACATTGCAGAGATAGGATACTGGCAATATAGAAGTATTACGTATATGCGGTAAGTAAACAAATTTACTTACCGCAGTCAACGAAAGCTATTTCTTCTAAAAGTTTGATTAATTTTCTTTTTTCGCTTATTTTAGCCATTTTTTCACTTTAAACAACAGCTGCCAAATATTCAAAGAAGAATCGAAAGAAAAGCACAAATAATTTTCTTGTGCGTTCATGAAACAGACCGGGGAAAACTGCGCTAGTCACCAACTGCACAACTTCCACTTTTAAATGAATACCCTTATTATTGTTTCTGAACTGTTTTTCATTTAATTTTGAGCCAGCTAATTCCCCTCTTGGAATATTAAAGAGTTCCGAGCCAAAAGTAGGTAGAGGAAAAGTCCTTTATATAAAAATGCTTATGTGATGCAAAAAGTTACTCTTAACAATCCTAATAGTGATTGCAAAAACAATTTTGCAAAAGGCTCTTTCCAAATATTTTTTTATGATTTTTTGAATATTGGCCAAAATGTGTGAATATGATACATTTTTTTGGAACATTTTTTTATATACAAAATTTACAAAAATCTGCCAGAAAATACATTTTTGCTAATATTCTAAAAATATTGGGAAAGAGCTTTTTGGAGAATTGCTCACTATTAGGATTGTCAGGAGTAACTTTTTGCATCTAAAGATACTTTCTGAAACATATAAATTAAAACAAGTGAGTAAGTTTCAGTCGGGCAAGCCGACTTATATATACCCTACACCTACTGGGCCATATTGTATCCGCCATCTTGAATTTTTAAATTCCGACATCAAATTCGAAATCAGCGACCCCGAAAACAACACTACAAAATTTCATACTGTTTTGATGAAGTCTTAAAATTTCGGTAATTACACGATTTTCACTTATATGGGAGGTAGGCGTGGCAGTCGATCGAGGTTTTTAGGCCCTCGATAAATCCAAAATTTGGAATTCTAGCTCCTGCAATCGTGTTTACAAGAAAAGAGGACGGACAGACAGATAGGGCTAAATCAACTCAGGAGGTGACGCTGATCAAGAATATATATACTTTTCCATACCGGACACTTCTCCTCAGACCAAAGTGAATATACCCATACCTCATGAAGTGTAGGGTATAAAAAATTGGTTTAAAAAAAAAACTCTTTTTTGTTTTTAAAAATTGATAGTATTACCTTGAAACTCACAACAAGTGGACTGGTATTAGATACGCATTTTTCCTGAAGACGTTGGTGTCCGTTTGAAATATTGAAAACTAAATAAAATGTTAAATTTTTAGAAACAAAAAAGAGTTTTTCCAAATATTGAGTGGCAGCATGACCTAGAGCCCGAATGTTGACTTTTTTTCGTTATATGGAAGCCACACCCAGTTCCAATTTTCCTGGTTCTCGAACTTGATCCCAAAATTTCGGACAGACGGACATTGCTAAATCGACTCAAGAGGTGATGCTGATCAAGAATATATACACTTTTCCATACCGGACACACCTCCTTATGGGCGTTACAAACGTTGTGTCAAAGTTAGTATACCCTGCCACAGTGTGTGTGGGGTATATTAATCTCCAGCCCTTGCCAGTTTTACTTTATTACCTCGATAACCTGGCAACATAATTTCATTCGTCTCACACGAAATGGTTTTTTGCCCGAGACAAATTAAGATGTTCCCTATTCAACGAACAGATGCAGCTTTGTTAGTTTTCAAAATATACGTTCATCTTTATTGCTGGCCCTATTTGTCATTTTATATTTTTCGGGTGGTAATTTCGTTGCATGCCTAGATTAAGAACAAGTGTGACCCCACTACTGCGCCTTAAATTGGTAAATAATTTATACCACTCCGACATGGAGCCAAAATATTTGCCACCCCAAATATTTTTCCCTTTTATCAACACATTTTATTGTCACACTTGGTCAAACAATGGGCCACATTGATGGTGTAAGCATTTCCCCATTTGAATTATTGGTGTTCGCCTCTCAGCAACCATCTGTGATTGTTTGTGTATCTTGCCTTACATTTTGAATTCGAAATTGGCGAAAATTGTAGATTGAGCTCATGCAACGATACCAACCGCCAGCGAACTTTTTGGTTTCGTATACATTTGAGAGTTTTTCAAGTACATTAAAAAAACAGTTTTTACCTTTTTTTTTTTTAAAAACTCTGATTTAAATAGTGAAGATATTAAATTTAAAATTTAAAACTATGAACATCATAATCGCATTCATCGTTTCCATCCATCCATCGTTTCCATTCATTCACTGAATACTGTATTTGCCTTCACATGGATTGCGCTCTGTACAGTAATAAAGGTCGCATGCAAATTAATATACTGTTTTGGAAATTGGGAATCATGCTGTAATAATTAAATGCTTGGCTTTATACAGTGGCACACATTGAACGAAAAGCAGAAAGACAATTCTGTGCTAATTCATAATAGAAAGAAAAAAATAAAACCAAATTCATAGCATTTGCCAGCGAATAAAATCTCAATTACGTTAAGTTTTGTGGATAGATTAGTAGATATGGCATATTTTGGGTTGTGGTCGAATTCCTGTATTGACAGACACTAAATCTAAACATGGTCTATAACGTAAGTGTACCGAATTGCGTCAAAGTGCCTAATTCCGGCCACTTTACTTATTTGCCGATATTTCAAATTTATCCATCGAAAATGAAATTTCAATAATTTCTTATAGTAGGCCATGCTTTTGCACACAATTTTGCGAAAAAACATTGACAGATTTGGTTTTGATTTCATTATAAGAATTTTAGATGTCGCGTGACGGTCATTTTTTGTGAATTTTAATGCCCAAAAAGCCAAACCGTGAACAAATTTAAAAATCCGTTTTCAACAAGAAAAAAAAGGAAAATGTTAGTTTTTTTATGTAGTGCATACGTGTATTATTGAGCTTTACAAAAATACAATACTTTAACCCATTCACGACGAGTGTTACCATATGGTAACGCTGATAGCGTTCCACGGTATATTCAATTAAAAATAATTGAATAAAAGCTAAGCGTGTAAGGATCCGTAAAATCCGAACTATTACGACGCACAAAAGCCAAAAGAGAATAAGCTTTAGGAATAATGTAATTCACATGGGCAACAAATGTAAACCCAGAATCAAAAAGAACACCCAAGTCTAAAATTTCCTTAACCGTCTTCAAAGTCGAATTTGAAATTTTATAGGTGGAAATAGGTAAAAAATTTGATTTCGAAAACGAAACATGAAAACATTTATTTAAATTCAAACATAATTGGTTTTTATTACACCATAAAACTAAATTATTTAACTCTAACTGCAACTCAAAAACATCATTAAGATTAGCAATATTTAAAAAGATTTTTAAATCATCCGGATATAATAAAAATTTAGCCTTTGAAAAACAAACACTAACGCCCTTAATAAACAAAATGAAAAGTAAAGGGCCCAATATAATACCCTGCGGAACTTCAGAGAAGGCAAAAAAATTGTTAGATGTAGCACCATCAACAAGAACAAAAGAACGTCTACCAGAGAGATAGGACTTAATCCATCTAAGAAAACTAGAATGGAAACCTATCTTTCCCAGTTTAGCAATAAGGATGCTATGAGAAACCTTATCAAAAGCTTTTGACAATTCAGTGTAAATGACATCAACATGTAGAGCAAGTTCAAATTCAAAATACAATATTGATTAAACACAGCCAAGTTAGTGACTGTTGAACGCCCAGCAACAAAACCATGTCGATATGGACAAATTATTCTTTTAACGGCAAAGATCAACTTGGAAATTGGTCTATAATTTGAGACATCATTCTTATTGCCGCTTTTGATTACAGGTGTAATAGACGCAATCTTGAAATTGTCAATAAATACTCCAGCAAGTAAAGGTTTATTAAAAACTTCATTTAACGGAAGACAAAGTGAGAACAAACATTTTTTAATTAGATATGCCGACAACCCATCAACATCAGTGTTGCACGAATTATTTAATTTAACAATACCTGTAAAAATATTAACTAAATTTTATTTAAAAAAAACTAATATCAAAAATCCCCACACGATAATTAAAATCGCTAATTGCCCGGTAGCTCAATCGCGACGCGTGGGATTGGAGCCTCGCGGTATTGTAACCCGGCCCAACGAAACACACGAACACGCGAAAACTCGATAAGTAAACTTTTCAAAACCTCCCAGTAGTAAATTTCGCAAGGCCTCTCCGCTAGAGGCATGCCTGCACGCCTGTGGAGGCATGCGCTAGAAGGGAGATGGGGTGGTGTCAATGGATTTTCTACGCAAAACGCTTAAATATTTTGAAGATATTTTATGTTTTTTGGATCGTGGGTTCAAATCCTGATTATGGCAATTTTTTTTTTGGTTTCTTTTTATTTTTTAAAATTTTTTTTTAATACATTTTTTTAATTAGATTTTAGATCTGTTAACGGTTCGCCGTTACCAGCTCTTGTTTTTAAGCTGTAGTAAAAATGGTGAAAACGAAGCTTTGAGCAGATTTAGAACCGCAATTTTTTAGCGAATTGTTTGATTAGTATTATATTTTCTTAAGTTTTTTTAAAGGAACATTATTTTGTGGAACATTATTTTGTCGTATCTCTTTCAGATTATGAAATAAAATGGAATACCTAAGCTCCAAAAGGATTTTTTTTCCAAATTCAAATATTTTTAGAAATATTTAATTAATCAATCTAATTAAAATAGTTGATTTCCAGATTGATGTAAAGAAAATCTCTTGAATTTTCTAAAACATACAAATTTCCAACAATATCACATATTGATTTGGAAATATTTTGAGAATATGATTTATTTTATTTTCAAAATTGATTTATATATACCGACATTTGAGAATTCATTTTTGGAGGCTTGAAAGAATTTTTTTGGATGCCGAAGGTTATTTAATGCAAATCCAATAACTTTACATACACATTTATACCAAAATACCCAAAATTTGTTTCTGGAATTTAGATAATTTTTTCTTTATTTTTATTTTGCAATATGTTTATAAGAGTTCATAAAATTCTCTACATTCTGCATCAGCCTCCAAAAAAAATTTCAAAAATTTCGTTTGCTAAAAAATTTACAATTTTCATTATAGAACATTTGAAATTTAATCCGTTCAAAAGTTGTGGTACTAAAACCGAAGAACCGTTAACTATCATGAAATCAGCGCATCAATGAATCAGTTATCAAATCACAAACACCAAAAAGTGTATTGTAATAACATTTTTTTTTAATAATTAGTAAATAATTATTAATTACTACATCCTTTTATAGAGGAGGAGAAATCAAATTGAATTAACTCTAAACATACAATTTGCTATGCAGCCGCATTAAGGAGTCGATAATGTGTATGATTTTTTTAATTCGAATTATTACGATAAATTTCTGCAATTTATATAAAAAAACTCAAAGTTACAAAAAATTTAATTTATGTTTGAAGTAAATAAAATTCTTAAATACCTTTCAAAACACTCATCTACAAAAAATACATAAGATCTAATATACGCAGTTAGATCGTAGTAAAATAATGCCATCAGTAGACGAACGTGCTAAACGGCCGCACACGTCTTGTCAGTAGCCAAGTGTCCCGGGTTCAATTCAAGTAAATAAAAATTTATATGAACTAAAAGTTCGAAAATATAATATGAGAATCATAAAATATAACATTTATATGCCAAAAATCTAATTTACAATGAGTGAAAAATATAAATTTAATTTAAAATGAACTAAAAAGGGAAATTCCAAAAATAGATGTTCCCAATATATTTTTTGGGCTGTTTTTAGCTCAGCCAATCAAAGGCGAATATAGCGTCAGAACGAGGAAACGGATGGAAATTAAAAAGACACCATCCAAGTCCGCTTCTACGACCATGCCTGCCAGCAGGTATACGCATGGAAGCGACAGACGTAGGCCTGTTTATTTGTCCCGTTTCATATAAAAAAGAAGTAATGGTTGGAAGCGGGGAGAGAAGGCATCCGAACTCCTAATGAGGCATACTGACATGCCTGCAGACACCTTCTTTTGACCACTGGATTTACGGGACCCTGGTACCAACCGGCGTTCTCGCAAATGGGAATCGGACCCGGATTGTCACCCAAGACCCTCATAAAGACTCCCGCTAGGCCGGCTTCAACCACCTCCATTTATCAAAATGACAGCCACAACGGGTCCTATGCAACCTCGCTAAAGGAAGTGTGGTGCGTTTTCGTCCTTTTGGCTGTCTTGGGCGACCCTTGACAGGAATTCTGCACTGGGACTGAACCAGGACTCCTTTAGCCCAGAGAAGAGAAGCTTTCTTATTCGCGGTCAGCGCAGCCTTTCCGAAGCTTGCGAGAAATCTGGAAGTAGAACGGTTATCACGGCATGCCAACTTTGAATTGACAACATTTATTTGGTCGAAGCCTGTTGCCCCAGGGCCCTTGAGGTGCTAGTCCTGGGCTCCATGTCCAGCCGCCAAACAGTGATGTTACACAAAATTTAAGATGTGGAAGCCCCACCGAAAGCCTTGTCACACAAAGCTGCCGATGGGCGACCACAGTAATTTTTGGAAACCGAGTTTCCTGCCGGCTGTTTGAGAGTGCCGGCAGGAAATTTCTTAGGAACATTTGGAGCACTCATTTTGAATCCCATCAGTTGCGGAGAAAGGAAAGGTACACCCGCACAGAGATCAGCATTTAGTAACTAGATTTGGCACACTCAAAGAATTAATATGTTTGGAGAATATTGCTTCAAATATAATACTTTTGAATACCAACTTAAACGAAAAAACAAACAAAAAACATTTGCTCCAAATTAAGTCGTTTTGTCGCAAATGATAAATAAATTTTCAACAATTTAAATAAGTTTCCAATAAAAGTATTGCATTTTACTAATTTCTAATAAACGTTTACATTTTTAAAATCCAATTCGATATAAGCTTTGTTTTTATCGACCAGAACGAAAGTAGCTCAGTGGCACAGCGTGTAGGTGCGCAACTTATAAACCCTACGTCCCGCGTTCAAATCCTGGCTGAGCTGACATTATTTTTTTTCGGTATTTCGAAACAACAAACGAATGTTGTTTGTCTAATTTTTCGTTTCTTACGAACGAAAAAAATTCTTTGAGTGCATGGAGTTGCAAAATAACTATTCTTAGCTTTGTGTCGAATATATGGCACCGCCCATACAATTTTCTAACCCACGTCACGGTTAAACAGAATCTAGTTAAGGTTATGGTTTGGTAAGAAATATAAAAGATAGGAAAATGTGAACATTTTTTTTTGATTTTAATACTGCAAAAGAATGTCCTTTATCATCACCAGATCTGAACCCATTAGATTTCTGTGTTTAGGGATACATGTTTGGTATAATTGGTAACACCAAGCGTCTAATAGTGGGCCGTTTCAAAATGCTCTTGACACATATATGGGAAGAAATTAGTTAAGAAAAGGTGTGTGCCACTTCTGAATCCTTTTTTCAGAAGTGGCAGAAGTGTCTAGCAATCAAGGAAAACGAGCAAAATGTAAATATATTTATATTCAATATACAAGCCCTGCAAACTACTAGTTCGTACACCTTTATTTGTTAGTATTACCACTAACTGTAGAAGTTTTTGTGCTTTGAAGTTATAAAAATTGAAATGTATATTCAATACCTTTCAAATAATCAACTTAGCCCCTTAAAAACATATTAAAAAATTAAAGTTTACAAAAAACTAGAGAGTGGAATATATTTGGCTATGAAATACCCCCTCACAGTAGGAAGAAGTACTTCGAGCATAAAATGATGTGGTTTCAAGACCCCATTTTGATCCATGGAGCCCGGACCATATCCAAAATCCGTTTCTAAAAATTTCCAATCAAATCGACCAAAAAAAAAAATTTGTTTCAAGACCCCATTTTGACCCTTATATATGTGGTTTCGGAACCTCGGACCATGTCAAAACTACGTTTCTAAACATTTCCAATCGAAGCAAAAAAAAGACGCCAAGTTTTTGTCCGATTTGGCTGATTCTCGAACTTGATCTCAGTATTTACGAGAAAAACATGTACCCAAAGTTTCAAGTCGATATCTCCAAAACTGCGACCGCTATCGTGCGGACGGACAGACGGACGGACGGACAGACGGACAGACAGACGGACATGGCTAAATTGACTCCGGCGGTGATGCTGATCAAGAATATTTATACTTTTCCATACCGGACACGCCCCCTTATGGGCGTTACAAACGTTGAGTCAAAGTTAGTATACCCGGCCACAGTGAGTGTGGGGGTATAAAAATAAAATAAAAAAACCGAACTTAATTTGGGTCATATAAGCCGCCACAAAATAGATTCAAAGGTTTCTATTTGCATACACTTACCTGTATAAAATTTGTTTTACGTCTTTCTCGAAAATGTTGTTTTCTTTTTCACATTGTTGCTCATTACTGAATCAGCCTTCAGTTACAACGATAACTTATCAGTCAATAAAAGCTCATGTTACTTACAGTAACAAAAATATTGCATGTAATGAAATAGACAAAAATTCTTAGCTATTCAAATATATTTAAAAGTTTCGAATTTTTTCGCTAGTTTAAAAACAAATACAGCACAATTTTTTTTAAGTTTATATGTTTTTGATCTTTTTTAAAATATAAATTTTTTACATTTACCAATTTTTACTTTCAACGTTTAAAAGACAAAAGTGCTGAAAAAATATATTACAGATATTGGATAATGCTACAATATGCGCAGAGATGCAAAATTTAGTACACACACAATTATTAAATTGAGGAATTGTTCTAACAAGCCAACTAAATAAATGACGAACATCATTCACAAACTTGCAAATTGGAAAAAGAGAAAGCTTTTGCCATTCAAAGGAAAAAAATCAGCTTATCAAAATGTCAAAATTGAGATTAAACAGGAAAAAATTTTCGATTTTTGAGGAAATCGTTAAAGTATATGATAATTTGACTTTGATTTTAAAATTTTCTACTCTGCTATATTATTTTGCTGTTTTTATTGTTTTGTTTTGGTATTATTCCAGAGTCCTTTTAATACTCGTACCCTTGTGTCGTGTGTACTACCTCGAGATTGTAAAATGTACATTAAGGTAGCCCCTGATTTGTATGGGGAAATTTTAAATTGGTTTTTCCCGTTAAGACGTTGTATTGGGTCTAAAAATTATTGTCCCAAAGTTTCATCCCAATCGGAATACTCTAGACCTCCCATTTTTTTTATTTAAGGTGTTCATCGGGAAAAAATTCAAAAAGTAAAAAAAAAACTAATTAAAAATGCGTTTTAGAATCAGAAAAATACGTGTAAGAAACCATAATTATCCATTTTGGGCAGTCGTTTCCCCCAGGACCAATAACAACAACAAATTTTTTTGGAACCTCCACAAAAAATTGTTTTTACGAAGTAAAATAAAAAAATAATTTTCAGAATGAAAAACATACAAGAATAATGTTGATTGTCCCGCTCGGCCCCCTAAAGAAGCATTATGTCTTTTTTTTTAAAGAAAAATCACCTTTTTTGTACACAGAAAAAAAATGGTCGGTAAAATTAACCGAAAAAAGTGGTTGACGTACAGAATTTCAAAATGTATGAAGATTGTAAATTTTTTAACCGAGCTGGTAGGTAGATTTAACTGACAAAAAATTGTTGGTAGGTAGATTTAACTGACAAAAAATTGTAAAAAAAAAGTTGAAATAACCGAAAATAATTGTTGTTTTACAGAAATTTTATGTTTTTTTTACCGCAATTGGTGGTTAAATTTGAATTTTCACCAACTTGTCCAATTAATATTCTTCAGTTGATCCGTTGGGGTTCAAAGAAAGAAGAATTCCCAATCGTGTTATGAATGTTGTGCCTTATAGAGGCAGCTTGAGCAGAGCCAAACAGAGTTTTTTTGCTTGTAATACTGCATTTGTATTACTAATTTTGGAAAATTGGAGCCTGTGTCAGTTATGCGCTCAAGCTAATATTTATTTTTTTTAAACATGCAATCTTGAATTTTTTTTATTTTTGTGTTTAATAAGTTTTTTTTGTTATCAAATGAAAAAAAAAACAAATTCAACGAAAAGCGTTTTCTTACTAAAAAAATATGTAACGAAAAAAATGTTTGCTGTAAGTTTACAATTCAAATTGAAAACCAACAAATTATTAAAGTAAATCAACCACTTCTTGTTGGTTAGATTACCCGACGAAGAAGGGTTGGAGCGTTTTTAACCGTCTTTTTCGGTTAAATCTACCGACTTTTTTTTTATGTGTAGGCGCAAAAAAAAGTTTTTTATTTATTGGTCCTGGGTCTATTTTTTTTACCTTTTGTACTGGACTTTTTCTCCGATTTGGCCACCATAAAAAAATGGGGCGGTCTAGAGTTTTCCGATTGGGACATTTATTAATTTTAATATTTTAACTTCTGCTTTTAGATATATGCTATCTAAAAGCTCTCCACTATTTCTTCCAAGAATTCTGCCCCACCCATAGAATCGCCAAGTGGTATAAATTAATTTTAAAATAAAAAAAGAGTAAAAAACAAGTTTTTTAAAATATAACCCTTTAACCGACTAAAATGCAGAAAATAAATTTCCTTTAAAATAATTTCAGCAATTTCGATTTAAAATTAAGGGTTTTTGGCTACTTTTCTCCTAGTATCAATGCAGATTTTGAAGTCGCCAAAAACCCTTAATTTTAAATCGAAATTGCTGAAATTAATTTAAAGGAAATTTTTTTTCTGCTTTTTAGTCGGTTAAAGGGTTATATTTAAAAAAACTTGTTTTTTACTCTTTTTTTATTTTCCTCCTTTTTTTTTTTTAATATTTTTTTTCTCCCCCCTTTTTTCCCCCTTTTTTTACTCTTTTTCCCGAATGCGAACCTAAGTAAAAAAATTTCAGCCTTGTAGCTTACAAAATACGAAAGTTAGGACTTTAAATTGTCTCCATCCCGCTCCCCTTTGCCCCCACACCCCCCTTTGCAAAGGGTATAAAACTTAATTTTGTCATGTTTAAAAAAAAGGGGTTTGAGTCCACCCACGGCTCCCTACGCCTCTGATGGACCCCAAAATTTAATAGAATGCATTGTCACCGGAGTTCTATCAGTGTTCAGCTCTCTAGCTCATGTAGAAGTGTATATATAGTCTATATATATATAGACTATATATATGTATATAAGGGTTATAAAAAGTGGAGGTGCTCCTCAGTGGCAAATCCTCTCCCTTCTACCCTACATTGTGATGTAGACAAAAAAGGCTCGTCTATTTTTGGACACAGCGCCGCATCGTGGTGTTTCATAAGACACCTGAGTAGAAGTGATTTGAAATTTGCTTGACTTAGCCAATATGACATGTTTTCACGAAACGGCCGTAAGTCTCATAACGCATTTCGGAGCGAGAGTGCCAAATGTTTTGTGAAATGTTAGAAAAATTTTTGTTTTTGTTGTTAGTATCTGAAATCCGGCGATGTGTACGCAGCCGTTCCTATCTGCCAATGAATTTAGTGTTGCAAAATTGCGCCAAAAAGACGAAACTCACACGAAATGATAAATTGCCATTGTGACTGCATTTCAAAGGTGCGAGCATATGAAGCAGAGCACCACCAATGGGGTGAAAATAGAAAAACTTTTGTATGAAAAGTAATAGCATGCGAAAAAAAGCGCATTGTTTGCGATCGACTGGTAATACGGCGGGGTATATTGGATAATAGGTACACCGCGGCATGGAGATACATATGTATGTCCGTGTTTATTGTGAGCATGACGTAGCTGTAATGTAGTCAATATCTAAAAATTAGATTTTAAACATATTAGAGAAGACAAAATTATCAAATTTTCACAAAAAATTATTGATTTCATTGTAAACTTCGGTTGGTCGCCCCTCTCTATGACCATTAAAAAAATGTTAACCAATAATGTTGATTTTTATACCCTGCACACTACACTCAAAGAATTAATATGTTTGGAGAACGTTTGCTTCAAATATACTACTTTTGAATACAAATTTAAACGAAAAAGCAAACAAAAAACATTTGCTTCAAATAAAGTCATTTTTCCGCAAATAATAAATAAATTTTCAACAATTTAAATAAGTTTCCAATAAAAGTATTGCATTTTACTAATTTCTAATAAACGTTTACATTTTTAAAATCCAATTCGATATAAGCTTTGTTTTTATCGACCAGAACGAAAGTAGCTCAGTGGCACAGCGTGTAGGTGCGCAACTTATAAACCCTACGTCCCGCGTTCAAATCCTGGCTGAGCTGACATTATTTTTTTTCGGTATTTCGAAACAACAAACGAATGTTGTTTGTCTAATTTTTCGTTTCTTACGAACGAAAAAAATTCTTTGAGTGCATGGAGTTGCAAAATAACTATTCTTAGCTTTGTGTCGAATATATGGCACCGCCCATACAATTTTCTAACCCACGTCACGGTTAAACAGAATCTAGTTAAGGTTATGGTTTGGTAAGAAATATAAAAGATAGGAAAATGTGAACATTTTTTTTTGATTTTAATACTGCAAAAGAATGTCCTTTATCATCACCAGATCTGAACCCATTAGATTTCTGTGTTTAGGGATACATGTTTGGTATAATTGGTAACACCAAGCGTCTAGTAGTGGGCCGTTTCAAAATGCTCTTGACACATATATGGGAAGAAATTAGTTAAGAAAAGGTGTGTGCCACTTCTGAATCCTTTTTTCAGAAGTGGCAGAAGTGTCTAGCAATCAAGGAAAACGAGCAAAATGTAAATATATTTATATTCAATATACAAGCCCTGCAAACTACTAGTTCGTACACCTTTATTTGTTAGTATTACCACTAACTGTAGAAGTTTTTGTGCTTTGAAGTTATAAAAATTGAAATGTATATTCAATACCTTTCAAATAATCAACTTAGCCCCTTAAAAACATATTAAAAAATTAAAGTTTACAAAAAACTAGAGAGTGGAATATATTCGGCTATGAAATACCCCCTCACAGTAGGAAGAAGTACTTCGAGCATAAAATGATGTGGTTTCAAGACCCCATTTTGATCCACCTATAAATAGTTTTGGAGCCCGGACCATATCCAAAACCCGTTTCTAAAAATTTCCAATCAAATCGACCAAAAAAAAAAATTTGTTTCAAGACCCCATTTTGACCCTTATATATGTGGTTTCGGAACCTCGGACCATGTCAAAACTACGTTTCTAAACATTTCCAATCGAAGCAAAAAAAAGACGCCAAGTTTTTGTCCGATTTGGCTGATTCTCGAACTTGATCTCAGTATTTACGAGAAAAACATGTACCCAAAGTTTCAAGTCGATATCTCAAAAACTGCGACCGCTATCGTGCGGACGGACAGACGGACGGACGGACAGACGGACAGACAGACGGACATGGCTAAATTGACTCCGGCGGTGATGCTGATCAAGAATATTTATACTTTTCCATACCGGACACGCCCCCTTATGGGCGTTACAAACGTTGTGTCAAAGTTAGTATACCCGGCCACAGTGAGTGTGGGGGTATAAAAATAAAATAAAAAAACCGAACTTAATTTGGGTCATATAAGCCGCCACAAAATAGATTCAAAGGTTTCTATTTGCATACACTTACCTGTATAAAATTTGTTTTACGTCTTTCTCGAAAATGTTGTTTTCTTTTTCACATTGTTGCTCATTACTGAATCAGCCTTCAGTTACAACGATAACTTATCAGTCAATAAAAGCTCATTTTGTTACTTACAGTAACAAAAATATTGCATGTAATGAAATAGACAAAAATTCTTAGCTATTCAAATATATTTAAAAGTTTCGAATTTTTTCGCTAGTTTAAAAACAAATACAGCACAATTTTTTTTAAGTTTATATGTTTTTGATCTTTTTTAAAATATAAATTTTTTACATTTACCAATTTTTACTTTCAACGTTTAAAAGACAAAAGTGCTGAAAAAATATATTACAGATATTGGATAATGCTACAATATGCGCAGAGATGCAAAATTTAGTACACACACAATTATTAAATTGAGGAATTGTTCTAACAAGCCAACTAAATAAATGACGAACATCATTCACAAACTTGCAAATTGGAAAAAGAGAAAGCTTTTGCCATTCAAAGGAAAAAAATCAGCTTATCAAAATGTCAAAATTGAGATTAAACAGGAAAAAATTTTCGATTTTTGAGGAAATCGTTAAAGTATATGATAATTTGACTTTGATTTTAAAATTTTCTACTCTGCTATATTATTTTGCTGTTTTTATTGTTTTATTTTGGTATTATTCCAGAGTCCTTTTAATACTCGTACCCTTGTGTCGTGTGTACTACCTCGAGATTGTAAAATGTACATTAAGGTAGCCCCTGATTTGTATGGGGAAATTTTAAATTGGTTTTTCCCGTTAAGACGTTGTATTGGGTCTAAAAATTATTGTCCCAAAGTTTCATCCCAATCGGAATACTCTAGACCTCCCAATTTTTATACCCCCACACTCACTGTGGCAGGGTATACTCACTTTGTCACAACGTTTGTAACGCCCATAAGGAGGCGTGTCCGGTATGGAAAAGTATATATATTCTTGATCAGCATCACCTCCTGAGTCGATTTAGCGATGTCCGTCTGTCTGTCCGTCTGTCCGTCTGTCCGTCTGTCCGTCTGACCGTCTGTCCGTCTGTCCGTCTGTCCGTCCGCACGATAGAGGTCGCAGTTTTGGAGATATCGACTTGAAACTTTGGGTACATGTTTTTCTCGTGAATACTGAGATCAAGTTCGAGAATCAGCCAAATCGGACAAAAACTGGGCGTGGCTCCCATACACCGAAAAAAAAGGTAAAAAATGTTCAAGTCTTTTTTATTGTTGTATTCGATTGGAAATGTTTAGAAACGTATTTTTGACATGGTCCGAGGTTCCGAAGCCACATATATAAGGGTCTGAATGGGGTCTTGAGACCAAAATTTTTTTTTTGGTGGATTTGATTGGAAATTTTGTGAAATGGATTTTGGACATGTTCCGGGCTCCAAAACCACCTATAATTTGGTCAAAATAGGGTCTTGAGACCACATTTTTTTATATTCGAGGTACTTCAGCTTCGGTATTTCAGCTTCGGTATAGCCGAAGATAGTCCACTCTCTAGTTTTATTTAAGGTGTTCATCGGGAAAAAATTCCAGTACAAAAAGTAAAAAAAAAACTAATTAAAAATGCGTTTTAGAATCAGAAAAATACGTGTAAGAAACCATAATTATCCATTTTGGGCAGTCGTTTCCCCCAGGACCAATAACAACAACAAATTTTTTTGGAGCCTCCACAAAAAATTGTTTTTACGAAGTAAAATAAAAAAATAATTTTCAGAATGAAAAACATACAAGAATAATGTTGATTGTTGCGCACATACACGCTGTGTGCATGTGCGCAACTTATAAACCTTACGTCCCGCGTTCAAATCCTGGCTAGGCTGAACTTTTTCTTTTTTTTCGTTTATTAAACGTTGGTTGCAAATGAAACAATAAACGAATGTATGTTTGTCTAATTTTTCGTTTCTTACGAACGAAAAAATTCTTTGAGTGTAGTGTCCAAGGGTAAATTGTTTTGTCTCACCGTTTGTAACGCCCATAAGGAGGCAAAGTATAGGCAAAGTATATGGAAAAGTATATATATTCTTGATCAGCATCACCTCCTGAGTCGATTAGGCAATGTCCGTCTGTCTGTCATTTCGCACAATAACTGCCGTAGCTATCGCCAAATTTTGGCATTTCTCTTCTTTTGGCGAATGATTGGACGGTATTGAAAATGGGCACCGTCGGTTAACTATGCCTACCTCCTAACTTTTGTTTATCTTGAGAAATACTGAACCGATCTGGACGCGGTCTTTTGAATTTGGTTGGAAATGAGGTCAAGAACGAAATGGGAATGAAACTATTCCGAAATGGAATTGGACCGGAACAAAATGGAATTGGCACAAAATGGATAAAGGAATTGAAATTATTGATAAATATTGAAAAAATATCGACAAAATATCGATAAATTATCGACAAAAAATCGATAAATTTTGGAAAAATTGTCGATAACATATAGAAAAATTATCGACAAAAAATCGATAGAAAATATCCATTAAATATCGAAAAATAGAAATATCGACAAATCCTCATACCTCCCATACAAAATGGCCGCCAAATTTGTACTATTTTCCTAATCTAGAGAAATACTTAAACGATTTGGACGCCGATTCTTGTATTTGATTGGAAATGATGTCGGGAACGAAATGGGAATAAAACTGGAACAAAATGGAATTGGAATAAAATGGAGAAATGAAAAATTTCGATAAAATATCGAAAAATTTTAAATGTTTAAAATTTATTCATCCGTCCAAAAGTTATGGTATTGTCTACTCAAAGGTCAGTTTCAATATATCAGCAATTTGTAACTTTGTCATTTACGCCGCCGTATTAACTTTCTTTGGGTGGACTATATATATATCCTCAAATCTGCGGCGAGCTTTTTCACACACTTCCACATAAGCTAGAGAGCTGGAATTTGGTACACCGATAGAACTCGGTTGACAATGCATTCTATTAAATTTTGGGGTTCATCAGAGGCGTAGGGCCGTGGGGGGCTCAAACCCCTTTTTTTTAAACATGGCATAACTTCCAATTCCTTCAAGCTACAATGATGAAATTTGGTAGGTGGGTTCTTATTGACAAAATGATTTTATACCCTTTTGTAAAGGGGGTGTGGGGGCAAAGGGGGGCGGGATGGAGCCAATTTAATGTTCTAACTTTCGTATTTTTTAAGCAACAGGGCTGAAATTTTGTACTTAGGTTCGCATTCGGGAAAACAAGTAAAAAAGGGGAAAAAAGGCTGGGAAAAAGAGGGTGTAAAAAAATTTTTTTTTTTTTAAAAAAAAAGGAAAATAAAAAAGAGTAAAAAACAAGTTTTTTTAAATATAACCCTTTTAACCGACTAAAAAGCAGAAAATAACTTTCCTTTAAAATAATTTCCGTAATTTCGATTTAAAACTAAGGATTTTTGGCGACTTCAAAATCAGCAATCATATTAGGAAAAAGTAGCCAAAAACCCTTAATTTGGAATCGAAATTGCGGAAATTTATTTTCTGCTTCTTAGTCGGCTAAAAGGGTTATATTTTAAAAAACTTGTTTTTTACTCTTTTTTATTTCGCATTTTCACCCCATTGGCGGTGCTCTGTTTTATATGCGCAATTTTGCAACACTAAATTCCTTGGTAGATAGGAACGGCTGCGTACACATCGCCGGATTTCCGATACTAACAAGTGATACAACAACAAAAACAAAAACTTTTCTAACATTTCACAAAACATTTGGCACTCTCGCTCCGCAAGCAGTTAAGAGACTTACGGCCGTTTCGTGGAAACATATCATATTGGCTAAGTCAAGCAAATTCCAAATCATTTCGACTCAGGTGTCTTATGAAACACCACGATGCGGCGCTGTCAAGTTTTATCCAAAAATAGACGAGCCTTTTTTGTCTACATCACAATGAATGTATGTATGTATGTACATGGTACAATCTCGAGATAGTACACACGACAGCAAGGTACGAGTATTAAAAAAACTCTGGAATAATACCAAAATAAAACAATAAAAACACATAAAAACAACAGCAAAAAAATAATAGCAGAGTAGAAAATTTAAAAGTCAAATCATCGTATACTTTAACGATTTCCTCAAAAAATTTTTCTGTTCCACCTCAACTTTGACATTTTGACGAGCTGATTTTTTTCGTTTGAATGGCAAAAGTTTTTTCTCTTTTTTTAGTTTTCTAGTGAGAACAATTCCTCAATTTAACAGACAGACGGATAGGGCTAAATCAACTCAGGAGGTGACGCTGATCAAGCATATAGTTTTCCATACCGGCCACGTCTCCTTCTTGGTGTTACAAACATCAGACCAAAGTGAATATATCCATACCTTATGAGGTGTAGGGTATGAAAATGAGACTTTTTTTCAACCTACTATAGCACCGTTCGACAAAAAAAAAAATTTTGGTAACGCACATGATCGGGACCGACAGATTCAGTTAGAGGGGGTTAAAAAAGAGTACCCGTGTCTCCCAGTTTTTCTGGATCAGTTCTTAAAACCGTTTAAATCGCATTTATGTATTTTGCATTTTTCTCATTCACATAATAATTTGTCAAAAAATGCATTTGATAGACGAAAAAATACCTGTAATAAACATGTAAACTTTTTACAATCGGATGTAAGCTCATCACGCTAGACTAGAAATAATTCAGAAATTTTTATTTTTACTTTAACATACGTTTTTTTGTAAAAAAAAATTGGAAATTTCAGGATTGTTTCTAGTATAGCGTGATGAGTTTACATCCGATTGTAAAAAGTTTACATGTTTATTAAAGGTATGTTTTTCCTCTATTTAATGCATTTTTAACATTTTAGATTCAATGAAATTTTATGTGAATGAGAAAAATGCAAAATCCATAAATTCGATTTAAACGGTTTTAAGAAGTGATTCAGAAAAACTGGGAGACACGGGTACTCTTTTTTAACACCCTCTAACAGAATCTGTCAATCCCGATCATGTGCGTTTTTTAGTGTAGGACGGTGTAATTTGAAATCTATCGCATTGAATTAGTGGATGCTGAATTTTATTGTTACCATGGATACCTTAAATGTTTGTGTAATTTTGTTATTGAGATTTCGTTTATTAAAATTCCGTCGAAGCAACATATCCTCCGCGAGCGCGTTGTACAATTTTTTAAAATCAATGAAAAGCTTGGCAAAAAATGTACAGTGAATCAGTTTAAAAACGAAGGTGTTCCAAAATCTACTTTATACAAAATTCTTAAGACTATTGAAGTGGAAAGAAATTGTGGAAGTGAAAGGATTCCATCTATATTAGTCATTATAGGCTATATCTTAGCTTAAACGTAAATTTAACAATACGGATTGCATGAGTCAACGTGACGCAGCTGCTGTAATGAAATTAAGGAATTCAATCCCGAAGGGGTTTTGAAAATCCCGGGATTTCGGGATTCGGGATACCTTAAAGCTCAACCATCCCATCTCCGTTTTCATGAAAATCGAGTTTTTTTCATTTTTGGATTCCTGAGGAGAAGCTGCATCAGACAGGCTATAGTGGTTTGTGGGAATCGTGATGAAAGTAATTGAAAAATGTGGAGATAAAAATCAATTTCCATACAAAAATACCCATTTGAAAACTTGTTTTTCATTTTCTAGAGTTTTGAAAAAATTGACATAGGATGGTTGTGCTTTAAGGTATCGAAATAATAATTAACAAATATTACATTAAACAAAACCGAATAATATGTAAAATAAATAAAATCAAAAAAAGTTATTGCCCCATTTATAGTCAAATTAAGTTCCAGCTTATCTTTAGTAATCTACTAAGTCGACTGATAAATACACTGAATTGACAGCTACTAAGCTGGTACTAAGGTTTAGTGGCTACTAAATTTGACTATGAATATGCGCCATTAATTTTAAATTACACTGATCGAACAAATTTGACATTTTACGTGTTAAATGAAGTTGAATCCGAATATAATCATAAAATTCTGCCAACTCCATTTCATGCTAAACACGAAAAACTCACTTTTAGTAGTTTTAGTATTATAGTATTATAGTGTGGGGGTATTTTAGTTTCGGCATAGCCAAAGATAGTACACTCTCTAGTATTAAATTATTTTAGTTTTTTACTCGAAAAAATACCATGATCTTATAATATGATGACAGCAAACTTTCTGAATTTTGTCTATGGGACAAATCACTGTGCACCGATCTCCCGCAATATTTTCAGGTACACATAGTAGGTGGACAAAAGTACTGAGCCGGTGCTAATGGAAGAGGTTTGGAAACCGCAGGGCACCCTGGTTGCCATGGCGGCAATCGTTTCATGATTTTGTTACTTCGATAAACTATTGAAGCGAAACTTATATTACAATCGCAGTCCAATCGGCAAGTACGATTCGAGTTCGTGGCTTGGCTTGGCTTAGCTTAGCTTCAACGGGTGTGTCTTCAGTTCAGATACGAATGAGTTTATGGTGTTAGCTCAGTGTGACATTCGACCTTAGAACGCCAGTGTCGGGACATACATCAAAGGTTTTCATTTCGTTTAATATCGTTTGATTTTGGGCTCTTCTACTTGAGGTTACAATTGTGTTTAACCGAGTGGTGCCTGTGAGTCCTGCTGGTTGTATGTGTGTGCATGTGTGTGGGTTGATTGTGAACTTTTTTTATCAGTATGTGTTAGACGTTGCATATTCGTGTTTGGCAGTGTCTTACGCTTTTGTTTTACTTGCAGCAGTTGATACGTTTATTAACCGATTCCGTATATAAATTCGTTGCATCGTAACGTTTAAGTGAGAATGGACTCACCAACACCGCCAATTGTCATCGACGATCCAAACGGTTCAGCAATGGACGCTTGCTTCACGGCTTTCGATAAGGACGGGTGAGTGTTTGTAAAGTGTTGGAGTATCCATCATAGGGGAAAAAGCATAATCGAACCAATCAACGCAGGTTTTGTTGAAAAACGGAATTAACGAAGCGGTTAAAGAATTTAAAAGTTCATTGTGATTTTGCAAATTTAAATGTCTGTTCTGCTTCATTTGGCATGTTATGTAATGCGCAACGAATGAAAAATTTAAAGTGAATTTAAACAATAGTAGTTAAAAGCAATCATGGGCGAGTACATTTATTTTCTTTCGATATTGAGAGTATTGAAAGTTCATCAATTCTTATTAAACCAAGCTGTCGGTCAACCAATTGCAAATTATTCATATAAACCAAAAAGTGGTTTTATAAAAAGAGGAAAAGAACATTATGTACCTTATACCAGAATAAAATATAAAGTTCATTCAAATAAAACACGTCCACATAGTCACGCATTGCAATTTTTTCAAGTAAATAAAAAATCTGTTCCAGGCGATACTGGTTTATCAAAAAATAATGTTGTTCCTGTTATGGCAAATAACATAAATGATGTATATGCTAGAACTATTGAATCATATGGTACATATCATCCTTTAAAAGGTGGTTCCTTTATGAGAGAGTACACTCAGGGAAAAAAAACATAGTAAAATCAAGTACTTTTTTATTTATTTATTTACGCTTATTACAAGCTTATATAACTACTTATAGATATAACAGTGGTGTACGATCGTATTTACTCCTTCATTTTTTTAACTTAAAGGAAACAACTTTGAAATAAAGAGAAAAATACTTAAAATAACTATTGTCAACGTTGAAACAAAGTTGCAAAGTTGAAATGAAGTGAAAAATACTTAAAATAACTGTTGTCAACGTTGAAACAAAGTTGAACGATTTTAAATCAAGGTCTGGCAAACTTAATATAAATTGGAAAATTTTTGAAATAATCGGAAAACCACTTTGAAGTAAGTTTATTTATTTTTGAATTTAAGTTTTAAATTGAAAACAAGTTTGTTCGTAGTTGTTTCTAAAATTTCCAACTTTACCAGACTTTCATTAACGTTTCTACTTGTTTTAAGGTGGTTATTTTTGATTTTAGGTTGTTTTTCTCTGGGTGTACCAAACTGAAAAAACATTAGTATTTATAAAAACTAGCAATACTGGAAATGCAGGATGGTTCTGAAACAATCTTCTTTTTTATTAGAATATGTTTTGATTTTCACAACTAGCCCCACTTACAAACGCGTTTAAATGATGATGAATATTTATAAGCTCTCGGGTAGGAAGCGGTGCATTTGTTCAATATTTAAGAGAACCACACTTCAGTACAGATATATCTATTTTCTTATTTTTCTTATGCTAGTGCAAAGAGTTACAAAATCTTATAAGCAGCACTAACTGCATTGGAGCTAATAATACGCTTTAAAAATAAAATTAAAGTATTAAGTAAAAAATATAATAATAAGTATTTCATGTTAAAAATTAAATACACGACCTGCGGGCCATCAGTATAAAAGCGTTAAAATTTTAAGTCAATTAAAATTAAAATTTTTTTTGGGTAAGTAAATTTAGTGATAATATATTCAGTTTTTGCATTAGGAAATTAATACTTTGTGGTATTATTGCCTTGCTATTAATGCATGGAATAAAAGTTCGGCTTGATTCAATTTCTTAAAAGTAAAAATATGAAAAAGAATTTGTGTGAGCGGGAACACCTGGAGCAAATTCGCCGAATCGCACCTGGGGCACATACGTCATTGTATTTGGTATAACCGACCAAACAAATTTTAAAGAGAAATAGAAGAATCAATGATTTAAGCTCATCAATTAATTTACAAAAATCGTTTGGAAAGATGCATTTAGCTCGGATCTCATTTACTAATTTTTTTTACATTTTGTGAAAAATGTTTCCTAATAGAGTAATTAAGGCATTTGTTTAATGTTTTATTTTAGCTTCTGTTATTCAATACTTAAATAAAAAATTATATTTACCGAAAAAGTCTGTGCATTTTTAAATTATACAGATTCGCTGTTTTGGCTTTTTTTTAAATTAGTTAAAAAAGTAGTGTTAGTTAATAAATGTAAGTGCCGAACTGTAAAATAATTTGTAAGAAACGTTGATTGGTTAATTCTATAAAAATCTTTGAAAAAACGGGGCGAATGCGCCCCCTTCTACCCTTCTTACAACAATTCGAAACCTTCGCCCTATCCGTCTGTCCGTATGTCCGTATGTCCGTATGTCCGTCTGTCCGTCCTCTTTTCTCGTAAACATGATTGCAGGAGCTAGAAGAAAGCAAGGGATCCCAAAATGGATTGGATTTATCCTAGAGGGAGTTGGTATTGAAAATGGGCGGAATCGGTCGATTGCCACGCCTACCTCCCATATAAGTGAAAATCGTGTTTTCACTTATATTCCGCTTAAATAATTCCAAACTTGGTATCTAGTGGTTTTTGGGGTTGCTGATTTCAAATTTGATGTCGGAATTTAAAATTCAAGATGGGGGAACCATCTTGAATATGGTGGCAGGTTTTGAATTTGAAATTCAAGATGGCGGATCCAACAAATCAAATGGATTTGGTTTTTGTTTGGGTGAATCAAGACATTCTTCGGAAATTAATGGAAGGTAATGAAATTTAATTATGAAACACCCAACTACTTACGCCGCTGGACTTTTTTAGGGTGAATTGCCAGGAGGGATTATGCCAGCTACTAAGCGATTCCTTGGACTTCTTTTGTGTGAATCATGCCAGGAGGGACTCGGCCAGCTTCTAAGTGCGTCCTTCGACTTTTTTTGGGTGAATCATGTCAGGTGGGACTTTTTGGGTGAATTGCCAGGTAGGATTATGCCAGCTACCAAAAAAAGTCCAAGGATGCACTCAATAGCTGTTATAATCCCACCTGGCATGATTCACCCAAAAAAAGTCCAAGGACGCACTTAGAAGCTGGCCGAATCCCATCTGACATGATACATCCAAAAAAGTCCAAAAATTCACTTGGTGGCAGCTGGAAACCCTCTTGGCAGAAGAATCCAAGACCGCACTTGGTGGTAGATGCAACGCCAACTAAACAACTTTACTCGAGTATTGCACACGACCCATTTGAGTTCCCTGTTTGTTATATTTTATTGCAAAGAGTTCAGTGCAGTAACTCTATTCTACTCATTTATTGTCGAAGACTGCATGTCATGACAGCAACCATTTGAAAAAATAATGAATGTCTTGAAACTCGTTTAAATGCATTTGTGCTGGCCTTTAGTATATACAAGTCGGCTTTGCCCGAATGAAACTTACGCACTTGTTTTATATTAATATTTTAAAAGATATAAATCAAATAATGCGTTTAACAAACTTTTTTGTCAGCATCTTACATTGCTGCATTTTGGTTCGTTGCTGTTCAATAAATGCAAGTTTTAAAGTATCAAGTTATTAATTACCCAAAATTTTCGGATTCGATATCCAAAAATGAAAGACTGGATAACCATGAAAGACGGTCGAAAGGCAAATCTCCAACACTTTAGCCTAACCGAACCCTTGGCCCATGCAACATTTTTATTGGTTTGGGGCCATTTCAAACCACCTAACACCTTGTACACCTTCAGAAATATGTTATTGAGAGTTTACGATAGAATAGTGGGTACATTTCAAAATAAAATTAACGTGCACGAATACGACAACCGATAATTTTGAAAAATTGAACAAGATTTTTTGTCTGGGTGTTCGATTTCCTAAAAAATTTTCATAGGTCTTCTTAAAAAAAATGTTATTTTTCGAATCTCCTGGTCTGAGCTTTTCGAAAGTTGGCAACCCTGTAAAAATGTGTGTGACAACCAGTGAACGGCATGAATGCTCACTTTTCTAGTATAGAGCCACACTATCAAAAAATGAATGAGAATGTGCCTTATGCATACATACCGAAAAGGCAAGCAAGCACTAGGCTCATCAACGCGAATGCTTCCGAAGTTCACTCTCACCAGAAACATATATTCATAATATTCACCAAAGGCAGTGAATATACCCACCAAAATTATCATACAGGAATTTAAACTTATGTGTTGTTTTATTTACATTGCTGACTCAACGAATTATTCCAAAAGTTCTAATTTGTTTTTATATTATTTCAAATATTGGTTACTTAAAGTGTTATTCATCAAATCTCCAATGCAACACTGAGTGAACATCTTTCTCGAAGCAACGAGCAACGTGCGACGAACAACGAATAATTCTCTCGAGTTCGTTGCTTTCGTTCAAAGGCAATGAGACATCAGAAAGGCAATGAATATTCACTGCCTTTCGTGTATATTCACTGCCTTTGATGAATATTCACTGTTGCTCGTTGCCTTTGTGCTGTGCGCGAATGTCTGTTCAGATTCAAAATTGTGAATGTGTCTAAACTTGAAGAAAGGCAATTAATTTTTACTGTGGTTCATGAAACAGTGTCTTTCAGTGAGGATCTCTGGTGACAACCAATGTGAATATCGACCATTTTTCACTGGCATACAATTTGTTTGGTGTAATGAGCTTGTTAAATGTAAAAATGCACCCTTTCAAATAAAAATTGTCTTAGACATAATTTAATATTTCAAATTTAAAATATTTCAAATTAAAATCGCTGACAGCAGCACACACTTACTAATACAGTGGCCAAGCAATTTTGGCTAGGATTCGAATACAATTGCAACGTAACAATTAATATATATATTTGTCCAGGTCTGTCTGTCTGTCTGTCTTTCTGTCTGTCTCTAACACTAACCGATTCAAAATTTTTATAAGTTGTTAACCTTCTTTTTTTTTTAAATGTTAGCCCTTCTCTGGTGGTTCGTCCACACGACGCTGCGTTCGTGAGAAGGAACCAGAGCCACTTACAAATATATTCACACATATATTTTTTCTTATAAATGTTAGCCGCCCTGGTGAGGTATCGAACCCACAACGCAGCGATTGTAAGTAAGATGAAGTAGCGAACTAAGCGCCTTCTCACCAGAGCCACTAATGCTCATACAATACCTTTACCTAATATCGATTAACTTCGGCAAGCAGTATGCAAAACGCTTTCATGTATATACACACACGAAAAATCCTCTTTGATATATAAACAAAAATAGCTTCGACGTAAAGCTGCCACCTTTAAGAAAATAACACTGCCACAAGACTACCGTTGCCACATAACACTATTTTCACCTATTACGGTGGTGTATTTTCATATTACACTTTCCTATACACTGCATATATTCCCAGTACAACATTAAGGTCCGCACACATCAACGCGAAGTACCGCAGCCGCAGCGAAACTTACTCAAAAATGTTTCTTGCAAATGCGAAAATATATTTGTTTAAGGTGAGAAATTTTATAAAAACAAATAAAAATGTGAATCATTTAAAAATTAAAATTCCCGAAAAAAATACTACAAAATGAACACCTTTCTTAGAAGTCACTCAAGAAATTGTAAAAGGGGAAATCAAAACTTAAAAAAATTTATATCTCGGAAAGCAGATTCTTGCTACAATAAAAGATTCAGATTCGGTTTTAGTACGTCAAAATACATAATACGAAAATAAAAATTTAAAAAATCCAATGATTAAATCGCTTTGCAATAAAAATAATCGACAATCGGAAATAATGTTTAGCCATAACAGGTGAAAACATTGTTAGGTGGCAACGCTAGCCTTTTGGCAGTATTATTTCCTTAAAGGTGGCAATGGTAAATCAAAGCTATATTTGTTACTTTTTGTGTTACACATTCAACATACAACTTGCTGAACTATATCGCCATTAGCTCAAGTTGTTTTATAGCTGGCTGTTGGTTAGAGCTTCGGCGTATGACTGCGGCAGTCATAGGTTCAAGCCCGATACCGGTCGTATTTTTTTTTTGAATCTATTGCTTGATTTTTAATTCTTTTTTAATGTAACAGTTCAACTTTACACAATTACATTATCAAACAAAATTTCTTTCTAATCTTTACAGAATTTAATAAAAAATTACATATTTCACAAATTTCTATAAAAAAAAATATATATTTAGTAAACATTTAATTTTTTCAAATTAGTGTGTTTTTTTCCCGTGCATGGCACGGGCAAATTTACAAGCTTATTTATATTCATATAGAGGCATATACATTTTATTAGAATATTCTAAACACAATGGCGTTCTCCAGGGACGTTACCAGGGGGGGGGGGGGTTTGGGGTGTTCGAACCCCCCCCGAAATCTATGAAGTAATAGAAAAATGTATGGAATAGTTATGAAATTTAAAAGAATTTAAGAGAAAGTTCCGTATCTCCTGGATATTTTATTGTATTAAAAACTTTCGTGTACCAAAAACTGGAAAAATTACAGTTTTAGCATTCGTTATTAAGCTTCGAATATCACGGTTTACATTTACATCAAAGTGAAACAGCTTGTGAAAGTTTAAAGTTATTCGAAATTTCCTGTGTTTAAAATGAAAGCAGGGACGTACCCATGAAGGGGGGGTTTTGAGGGCTTTAGGCCCCCCCCCGAAATATATGAACACAATACGTCGATTTTAGAATAAATCCTTTTCTCATAAACTCCACTTCAGGATTTTTTTCAAATTTTTTTATTACATCTTTTTTTTATGAAAAATCAAAAAATTTGTTTTGAAAAAAGCGTTTTCTAGTTTCTTTCTTCAGTAAAGGTAAAAAAAATTTGTGAAAACCCCCCCCGAAATTTTTTTCTGGTTACGTCCCTGGCGTTCTCAGCTTTTCGGTATTTGGAGAAAATACGATGTAAACATCCTGACAATGTAAACCTCACGTGATGGCTGAGAACGCCATTGTATTTAGAATTCATACATAAATATAGAATATACCCACTTCGAAATATATCGGCTTGTGTATTTAATTGTTTTGTGAAATAATTTTTAAATAAAATGTCAATATCAGTTCAAAAATAGTATGAATTCTTAATTTTTACTTTTTTTTTCCATTTCATAATAAAAAAATTTTTTCGTTTTAAAGTTAACTAATGTTAGTTAATCGAAGAAATTTAACTTAACTAAATGAAAAAGTTAATGGTTTTCGAAATTAACTGAAACGTTAAAAGTTAACTTCGTTAATTAACTATTAACTAATTAACTAGTTAATGCCCAGCTTTGCATATGACCCAACAACATATGAAAAGCGATGAAATGTATGGAGCGTCAGTACATTTCATCGCTCTTTTCCTCTGAGCATGTCATATGAGTAACTACCTGCTGGCACTAAAATTTGTTGTTGTATAAAAATCGCAGTCTTAATTTGAGCTTGAACCCGACCCGATATATCAATATATCGGGACAGTCCCGATATGGCCTGCATTGTCCCTACGTCCCGACAAGAATACTAAAAGTGCATTAGACGTTTTTGACCTCAAATTTAAAGCGTAAAATTTTCGTCAAATTAGTCAAATTGACGGTTAATTGGAAATACTTTTGAAAAAATGTTGTTGATGCATAAAGTTGTATTGTTGATTAATTTAGATCGGTTATATAGCACAATTAACTATGTGACGTCAACAAAAAAATTATACGCGTAAAATTTGACGAGTAAATTTTACGTGTTGACTTCAAAAAATATATGAGAAAAAATTTCTTTCTTTTTTAATTATTTTATTTTTTTAAAACATTATTTTAAGTAGTTTGTGTTTTACTAAGTCACATTATTGGGGTTTTTTTACAGGCTTGGGGATCATTGTAACTTGAGATAGTTTCCAATCATCTGGGTAGTGGCATGTTCTGAGAATCGCTTTAAATATGTGCAAAAGTTGATTTATTGCAACTTTTGGCAGTTTTTTTTATCCTCATGGGCGTTTTTAAGTTCGGTCCTTGTGCATTTTTCGGGTCCATTGCCTCCATAAGTTATTTTTTTTTAATTGCGACTACAATACAGTTGTTGAGTGGGATTAATGTTGGTAATATATCCCACTAGTTGTCGTGTTCGGTGTGAGCGGGAGTGTGGGCTGGAGTGTGGGCGGGAGTGGCCGCTGCAGCTGCTTGGGAAAGCTAGAGTCTTAAATTATTAACAGCTGTGCTTATTTCGTCTTTCGTTTGGTTTGTGAGTTTACTGGTGAGTTTGACCTCAGAGCTTGGGGTGTACTTTATTGTGATTAACGTAGGCGTATGGTCTGACGAGATATCTGGTGATGTTTCAATGGTCAATTGGCTCCTTTTTACAGCTTTGAATACTGCAAACTCAATGACATCGGGAGTTTTGCGACTGTGAGGTGACCAGTAAGTTGGCGTGCCAGAAGAAATCACGTCAAGGCCGAGCCTGTTGACTATGTTCAACAGGATCCTTCCCTTTGTTGACATTAGAGAACCCCAATATGTATGTTTGGCGTTGAAATCGCCGGCAACGAGAAACTTTTGTCCAAGAGAATGGAAAAAAGTCTGGAATTGTTGCTCAGTTATTTTGTGTCAGGGCTGGCAGTATATAGCTTAATATTAGGACTTTTAAGTAGTGGTCGAGAGAAATACTTGCTACTTGAATATATTCTGTACAATAATTCTGGAGAGCATAATGCTTTTTTAGGAAACGCCTTGATTTATAATGGGATTTATATAGGTACATTGGATTATGAGGGATTTGTTGAGATTTTTCTTAAATCCTATTTTAGGGGTAAAGCATCCGCCTCTACAGTTTGCTGTATGGTTGCCACCGTAATTGCTGCATCCTCTTTATTTTGTGGAGATCGCCACATATTACGCACAAGCTGGGAAGTGTGCAATACGATTTTGTGTGGCCGTATTCTTGGCAATTTTGGCACTGAATTGGTCATCGGCGCCTATGAGGTTCTTCCACAGTAATTTTGCGATGTAAAAGATGTCGCAATGAGTATATTGGGTGAGATTCCCCCTTTTGTAAGGACTATGGACTATGGATCGAATTCCAGTTCCACTCGGAATAGTGGTTGGGGAATTTTATCTCGATTTTGTATGTTAAAAACGGATTTAACATGGAAGCGCTCTTCGATTAAAGCGGTTTTGATTTCATTGCATTCAACAAACAAGTCAATGCCTTTCAGGACAACGGAGAGACCTTTGGAGTTTTTGAGCTGATACGTGTAAATAGCTCTTTTTTGAATTATCGAAGGATTCGATTTTTTTTCACGAAAGTAAATTGGAGAGGGTTTTTGAACTTTCGAAATCGGATCTGAAATCGTTGTTTCGGCAAGAATGGCAAATCGGTTTTGCTCTAACTCAATAGACTTTTTGGGATTAGTCTTTTGCATTTTGGAGGAATTCATATTTCCAGGAGGAGAACATCTTCGTTTGAAGTAGGCGTCTATGCCTTTCTGCATTGCCGATTCTTTAATACTCTCTATATTTTGTTTGCTCATTTGTATTCTGACCGGGAGTAACGCAAAGTGGAATTTGCATGCTATGCTGAAATGGAATTTCTAAACAGAGTAGTTACCTGTGTGAAATCATCGATGTGGGATGTTGAACGGAGTATTTGGCAACACTAACTCATGCCTAGAGAGCGTTCTGAGATGATAGACGGAGAGCGTCATCGCTATTAAGGGCAAGCGGGGACACAGTAGAATTTAATGTTAGTTTTTAATTGAAATTTCCTCTAGCACTTTCTTGTGGTTGTTGTAACACTATTTTGGCCGTTTCGTCCTCTGTTTCGCTTTCGTATGAGCGGGAAGCCAAATTTGGCTTGAAATACGCACTCGATTTTTCGGGGAATGTTTTATTCCCATATTTTGCAAATAGATTTTTGTTTTTTTTTATTGTTTTGCAGTGGTACCGACGATGCCGACTGCATGTGAAAAGTGGCGATCACTTTATTGTTTTTTTCGCGGATTTTGTGCTCGAGTCATGTGACACTTTCGTATTTTTTTTGCTATTGTGTGGAGCGGGAAAAATTCCGACCACATAAGACGAATGTTAAATAAATTTTGAAATTTTAAAAAATGTTCTCAGCTGATTTATAAATAAAAAAAAAATTGATTTATATTTAACGAGCTCTAAGTAAATGAATATTGTGTATAGTCGGGTTCAAGCCCAGTTCAACTTTTAAAAAAGCTTAAAATACATCAAAAATTAAAGGTATGAATTCTGTCCTTTAGCATGTATAGCGTTACCGGATTCTCTTGAGTAGAAAAGAGTACAGAGTTACAGGGGGTCCCAAACTCCTCGGCTTTAAGGTATTTCTTTTTATAAAACAAAAATAAATTAGAAAACGAAAAAAATGCCTACAAAAAAGTTCCAGAATTCAATCCTGGTTGAAAAAAACGATTTTTTTTTAAAATTAAAAAAAGGACGTTGATTTTAGTATTTAAGTAAACAAATACAATGATTTATCCACAAAGATTTTTTATTGCCCGGTATGCAATACAACAAAATTCCGTTCCCGTAAGCAAAAATAAAAAAACGAGGCGAAAACAAACCAAATTTCCAGTCCGGCTAGCATATGAAGAGAAAGTGAAAAAAGATTTGCTTTTTTGAGTACTTTGGAGAGATTTTTTGACAATCCGCACAGCGAAAATAACGGAATGACTTTTATTTATACTCACAATAATTTTTTTAAACTTTAATTACAAAATTCAAAAATTAAAGAGTAAAAAATATTTTGCTCAACACAAAACAAAAAATATGTTATTTCTCCAAAACGGAATTCCGACACTTCTGCATATTGGACATTAACTCTTTTTTCGCTTTCTCTGCATATTCTAGCCGAATTGGAAATTTGGTTGGTTTTTCACTTCGTTTTTTCGGAGTTCTTTCCCATCTACATACCAGTTATGGAATTAAAAAATTTCCGAACGTACCTAATGCAGCACCCCTAAAAATAGGGTTACCAGATTCTTTTGAGTAAAAAAGAGTACAGAGTTGCAGGGGGTACCAACCCCTCGGTTTTAGACCACATTTTTAAAAAAATAAATCCACCCATTATTAAAATTTTGAATAAAACCATTTTTTTTTCAATAATTTAAAAAATACTAATTATAGGTAACAAAATACAATGATTTAAGCACAAAGTTTTTTTTTTTGGTAATCTCAAATACTAAAAAAATGAATTTAAAATTTAGTAAAACTCATTTACTACTAAAATTGACTACTTAGGTTTCTTTAGGCGTTAACAACTTTAAATTTCAAACTCCAAAGGGTCTAAGTGACATACAAAATAAACGGATAATAACTATAACACAAAATTTTAGACCCTGGGTGCTAATGTTCCGATCCCTCCTCAAGAAATTGAAAAATGTAGCTATATATTTGGACTGTTTTCGACATTCAAAATTGTGTTTAATATTTCGGTTAAAAAGTAGTAGGTTTAAACTAATTATTTTTTTAATCCTAGCATTTAAGAATTTTCTTAACTTTTTTAATGCAATGTGACGAAAGATGATTTTTTTTTTTTTTTTTTTTAACGACGAATTCCAACGGTTTCACTAACCCGCACAACCGACCGAGGGGCACATCCGCATGACGCACGGATTTGGTGACCGAACAGCCGTAATCCGGATTACGCTGTGTAACCGATCGCGGGTAAACATATTTGGAAATTCGTTTCAGCTACAGATTAAAATGATCAGCTGATAAAACGCATATTAATAAAACACGGATTAGGTTATGAATGCAAGAGAGAATTCTTCCAAACATAACATAATATAAGATTAACGTGATAATAAACAATAGAATTAAAAGAAAATATTATGAAGCATCAGAATTCATGCGACGAATATGAATTTGATCAAATATAATTTTTGTCTACTTTACGATATTAGACTTAACAAAAATACAAAGACAAAACAATCCAAACAGTTAATTTACGCGACAAAGATTACAAATATTAATTTTAGTATTTTGTTTTTTTATACGAAATATAAAAAATCAAATACAAATAGAACAGTTAAGTAAACAGTAACGGAACGAATGTGAATTCAGCTAAAAATTTTGTTTTATTTGTATACAGTAAAAAACAAAATTCTGCTGAAATATAAATATAAAATACAACAAAAATACAACACTTTCAAAAAATCGACAATGCCGATCTTTGTGGAGTTTGGCAACCCTGTCAAGGGCTTAAGTGTGATCAAGTGCATTTAAAATAAAAGTTTTAGTTTTATTAAGTGAATCTGACAGGTCAAAGACAGAATACAGGCTATTAAAATCGCTACAAATACAACGAAAAGGTTCATTCTGCGCGTAATTAGAGCGGCACATATTTAATATCAAAGGAATGAAAGATCTGGAACGACGGGTTGGGATATTAAAATCAATTTCTTGAAGCAAAAATGTAGAATTTAGAGAGCCATTTATCAATTTAATCAAAAATGTTACATTAAGCATCGTTCTTCTATTTTTTAGAGTAGGGATGTCCAAGAGTTTTAAACGATTTTCGTATGGAGGTAGGTTCTGATTCGGTTTCTTAAAGCAAATAATAAAAATTGTTTTTGAACCGATTCAATTCTATCAGAGTGGCAGTTGTATTGTGGATTCCACAAGACTGATGCATATTCCAAAATTGGTCTTACAAGTGATATGTAAACACTTTTGGTAACGAATGGGTCATTAAATTCTTTTGACCATCTTTTAATGAAACCTAGAACACCCCTCGCCTTATTCACACATAAGTCAATATGTAGATGAAAACGAAGTTTTGGATCCATAGTAACACCCAGGTCCACAAAAGTAAAAACCTTTTCTAACTGACAAACCTAATATTTGAAGGTTTTTGTTTTAATTCTGACGAATAATAAAAATGGGTTACCTTACATTAAGCTGTAATATGATAAAGTCCCAGAAATAAGAAAAAGAGTACTTAATAGTACTTTCGGGAAAAAAGTGAGAGTAAAATAGAGGAGGGCCTAAAAAAGAGTACTGTACTCTTTAAAAGAGTACGTCTGGTAACCCTACCTAAAAACAAACAAACACGTTTCGCTGTGATCACGATTGTGGTAGAGAGGTCATGTACTTAGGGAAGAAACTTTATATGCACAAACTACCCATACTGTCAATTTCAAAGAGTTTTTAGTTTTAAAAAAGTGGGGGTGGCATATGCGACCCAGTGGCTAATTCTCCTCCTTCTACCCTACCTAAATGGATGCCAATGTACGTACACATTTTTTTCGTTTTATCATTTTTAATTGTTTTGTGTAAAGAGTTACAATTGCTTTTACACGTTTTAAAAGTATTACAGAAAGAAGAAAGTAATTTTTTGTTATTGTTTTCCTTTTTGTTATATAATACTTTAAAAACGTGTAAATCAGTTTCACTGAGTTGATTTAAAGCCAGACACCAATACAAAAAAATTATAGTAACACGCATTGCGTTATGAAATTTAATTAATTAATTCAATCTCATTTAGATCATTATTTGGCAAATTAACTAAATCACTGGCTTTGTAATTAAAACAGCAGCTTTCATTACTTCGAATTAAGTCTTTGGTTTGAATCAAAGCAGCACAAGTTTTCACTGCCAATTTATTTCAGCATTTGGTTTTTATTAAGTTTTGAACAGAAAAAATTCTCAACGCGAGGAGACCAATATGGCAAAGAAAGTAATTCCTGGACAATGCGAAATATATTTGCGAACATTAGTTCATTTACCTCATTTCTGATCTGGCTCACTTCAATCAAGAAATCAGATATCGTTAGATTTTCAAATTGCTCGATATACTGAGCTATTTTGATCTCTTTTTCCGGAAATAATATTTTTTTGTGTGTAGGTTTAGGTTTTCCAATTTTTGAAAACAATGAGGATCTCAGAACTTTAAAGTTTAAAAAAGTCATTAACTTTGCCGACAGATATTATAAATTTCAATATTATATTGTTATTGGTATTCATTCCAGTCGCCTTGTGTATTATCCATTGTTTTCATCACTTGAATTTCTTTATTGAAAAAGTCTTAACAATACAAGTACAAAAGTATCTAAATATGCACCATATAAATCTCCAAACCTACTTTTCTGACTTGGGTGTTAGTGAAGTAAATTGAAAACTAAAATATCATTCTTTCAGTGATGACCGCCTCAACCCGACCGAATTCGCACTCATCTGTCGTGCCTTATTCCGCAACGATAAGGGACATATTTATGAGGTACCACCCGAACGCTTGGAGCAGATTTTCGCAGTTTTCGACAGCAATGGTGATGGATACATTGACAGGGAAGAGTTTAAATTCTGCTGGAATCAATGGATAAAAACGGTAGGTAAACATTTGCAATTAAATGGGACCGATTTGTGAACAATTAAAGCGATAGAGGTTTGGTAGATGATTGCAAATATTGCATATTGGTGAAAGCCGCATAGGAATTCATAAATTGAAGGTATCGCGCTATATTTAAACTAAAACTTTATAAAATTTAATAAAAACCCAATTGTTAAAAATCCCCACCCAATAATTAAAATCCCTTTTTGCTCGTTAGCTCAGTCGCGACGCGCGGTATTGTAACCCTGTATCACTTCCTTTCTTTTCCAATAATACACAAAAAAAATATATTTTAAAGCGCACTCGATTTACGGGATCAGACCGACCTGTCTGAATCCCTCACGATTCTTTTCAGAATCAAACGGAAAACGGCCAAACAAAATCAAAGAAACAACTTGAAATTCCTAGGGTGGATAATACTTCACAAAAAAAAAAACAAATCGAATTATGACCGAACACATCCTGACCAATTCTATCAATCTTTCCAAAATTTATTAAACTAAATAGCAGACTGCCACAAATAAAATAAAGCACTCAAAACACTAGCTGGCAAAACTACACGGAAAAATACTCCCTTTGAAAAATTGTCCCCCAGCCACAATCCAACGATGGCAACCGCTTCCACCAGAAAAACAACAAAAAGAATCAAATATAAAAAACACTGACCAAAACCAAATCAATTAAATATTTTAAAACAATTAATAATTAAAATTTTAAACACAAGGATTCTTGCACTCTCGTCCGCACTGCTCAAAAATAACTAAAAGAATTCGAATATGTAAGCGCCTATGACGCTTACATTCCATTTTCAGCCTTCTTCACATACATAGAGTGCGGCCTACACAGATACCAGGATTCGCAGTCGGAGCCTTACTGTAATGGAATTTTAGACTCTCCCCATCTTTTGCGCCGCTTCAATCCTAACGTGGAATTTATCCAACAGATACCTTGTCTAAATTACCTTCCTTTTGTTTGATCTACGTACGCAAATGCACACTGCTGCAGTTGTTTGGTCCTTACCCAGTCAATAATTTTGTCGTTAAAGAGCTCGTAAACGAAGATTTTTTCGATGGAAAAGCGGATAAAACAATCGTAGGCGACACACGATAACGATACGTATACGAGTCCGACTTCGTTCTTTATTTTGCATCGAAACGAGTTATCGTTATCGAACAAAAAAGTGCTTTTTAACGAATTCGTTAACGATCTCGTAAACGATCATCCTTACGACTTTTAACAAAACTTAAACAAAAATATTTTGTTTTAACTTGGAATTTTTTTACTTTATTTTTATTTGCCGACTGACTTTTCTTTAGAATCATTTGTAATAACTTTTTCACAGAGTCGGACCCGGGATTGAACTCACGTCCTCCGGATTTTAAAGTATGTGCCAAGCGCTTAACACATTCGCCTAACTCAGCCATTATTGAACAAGCGCTTAAAACTATATCTTAACAAACATTTTAAAATTGTTTTCCTAACAGTTTGAAAAACACTGATTCTAAAAATAGAAATTATCTTGCTGAGAAATCGTTATACAACTTTTTTCTAACAGTTTGAAAATCATTGGACCTAAAAATAGTTTTTCAAAACGATAATTTCGTTCGTTAATGTACTCGTAAACGAAGTCGTTAAAGAATTCTTTAACTAAGTCGTTAACGATTTCGATACGATATTTTATCGATGAAATTACGACTATCGTAATATACGAGTGAATGTCGGACTTTTCTCGAATATTTTTGATCGAGAAAAGATCGTAAAATACGATCTTCGTAAAAAGTTCGTTCAATTATTGGCTGGGTATCTATAGTATGAGAGAGTTTTGTGTGTATATGATGAGAGACGGAGTTGCGTGGGTGAATGCGATATTTTGGGTTTATGCATTGGCTACGTTTTGCGGATAAAAGAGAAAATGAGTGGAAGTTTGCCTGCGTGTATGATGGTGGGTGTTGATTGGGGCCAACTTTAAAATGTTAATATTGCAGGCAATTGTTGGTAGGATAAAAACTAT
The DNA here is from genome assembly GCA_951394025.1 of Heteromyza rotundicornis. Lineage (NCBI taxonomy): Eukaryota > Metazoa > Arthropoda > Insecta > Diptera > Heleomyzidae > Heteromyza > Heteromyza rotundicornis. The sequence goes on from OX596012.1 coordinate 25,192,331, forward strand.
ACGATATAGGGGTTTGAATGTTTTAAGTTCGGAAATTTATGTTTAACAGAAAATCGTGGCTGTGCTACGCGGATCCTGTTTTTGATAACTCTAAAGTATTTTTCTTTTAAATATTTGTACTTATATGCTAAAAGCTTTTGTACAGGTGAGAAAAAGAACAAATCTTGTTTTTTTTGGTTCGGTTTTTTTGGTGGCTGCAATCCGTACATCTGTGAGCTGTGAGGGTAGGGTTGCCACACCGTCTGGATTGTCCAGATTATTTGTATTGTGTCCAGAGTCCAGTTTTTCAATAATTTGTTCAGATAACATTTTCTCTGATTTCTCAGTAAAAAAAAACTAACTATAAGTCAGAAAACCCAACGGACTTATAACTTTTCGTTTTTATTTCAATTACTGCGAATTACTGCCATTTAAATAACTTTTACCCTAAGGAAAGAAATAAAATTATGGTTGATTTCATAAAATCTTAATAAAAAAAGCTGCCAAAGCATGGATTTAATAAGACTGTATACGCCATTCTAAACCTTTTACGAAGAATCTTCTGAAATATTTACACACCACACAAAATATTTTTTAAAAAGTAGACCATTTCGTAATTTGGTTTCGCCTTAAGTGCTTCTTGCTTTTGACCACAAAATATGTGTGGAAAGAATAGCATTGTACTGTTTTTAACTGAAGTTGTAAAGCTTTCAACGTCTTTAAAAACTGAGCGTGACAAATGTTAAAATTTTGGTTGCATGTCAATGAGAAGGTATCCAAGGCGGTTACAAACTTCTAACAGCGCCAGAATAAACCTGTAAAGGTGTTTTTTCATAATAAGCTATGTAATTTAATTGTTTTTTTCAATGTGAGGAAGAACCAATGTATATCCTTGCATATTGCTATCCAATTCTTACTTTACTATTTCTTAAAAATATTTTTTTTTTTTTTATAGTAATTTTATTCAATTGAATCACCTATAATAACTTAGGTCTAACAATGATTTTTCAAAAATTCAGAAATTCAGCTTATTTTTATAATATTCAGATTAAAACTATTTGCCCTATATCCATTGATTTAGGCAATGTAGAGTTATCGTAACTAATATATGGGGAATATATTAGTTTCGTTTGAGACGTGAGGGATTCAGAGGTCTCAGTAAATTTCTAGCTAGAATGTTTGGGTGAAACATGAGCTTCTGCTTGTACTTCGAGGTAAATTTCGGAATTTCGTCTTTTACTGCAGGTATATTCAGGTCTCTGTGGATGTTAGTATTTTTTATATACCAAGGGGCTCTGGCAATTTGTCTCAGGATTTTAGATTGGACTCTCTGGAGTTTTTCCACGTTCGAGGGAGAGGCAGTGCCCCAGAGTTCAATTCCATATGTCCATATGGGTTTTATTATACTTTTGTATATTTGGACTTTGTATGTGAGATTTAGCTTTGATGCCCTTGAGATTAGCCAATTTAGTTCCAATTGCTTTAATTTGATCTGAGTGATTTTGGATTCAATATGTTTATGCCATGTGAGTCGGCGATCGAGATGCATTCCAAGATACTTGGTTTCGGAACTTTCAGGGACGACTTGGCCGTTTATCTTCAGAGCAGGACACGTGCCCCTTCTTAGAGTGAAGGTTAAGTGACAGCTTTTGAATTCATTGACCTTGATTTTCCATCGATGTAGCCAATTACTTAGAGTGTCCAAGTGTTTTTGCACGTATAGAGATGCCATGTCAGGGTTTGAGTGAGAGCACATGACTTGATATTAACGTACAGTGCCGAAGCCACTAAATGAAGTAGCATTCGCCGCATTCGGCCGTATTAAAATATGTTTTTCAACATTAATTCACGCAAGTAAATAAGAGTGAAACTGAAACTATGCACAAAACAAAATGCAGTCAGTCAATGCACTCTTAAAACTCTTAAAACGTCAGTTCAATCGGTTGTGCGAATAAAAAATCTGCTCTCATAAAATCAATTTTTTATATCGGAAATTCTACTCTAAAAATATTGAAACAGCCCCGAGGCTTCGTGCGATAGTACAGTGACGCGTTTGCATAGGGCTCGCGATCACTTGCTTGGACACTTTTGTAAAATTTAAAAACAAAACGAAAATTTTTGACAAATAAAATCACAATTCGAATTCGTTTCATCAACAAAAACTTTATCCCGCGCAACATATCTGCTAAAACAAAATATAATCAGCTGATCCACTGACAGCAAAGTCAACACAGCGTTGACGTTAAAATTTCCCTCAGAAAAAAATATCCCAAAAAACATCTGTTTGCAGCGATCAGCGAGTACACAAACCGCATCGCGCCATCTATGTGTCGCTTTTCTAATTAGGGTGACCGGAACCTTAAAAACGCGAAATTAGTACCAGTGTGACCGCTCGTCATGCAACGTACCCCTCCGTCATCAGTAGACAGTGGACGAAATGGTACAGCTCATCAGCAGCTGCAACTACAACAACAACTTTTGCAACCCCTGCAGCAAAAGCTTCCACAGCAAGACGGTGCGCAGCAACAGCTTCCGCAACAACAACAACAACCTATTCAAATTCCCTCGCCAGATATACAGTGGAGTTCCCATAGCGATACTGCACACGCAAACACAGGTAACTCTGTATCGTCAATTTCTTTGGTTGATACCCCTAGCAAATATATTGAAATCCCCGTAGGCCTTACCCCCATTCCTGACTCAAGTGAGACGAATAGCGGATTTTCTGAAATCGCTAATCGCATAACAAAGGTCGCTACTCGCTCCATTAATACAGGTCAAAAGAGCAAAATGCCGACAGTGCAGACAGGAATCAACATTTACTTCGCAAAGCGAGTACTATCGTCCCCCCCTAATTGGAATAGGCATTCCGCAAAAATTCAAAAGACGAATCCCGTTAAACCATCTCTCGAGCTTGGGCAAAATCAATATGCGATTCTTGCTGAAGAAAATGATTCGGATCCCAAGCCGAAATCGCAAAAACCCCCACCTATCTACCTGCGTGAGCGAAACTCTAATTCGCTCATCAAAGATATAACTCAAAATATTGGTCCTAATAATTTCCACGTGATTTCTATTCTCAGGGGACAAGTACACGAAACAAAAATCCAAATTTACAGCGAATCCAATTATAGAAAAATTGTCAATCTCTTTGATAAACTTAAAAAGAGCTACTACACCTACCAGCTCAAAAGTTCCAAAGGCCTCTCAGTCGTACTGAAAGGTATCGAGCCTTTCGTAGAATGCGACGAAAACAAAACTGCACTAAGCGATGAAGGCTTCCAAATAAAGTCCGTATTCAATATCCAGAATCAAAAAAAAATCCCACAACCCCTTTTTCGTGTGGAACTAGAGTTCGACTCAAAATTGCTCAAAAAAGGTGAACCCCACCCGATATACTCGCTCAGATATCTGCTACATCGCAAAATCACAATTGAAGTGCCTCACAAGCGCAGTGGACCGATTCAGTGTCATAACTGCCAAGAATACGGCCACACAAAGTCTTACTGCACTCTTCCCAGCGTGTGCGTAATTTGTGGAGACCTGCACGAAACAGGTTCGTGCACAAAAACAAAAGAGGATTCCACTATTAAAAAATGTAGTAATTGCGGTGGCAATCACACTGCTAACTATAGAGGCTGTGCAGTCTATCAAAGCTTCATAAAAAAGACGGAAAAAGTTACGCAAAAACATGAAACATGGAAAACCCAAAAATTTCCTCCGCTATCCGCTGCACAATCCTTCGCAAACCCACTTACAAAACAAGGCGTTTCCTACGCCAGTGCCTTAAAAAGCGGTCACTCTGCCACTGTGCACGCGCAACCTGCTCCTCCTAGTAGTAGCCTTGAACAAACTCTACAAATATTCATGCAAAATATGTCTCAATTTATGTCTGGTATGCAAAATATGATGCAAGAAATGATAAAGAATCAAAGTCTTTTACTACAACATCTCATGTCTAAGCCATGAATGGTTTAAAAATATCATTCTGGAATGCAAACGGCCTGTGTCATCACAAACTAGAACTTCTCGAGTTCTTGAAAGAGTCCAGCATAGACGTTATGCTAATTTCTGAAACACACTTCACTGAAAAACACTTTTTCAATTTACCAGGATACAGACTCTATGACACAAAGCATCCAAGCGGAAACGCTAGAGGTGGAACCGCCATTCTCATTAAAAGTCGTATAAAACATTACGCTCTCCAGAATTATTGCACAGAATATATCCAAGCGACAAGTATTTCTCTCGATGAATACTTAAAAGGCCTAACATTAACAGCTATATACTGCCCGCCCAAAATATCTGAGCAACAATTCCAGACTTTTTTCCATTCTCTTGGACAAAAGTATCTCGTTGCCGGCGATTTCAACGCCAAACATACATATTGGGGTTCTCTCTAGATCTCTCATCAGATCATACGCCTACTATTATCACAATAAAGTATGCGCCAAGTTCTGAGGCCAATCCACCAGATAAACTGACCAGCAAACTCACAAACTGGCTCAAATATCGAAAGTATATAAGCTCCCACATTATCCCTAATGTGTCACTAAAAACGAAAGTTTAAATACACACAGCTGTTAGAAATTTCACACTCTTGCTTTCCCAAGCAGCTGCAGCGGCCACTCCCGCCCAAATCCCAAAAAGTTCAACTCGCAGCTATGCAAAGTGTACTCCAAAGGACATAGAGCAGTTAATAAAAAATAAAAGGAAAATACGTCGCGATTGGCAAAACAACAGATCCCCAAATCTGAAAAAACAGCTTAATGATGTCTCTCGAATTCTAAAAAAGCAGCTTGAGAGGAAATCCGAAAGAGAATTACAGCTATTTGTTGAACATCTCGCACCCACAAAATCAACAAACTACTCGCTCTGGCGAGCTGCAAAAAATATGAAAAAACCAATACTGACACCCCCTCTAAGGCTGCCAAATGGAAACCGGGCCAGAAGCGATGCAGAAAAGGGTGCAGCTTTTGCCAACCACCTAAAAACCGTGTTCACCCCGAACACGACAGCTGGTGATATCCCAATACCAACATTAATCCCACATAATACCTCTTGTACAATAGCGATTAAAAAAAACGAACTTATGGAGGCAATAAACAAAAGCTTGGACCCGAAAAAAGCACCAGGACCGGACTTGATAACGCCAACAATGATAAAAGAACTGCCAACAGTTGCAATAACCCACTTATTGCACATATTTAACGCGATTCTCAGAACATGTCACTACCCAGATGATTGGAAACTATCTCAAGTTACAATGATTCCCAAACCTGGAAAAGATCCCAGTAATGTGACGTCATACCGGCCTATAAGTTTGCTCTCTGTAATATCGAAACTCTTCGAAAAACTTTTAATAAAATTGATTCTACCGAAAATTCTAGAAAAACAAGTGATTCCCGATCACCAGTTTGGCTTCCGCGAAAAGCATGGCACTATTGAGCAAGTGCACCGCAAGTGCACCGCAGTGTTGACTCAATAAAAGGCACTTTCGAAAATAAACAGTATTGCTCCGCTGTTTTCCTCGATATCACCCAGGCCTTCGATAAAGTCTGGCACGAAGGACTTATTTACAAACTACAGCATATTCTTCCCGCTAATATGCACTGCCTACTCAAAAACTACCTCACGAATAGAAAATTTGTAGTAAAATACAAAAGCTTTGTCTCCCTTAAAAATATGCAACTTTAATAAAAAAAATGTTCCTACTTTTTTTGAATGTTCAGTTGAAAACGGAAAAGTCCAGATATTTTTTTCTATAATCCAGACGAAAATCATTTTGCATGTGGCAACCCTATGTGAGGGTCAATAGCCTTTCGTTTTTTTGCACATCAGATTTTGGAAATCTGGAAAGTGAAGGAGGGAAGAACATACGAAAAAGGCAAGAAGAGCCAAGATCAGCACCCGACGAAAATTCATGCTTCAATTATGCTAGGATGGAAACGATTCTCTGAGCGGCTGAGAAAGTTCGGTTGTGCGTGAAAAAGAACAAAGCAAGCAAAAACAAAAAAGTGCATATATAAAAAACGGAAAAGTTTTTTTGCACTAAAAAAAATGTAGATACATTTTTTTTTTAACATATAAAGACAAAAAAAAGAAACAGAAAAAAAAGACGGAACAAAGAAAAAAAATGTATCTTAATAGTAATTGATAGTAATTTCATTAAATTAGAATATTTTTTTTCTTTATAATTATTGTTTTTTAGTGTAAAAGTGCGTAGGGTTAAATTTGAACGCCTTTAAAAATAAAGGTAATTTTAAAGAAAAAAAAAAAGAGTAGGCAATATTCTCATTGTCATAAAAAAAAAGGGACAAGTAGAAGAAAAGTGCGTGATAACAAAAAGAAAAATAAATAAGACAAAAAAGACAAATAAGAAAGAGAGAGAGCCCACTGCCCTCGGCGACCCCATCCCCTTTGTTATAAGTTTTTTTTCTAGCACGCAGGAGGATTCAATACATCGGAGGATTCAATACATGGGTGAGTGCGTTTATTTGTTTTACCATTTTTCTTGCCTCCAACTTTCGTTTGACTTTAAATCGCCTAGAGTAGTGATCGCAAAGATAAAAATAAGAGAAACAAATAAGTCTCCACTATTCAAAACAATAAAAAGAGAGAAAACAAAAGTAGCGAAAAGGAAACAGGGAGCGAACATAATCATTTGGCTACGGCTTTTTGATACTTTTTCCTTGCTTGTTTGTTTTGATTCCATTTGTACTTACGCACTTAGTTAGGTTTTAGTCTTTTTTTTTATTATTAAGTCAATCCCATAATTTCATATTTATAATAGAATAAGAAACCGAATTTTATTTATTTATTTAATTTTTTTTATATTGTTTTTTTTATCCACAAATATATTTTCAATAAATTTTGAGTTGGTTAACGTAGTTATTTGTTTTGCAAACCGTTTGGCTAGACTCATTTGCGTTGGTGTGGGGGCCAGCGGACGGACGTGAAGGTCGAACGGACGTTTTAGAGATACAAAGTGACTGACTTAGGGTAACGACTGACGGACATAGCAGTAATTGGGAATAGTGCCAATAAACAGAGCCAGGGCACTATTCATGGCCATGAATCCGCCAGATCATAGATGGGGTGGGATGGCTCTACTGCTGGACTGTGACGTGGACAGTATTGTAGGTTGGGGTGTTCACGTTTTGATATGCTGGTATGTAATTGGAAGGGTGCGGATTCTTATGCAAATGCATATTTGTTTAGCGTAATGCTAAAACAAAACTAAGTAGATATCTTTACGAAAAAATTTGTTGAACTTTGCTTCAAAAATTTAAAAACACAAGTTATTTTTTTCAACTTAGTTAACATGACAAGTGAAAAAGTAAAAAGAGAACATTTGACAACTTTGTTTGGCGATCAATTTTACAAAATGTAAGCAAGAACGGTTAGAGTGGAGATATTTATCGACTTATTTCATATAAATAAGTAAAACTTAATTCTTTAAACAGTAAGTTTGATAAAGATGCAAGATTATTAATCCAAAATGCCGAAAGTCGTATCTGCTCGGGCTTCCTTGAACAAGCATGTTATCGATTACCCAAATGTTTTTAAAACAGACGGCAACATTTTGTGTTGCAAAATTTTAACAAAGCGGTTAGCTTCGAAAGAAAATCCCATGTGGATCAACACTTAAGAAGTCTGAAGCACAAGACCTTATATGACCGGGGTGTTGGTAATGATACCCAATCCCTTCTAAGGAATGCTTCAAATGGTGGCATTTCTAAGTTTTGTTTGGACTTGTGTGAATGTTTGGTGGCAGCTGATATTCCCCTACGAAAATTGAACAATCCGCACTTAAGAAACTTTTTAGAAAAATATACGAAGGAAACCATTCCCGACGACTCGACTCTACGAAAAAATTATGTAGACCAAATATACAATTCACAATTATGTGACATCAAAAACATTCTAAAAAAAAGAGTAAAACAAGTTTTTAAAATATAACCCTTTAACCGACTAAAAAGCAGAAAATAAATTTCCTTTAAATTAATTTCAGCAATTTCGATTTAAAATTAAGGGTTTTGGCTACTTTGCCCTAATATAAATGCAGATTTTGTCAAATCGCTGAAATTAATTTAAAGGAAATTAATTTTTAGTCGGTTAAAGGGTTATATTTTAAAAAAATATTTTTTTACTATTTTTTTATATTCCTCTTTTTTTAAAAAAAAATTTTTCTTCTCCCCTTTTTTTCCCTTTTTTATTCTTTTTCCCGAATGCGAACCTAAGTAAAAAATTTCAGCCTTGTAGCTTACAATATACGAAAATTAGAACTTTAAATTGACTTCATCCCGCTCCCCTTTGCCCCCGCACCCCCCTTTCCAAAGGGTACAAAATTTCATTTTGTCAATAAGAAGTCACCTACTGATGGACCCCATTTAATAGAATGCATTGTCACCGGAGTTCTATCAGTGTTCCGAATTTCGGCCTTCTAGCTCATGTGGAAGTGTATGAAAAAGCTCGCCGCAGATTTGAGGATATATATATATATCTCTACCCGTTAGCGATAACATCTTATGTCGACATAGTAAAAAAAAGAGTAAAAAAAAAGTTTTTTAAAATATAACCCTTTAACCCTTTAAAAGCAGAAAATAAATTTGTTTTTGGGTTTTTGGCGATTTCAAAATCTGCAATGATATTAGGAACAAAGTCAAAAACCCTTAATTTTAAATCGAAATTGCGGAAATTAATTTAAAGGAAATTCATTTTCTGCTTTTTAGTCGGTTAAAGGGTTATATTTTAAAAAACTTGTTTTTTAATCTTTTTTATTTTCTTCTTTTTAAAAAAAAAAATTTTCAGCCCTGTAGCTTAAAAAACACGAAAGTTAGAACTCTAAATTGGCTCCATCCTGCTCCACTTTGCCCCCACACCCACACCCACTTGTAGCTTGAAGGAATTGGAAGTTATGCCATGTTTAAAAAAAAAAAATATATATATATATATATATATTTATAGTCCACCCAAAGCAAGTTAATATAAGGGTTATAAAAATCGAGATTTTTATGGCAATACTTTCGCATTTAGGATACCTGTGTCATCGGTTTGCTCCTATTGCAGCTGCTTAGTATTTTCAATTTTGAATAACATCTTAAATCACTAAAACCTTTAAGTGCATTGAATTCTTTCGTCCAGTTAATCTAAAAAATGGTATGTAAGATGAGCATCCAAAGTTGTAATCAAAAAAATGTTCAGCTAAGCCTTAGTCAATTTGATAGCAAATTGGTTGATATTTTTAGAATTTCGATTTTTCCGATTTTTTTGCTCTCCTGAAAAAGTTGAAAAACAGACTTAAGATGTTATCGCTAACGGGTAGAGAATATATATAGTCCACCCAAAGCAAGTTAATATAAGGGTTATAAAAATAAATTTTGGTGGGTTTCAATCGATAAAAGTACAGATATACAAGGACGTTACATTGCGAATGTAATAGTAGGGATCCTGCACGAAGACGAGGACCAGAAATTCCTTCTAAATGTAGTGGAGCTACAAAAAACCAACCATGCCACAATTGCTCGTGCGTTCAACGATTCAATTAAACTTATTGGAGAAGATTTCAATAAAAATAGAGTGCTATTTCTTTTGAGCGATGCTGCGCCTCATATGGTGAAGGCGGGACAAGGCTTACTAATTTTCCATCCAAAACTTATGCACGTCACCTGTTTAGCTCATGCCATGCATCGCGGAAATAAGAAGCCACTTCTACGACGTTGATTCGTTAATAGCTAATGGAAAGACAATTTTTCTAAAATCGCCTTCAAGAGTAGAAGCATTCAAAGAGAAATACGCATCACTTCCTCTACCACCTGCACCAGTCGTTACAAGGTGGGGAACGTGGATAAATGCTGTGGGTTACTATGCGGAAAATTTCGAACAGTTTGCAGATGTTGTCAATGATTTTGAAAATTCCGATGCCTTGTCCATTAAAAATACAAAAGAATTATTGATGTTACCATCTATAAAAACTCAACTAGCTTTCATTCATTCGAATTGTGGATTTCTTTGTGAATTTATCACTAAATTAGAGGGGAGGAACTCTTTAAAAACTCAAACTAAATTAATTCATGAAATTGTTAAAAAAATGCATGCTGTAAAAGGCGTAATTGGGCAAAAAATTCGTAAAAAAATAGATACAGTGCTTGAAAAAAACCAAGGCTTTCAACAAATTAAAAAAATCTCGAACCTTTTTGAGATTGATGAGAGTTTTGAAAACAATTTTGAATACGATTACACTCCAGGTGAATTGTCATCTTTCAAACACGCAGAGAAAAAATATGGTTGGAGCATGATCGCAGAGATCATACATTTTTTGCTATAATAATATTATGATTGTAGCGAGCATTTATGGTTGGGGTGACAAAGCGAATGATTTCAGAAATCATAATATGATGCAGGCAATAATTAACATGATTAGATATTCAATAATGATAATGACAATCATATAATGGTTGGCCTGAATGAATACTCACGAAAATGTCATATGATTAGTATATGTATGCATTTAGAACATAATAAATGCAAGGCAGTAGTAGCTAAACGTGCTAACGCGCTTCGTCAGCAACCCAAGAGTCCCGGGTTCAAATCTCGGCACGGCCAAACGTAAGTAAGTAAAAACAAATTTATATGAACTTTTATTTCTTTAATATAATAAACAATCAACTACTATTACATTGAAATATTAATAATATAGTTTAAAATAATTAAAAAGTGGATACAGAAATTCAATTAAAAGTTAACTAAAAATTGGTTTACATGATTGTAACCATCATCTACATTTTGGCTGCAACCATGTACATTTTTATTTTGCAATCATGTCCATTTTGGCTGCAACCATGTACATTTTTATTTTGCCATCGTGTACATTTTGGCTGCAATCATGTACATTTTGGCTGCAACCATGTACATTTTCAGTTTCCAATCACGTGGATGGTTGGTGCAATCATTTCGCCAATCATAATATGTTCCCCTTAAAATATGATTGGGTCAACCATGTTTTTTCTCTGCGTGAATATAGCCCAATTACGTCGGTATATGTCGAGCGGTCTTTTTCTTTATATAAAATCTTTTTAAGACCAAATCGACAAAATTTTTGTTTTGAAAACTTAAAGAAAAGTTTTTTGTATATGCTAACAAAGCATTTGTATTAAAATATGTGATAAATACGCAGAATTAGGCCGAGTTTCTCAATCACCATTTAAGGGCGATTGCTATTCTCAATATATGTTTCGTTTACTATACGAGTTGCTCGTATAGTAAGTTCCACTCTATTAAATCGAACACTGTGTTACACAGTGTCAATTGTTGTATTCTTGAAGTACGGTGTTGCACGGTACTTTAAGACTAAATTGAATGTCGAATTAAAACAATGACTGCTTGGTTTCAATTATCTGATTTAACTCGCCGTTCTTTATTTAATTGGTACTTATATAGCACAATTATGTCTGATAACAACATTAATATTTGCAATGACAATTGCTATGCAAAAAACATTATGCAGCTTGGATTGGCACGCGTGACCCAAATACGGCATATATGCTGAGTCAGGCGTCTGGTCGTTGACTTCTCCTGGGAATACAAACTGTATTTATTGTTGCATAGCAATTGTGAGTCAAGCTTAATTCTCCAGCATTTGGCAATATGTTTCCAAGTTAGGGCGGGAACTCAACATTCTGGCCACTTTTGAAGTCTTCAACTTCGAACCTAAAGTCCGTTTGATGTGATTTGATGTCTCGTATCTCATTGGTCACATTCTCCAGTTGCTCTTCGTGATTGATGATGCGAAGGTGAGTGAATACAGTTGCCTCGTGGTGTATCAATTCACTTCCGAATGTAAGGTTGATTTTTGGATTAAATGATTGACTTAACACCTCGGAGTGTACAGGTCTTCCAGATTTTATGATGACATCATCATTCTTAATTTCGCATCCAGCTGCCAAGGTTACAAGTCCGGTGCCATTTAAGTGAGTGGGAACAGCAGTGTTGTTGCAAATGAAGGTGATGAGTTGCTGCTTGTATAATGAAAACAACCACTGATTTGGCGTTTGTAACTATATCCATGAATTGTGTGCTGGCATACTGTTTACCATGCATGTTGTCGGAGCTGGGTGCTGGAGGAATAGCTCAATTTCACAGGTGGTTGACTGCGGATTTTTAATCTCAATTGGATGTTGTTGTTTACAAAAGTAGTGCACATCGTTAACTTGATCGCAATGACTTAATTTGAGTGAGGTCATTAAGTAAAATTGATCTCGGTATAAGTTCGTAAGTAACACTTCGAACTGACTGGTAATGGCAATAACGGAAGTTTTAACTATTGATGGTAGTGGAACCAGCTTATATATGTCAAAGTCCGTTGACTGCAATAGCGGTAGCGTTATTCCGAATATAATGAAATTGTTCACCACTCGATAATGGATTTTCGGTAATCTGTAAATGAGTGTTATTACAATGATTCCGTTGTTTGTAGGAAGTACCGTGTTCGGAGGAAGATGTTCCTTTATATACGCTAATTCACTCTGAATCTGGGAGGGAGCGATGACGAGAGTGTTGGCACGGTTATGATGAGTATCCGTGATTATATCTTGAATAGCTCCTTGAGTAAATTTACATTCTTGTATTAGTGACGTAAAAATGACAGTGTATGAACATTTTGGATTGATTTTTGTTGCCTTGATTCCATGCTCAAGTTTCGTAGTTTCTCATACACAATGTCTAACTCCTTGTTGATTTCCTCGCTCGATTGGTGAGAATACTGCTCGAAGGCATTCAATTGTATATAGTTAAAATGTTTTTATGCGTTTTTTGGAAAAAAAAAACTTTTCTATAGAGAATTTAACTATTTAATTTAACTTTTAACGAAGTTAACGCTGTCATTGGCTCTCCAATCAAAAAATGACCTGCTGTTAGAGCTCTTAAATCATTAGGATCTGACGACATTGGTGTAAGTGGATTGGAGTTCAGTGGAGTGGGTTGGAATTGCTGAACATGTATCTCGTAATTTTGATTTCGCTTAATTTGTCGAATTCCTTTCGAAACCTTAGCCATGATGACTGTAGTTCGACGGGCAATTCGTCATCCCAGTCAAATTTTTTGTTTCCACAGTTGTTGCATGAATATTTTACTCATGACGACTACCGGATTTACTAGTCCTAATGGATCGAATATCTGAGAGGCTTCTGCAAGAATTGTTCGTTTTGTGACGTTCTTGAAGGTCCGCACTGTTGGGGTGACAGAAAAGATGTCAGTAACTGGATGCCAAACCAATCCAAGTGTTTTCACGTGCTCATCGTCTAGCTCGGAGAAGTTGAGTTGTATCTCCAAATGTTGTTTTGGTATATCGGCCACCAGCCTCGGGTGATTGCCGCACCATTTGCGTAAATCGAATCCTGCTGACATAAGTAGTGATTTAAGCTGTTTCTGCTTTTCAACTGCTTCTTCCAAATCATTGCTCCCTGACATTACATCATCAACGTAAAAGTCTTCTATTGCGGCTGCTCCCAATGGATGCTGCTTCTCGCCATCTTCCGCAAGTTGTTGAAGACATCTTATAGCGAGATATGGTGCGGATTTGGTGCCGTATGTCACCGTCTTGAGTTGATAATATTTAACAGGGTCAGGCGGCTGTTCCCTCCACATGATTAGTTGGAGATTTCGATCTTCTGGTGCAACGATGATTTGTCTATACATCTTGACGATGTCTGCTGTAAACACATAACGCTTCATCCGGAACCGAAGTATGATTGTGAATAAGTCGTCTTGTATCCTTGGGCCATTTAATAACAGATCATTTAGTGACAGGTTGTTTGACGTCTTTGCCGATGCATCAAACACCACTCTTAGTTTTGTTGTCGAACTTGTTGGTTTGAGGACGAAGTGGTGAGGCAGGAAACAGTGTGGAACGGTGAGATCCTCCGGTCTTCTTGCATATGGCCCAGTTCTCGATATTCAGTCAAAAATTTATTGTATAGTTTCCTGTTATCCTCCTAATTGAGAAGCTTTCGTTCGATGCTTAGTAATCGTTTAAAGGCAATCTCTTTAGATCTGCCGAGTAACTGTAGATCACTCAGCATAAGTAGGTTGACAACATACCGTCCGTTATTGTTGCGGAAAGTTTTTGATATAAAAAATTCTTCGCTTTTCCCATCTGATGATGAAATTAAAGGTCTTGCTGACGGATAATCTTCTATCTCCCAAAAATGTTGAAGTTGTTTGTCAAGATCAGCATTCGTCAATCCGCAGAATCGCTGATCATTGTACGCCGAAGACACTTTTCCAAGTACAACCCATCCAAACACCGTGTTCTGAAGCATTGGAAGTTGTTCATGGAGCTTATAGCGGCCGTTCCGAGTTAGTTCGCCATAATATGCTGCTCCCAATAATAGGTCACATCCCTGTGGGGTATTGAAGCTGGGGTCTGCCAAGACCATATTTGCTGGTATCTTCCAATTGTCGATGTTCACGTGTATTTAAGGATGGTGAGAAGCAATTTCCTTGATAGTGTTCACCTCAACTTGTGTTGAAAAATTGTTGATTCGAGATGTAATTGTTATGATGTTAACGTTCGGATCTATTTTGACTTCAGTATTTCCGACACCGTTAATAGATTTCGAGATATCTGTATATGGCAGTCTTAATCTCCTGCGAAGTCGATCCGTGATTAAATTCATCTGGGCGCCCGAATCGAGAAGAATTCTGCATGGAATCTGTTGTCCACCTTTGTCAAGTATATGGACGGTCGCTGTTGCTAAAAATACGTAACCAGATCCTTGGTCAACATGTTCTGCTCCCAGATTTGTTATTGATGTAGTAGCACCGGATTTTGGAGCCTTGTTTGCTGACTCGGATGAGGCGCTGCATGTTGACCCGAATGCTGAGCTAGATGCCTACTCGGGTGCCGTCTTGATGATTGATTCCTGATGCAACAATGTGTTGTGTTTTTTGTTACATCTTGAACAACTGCGGGAATTGCAATCCTTGAATCCATGCCCTTTTCTTAAGTAATTGAGGCATAAATTCAACTCCTTGGCTCTTGAATATTTTTGGCTTGTGTTGAGTGCCAAAAAATTCTCGCAGTGATATATTGCATGTTTTAGTTTGCAATGCGGGCACTCCATCATTCCTTCCTTTTGCCCTGTTAGAACGCATGGATCTGCTGCATGATACGAAAGTTTTTGCCCTGCCCACCTTGTTTATCCTTGTGGCCAATTGCTTCAAGAGACTGGAACTGGCCTTCCAAAAATGATAAGAAGCACTTTATTGTTGGTAAATCCTTCGGATGCTTAATTGACTGCTCATATAGCATATGCGTTGATCGATCCAACTTCTTGACCAAAATGTGTAGTAAATGTGGGTCCCATGAAGTGGTATCGTGTAATCCCTTGATTGATGCTGCAGTTGATGTGGTGGCTGATTATGTCAACAATTTCTGTATTAGTGTAGACGTTAGCACTCGTAAGTTGTTGTACCGATCTTGTAAAGTTTTCCATGCTGTTTCGTAATTGTCATCAGTTAGTGTAAGATGACGAATTAGTAGCTTTGCTTCTCCGGATAAGTTGGTTTTTAGATACCACATCTTTTGAATCCTTGGTATTGCCTGGGTATGGATCATTTGATTAAAGATATCAAAAAATTGCCGCCACTTCAGGTAATCTCCGTCAAAATTGGGAATGGTCACCTTAGGCAACTGTAAACATCTGGTAGTGCCGTAGTTGTCTCCAGTCATCGGTAACTGGTGTTCCGTACTGGTTGTTATGCTGACATTTACTGCTAAGTCAACCAACAGCTCCTGGACCATGTCTTCGGTGCTGTTGTACAGTGATTCGTCGTATCCGACGGCTGCGGGATCCTCGTGCTGCTCCCAAATTACAAGATT
The DNA here is from genome assembly GCA_951394025.1 of Heteromyza rotundicornis. NCBI lineage: Eukaryota > Metazoa > Arthropoda > Insecta > Diptera > Heleomyzidae > Heteromyza > Heteromyza rotundicornis. The sequence continues at coordinate 25,208,193 of OX596012.1, forward strand.
GAGCTCCTCAATTTGTTGCCACATCCGATTCAACGTTTTTATTTTGATTTCGTAAAATTGAATCGGATGCTTGCCGTCGGTAAACAGTCCACTGCTGATTCGGCGTACAGACGCTAATGCGGCTTGCTGCTTCCGTAGGATTCCCACCGTTGTAGTTGGACACTCCCTCGTTGTTGGTTGATTGGTCGCCAACTTCCTTGTAGGTGGGTTTGGCTGTGCCTCCTTAGATTCCGTGTTGATCATGCTTCGATGGCCAATTTGGATGCTTCGAATTTCTCCTGGTACTCGCTGACCAAGTTCCTGATTTCGTTGTAATATTCCTTAACAAAATACTTGTGCTCCATCGGTAGCACCGGTAGAGTTCTTATTTGATTGTCGGTGGTCTCGAACCGAGTCCATCCCTCATCCAGGCGACGAATTCGTTCTTCAAAATAACCTGCCGACTACTTTCTGGATTCCGCATCTTTGTTAAAGTTGCGGATTATCTGCGCGATCACTTCTCCGTTTTGTTGCTGATATGCAATCAACGTCTCGAAATCTGCCATCACTTCAAAGCGCTGTGGTTCTCGATGATGATTTGTAACACTTTCGTACTGTATTCTCGCGGCGCGTATCGAATTGTTAGCGCTTGTCGAATTGTAGGTGCGTGTTGAATTGTCGGGGTCACTGTGTTACACAGTGTCAATTGTTGTATTCTTGAAGTACGGTGTTGCACGGTACTTTAAGACTAAATTGAATGTCGAATTAAAACAATGACTGCTTGGTTTCAATTATCTGATTTAACTCGCCGTTCTTTATTTAATTGGTTGCTTATATAGAACAATATTGCTGATAACAACATTAATATTTGCAATGACAATTGCTATGCAAAAAACATTATGCAGCTTGGATTGGCACGCGTGACCCAAATACGGCATATATGCTGAGTCAGGCGTCTGGTCGTTGACTTCTGCTGGGAATACAAACTGCATTTATTGTTGCATAGCAATTGTGAGGCAAGCTTAATTCTTACAGCATTTGACAATTTGTTTTATACATTTTCCCATAGTAAATGAACTTTAAATGGCCAAACGAGAATTTCAGCCCAGTTTCTCAGTGAGTTAAATGGACATTAAATGCCCGAGCTTGGCCATTTAAAGTTAATTTACTATGGGAAAATGTCTATTGAGAATAGCAATCGCACTTAAATGGTGATTGAGAAACTCGGTCTTAAACCCCGTCTCCACACTTTATATTTCGTTGCAAATTTTAATAGAATGCATTGTCACCGGGGTTCTATCAGTGTTCCAAATTTCAGATCTCTAGCTCATATGGAAGTGTATGAAAAAGCTCGCCGCAGATTTGAGTATATATATATATATATATATATATATATATATATATATAGAACTCAAATTTGGCCCTGAAATGGCATCTCAGCAAAACTTCAATATCGTGGTCACTAAAAGGTGCTCCAAAGAAGAAGTTGGTCACGATGGAAAGGTGAAACGTTGACCTAAAAAATGGCGGTGGATTTTTTTTCAAAAATATATTTTTAGCTTTTTACTTTGAAAAGTGTATGAAGCTTAAAATAATTTCCATAGAAAAAAATTTTCAAGTCGTAAATTAGAAAAATGCATATAATTTTAATAAATTTTGACTGAGCCAAAAAATATTTGAGAAAAAAATTTAAAAATAAGTAATTTCAATGAATTTTTTATTAATCTGATATCTTTGCATATATTGTATCAAAAATGTCAATGTAGTACCAATATACTTTTGTCTTTGAAATTGTATCAAAAAAGTACAATTGTACCAAAAAAATCATCCCTGCCTCAAATTGAAGTTACAATTTTTGAAGTAAGCATAAAACAACTTCAAAATAAAATTGTCCAGTTCAAAATGTGGTTGTTCGTACTTGTTTTTAAAATTTTCAATTTTATCAAACTCTTATGACGGTTTCTGCTTGATTTGAGGTGGTTATTTTTGTGTTTAGGTGGTTTTTTTCTAGCTGTATTAAACATTTTAATTTATTTTCATGAAAATTCTATATAACATTGTCAGAAAACAGAATGAATCGATGTTATTGGATTTAATATTCCTAATAAAATCGTTTTGAACACTGAACCTGGCATTTATTTGTATACCCCCACACTTTACTGTGGCAGGGTATCTTTATTTTTATACAACGTGTGTATCGCATATAAAGAGGTATGAAGCATCGGCATCAAAAACTGAATCGTTTTAGCCATGTACGTCTGTCTGTCCATACACACAAAAAAAAGTCGGTAGATTTAACCGAAAAAGACGGTTAAAAACGCTCCAATCCTTCTTCGTCGGTTAATCTAACCGATGAGAAGTGGTTGGTGTACTTCATTGGAGGTATAACCGATGATGGAGGTAAGCTTACCTTAATAATTTGTTGGTTTACAATTTTGCTACACATTTTTTAGTAAAAAAACCATAAAACTTTTTTCGTTAAATTTTTTTTTTTTTATTTGAAAACAAAATGCAAGATTGCATGTTTAAAAAAAAAAATATTAGCCACCAATTGCGGTAAAAGAACATAAAATTTTTGTAAAACAACAATTATTTTCGGTTATTTCAACTATTTTTTTTTAACATTTTTTGTCGGTAAAATCAAAAATGTCAGGTCAGCCAGGATTCGAACGCGGGACGTAAGGTTTATAAGTTGCGCACATACACGCTGTGCCACTGAGCTACTTTCGTTCTGGTCGATAAAATCAAAGCTTATACCGAATTTGATTTTTACAATGTAAACGTTTATTAGAAACAATTTTAAATTGTTGCAAATTTATTTATTATTTGCGGCAAAATGACTTAATTTGGAGCAAATGTTTCTTGTTTGTTATTCGTTGCAAATTTATTTATTATTTGCGGCAAAATGACTTAATTTGGAGCAAATGTTTCTTGTTTGTTATTCGTTTAAGTTTGTATTCAAAAGCAGTATATTTGAAGCAAACGTTCTCCAAACATATTAATTCTTTGAGTGTAGTATACCTGCCACAGTGTGTGTAAGGGTATAAAAATGGGGAAAATGGATATTGGTCGAAAAATGTAAAACAGAATGATTTTTAACGGTGAAACTGTTTTTTTTTTCTCTGGTGTATAAGTATCAAAAAAATTAAACTGAGATATAACGAAAAACAAATATTTACTAGGTTAGCCATTATTTATTACAAATAATATTAAACATGTCGGAGATTGATATACTGAGGATATTAAAAATATGAAAAGGGAAAGATTCGGAAAAAGAAAGGAGTTTGCAATAAGTCTAAATCCAAGTGCGGGATGAAAGCTCCAAAATATTAGAAGTAATAGACGTAATTAGGTATTGTATCACTTCACAAGCAAACACACACATATTTCGGTTCTGGTCACGTACTGTTGACCATCATACTACCAACCATGAGCCAGAAGACACAGTTCCACCTTCATATCAATCCAAAAACATAAATTTTCTGAAAAATTTTATACTACTGACAGCTTTTTCAGCCTGAAATATAATAAATACTGTGGAGAAATGTGTTGGTGTTTTGAAGATGTAAGCTTCTTCAAGCATGTGAAGGATTGGCGCTAGGTACCAGTAGTGTCGAAGGACGGTCACCGAAATTGAGTGCATTTCAATATACACTCAATTGTTGTTGACAACGTCCAGAACCATTTGTGTATATTGGGTCAGCGTACTCAAAAGTGCAGCGCTAGCATGTCGATACAACAAGTCTTTAGGTCGTGCAACATATATTGTGGTTTTCAAGTGGTCGTTTAAACCTTTTTTGAATGCGTCAAGCGCAATTTTGTTGTTTCTTTTAATGATCACTTTTTTTTTTGCTTCCGTGGGTTGTTGTCCTAGACTTTCTATTCCAAGTCTGTTCAATCCCTCTATAATATTTATCAATTGTTCTTTGTACGTATGTACTCGTAAATTTCGTTGTTGTAAATTGGTCAGTCTGATTTGTAACTGTACCTCGGTCGTATTGTCTTTATATCTAAATCTAAGTTGTTCTACAAGAGTTTAGAAATTCGATGGTTTTGAATCGCAACCTAACGAGGTGCGCACGATTGCTGTTAACTTTGCGTGGAATACATATTGTAAAAAGTCAGTTTTGCCTTCTTCGTTTAAATTTTTGTTAATTAATTCGGCTGTGATAATGAAACTGTCTAAATCTCTGAAATTGCCAGTAAATGTAGTTAATGCCTTTGAGGCAGTTTCTAAACTAAAAGACGACATTGTGTTTATTTCTGTTGAGTTATAAGCTTCTTCTAATTGTGCCATTAATAGCTGTCTAGTTAGTCGGAGTGTACTATGAAATTCTATTCTAATGCCCTTATGGCTGTATATATCTTCTAATTGATTTTCTAAAATTTTTTGTCCAAATTGTCTATTTTTTGTAATTTTTCCACTATAGTATCTTCTTTATAAGGTCTGTTGGAACTCTTCCTAATGTTTATGTGTATTTTATCTAATAATGTTTTCAAATTTTCCATTAGGATTTATTTAAGTACATATTTTTGAAATTTTATACATTAGTGACATAAGGTCTGCTAGTGGTGTGCTTGTGCACATATGATTTGAAATATTTAGTTATTTTATAAAATACAAATATTATAATTATTATGAGTACTATAGTTAATATGTCCTGGGGAATTGCTGGGATGATTATGGTTTCGTTGATGGCATTGTTGTTGACGGCTGTCTGTTGTTGTTGCGGCTTGCTTTGAGCTTTGCCCATTCTGTCCTTTTTTCTTTAATTTCCTTCAGAAGATTCCTTTTGTTGGCTTTGTCCGTGGTGTCGTTGATGCACCTGTAGAGTTGTGCCAGTTCACGTCTGTGAAGAACGGCTTTACCTCCATGTGTTCTCGGTGTACGCCTATTTTTTTCTTCTAACTGTGTGAAGAACGCCTTTTTGTTTTCAATTTGCTGGCCAACTCTTCGCATGTATTCTTCGATACTTAGCGGCTGTGGTCCCGCGGTCTTGGGTGTTGGTATGTAAGCTTCGAATATTTCTTCAGTTGTACCCTCTGGCACGTATTCTTCTCCCGTCGGGAGAAGAATACGTGCCAGAGGGTACAAGACGGAGTAGCTCCTTTGAGTAGCTCATTATTAGTTTAATTTTATGATTGAAAAAAAAAATGTCCTCATCGGTTCGATTTAGGCAAGATCGCCATGTGGAGAAATGTGTTTGTGTTTTGAAGATTTAAGCTTCTTCAAGCATGTGAAGGATTGGCGCTAGGCACCATTTTTATGAAATTGGAACTTTGAATTGGAACTTTGTTCTTCTACATTCTCAATTAATTGTGGTGCCTAGCGCCAATCCTTCACATGCTTGAAGAAGCTTAAATCTTCAAAACACCAACACATTTCTCCACAATACTTGCAGTTGAAAATTCGAATTTAAGGGTGTATTCTGTTCTGCGTGAGACATCTGTAGGGAAAATATGGAACTAAAAAAAGGTTTTTGTATTTGGTTTTTCACCTAAATTTGTTCTTTGTCATTTGGAAATATTTATAAAAAAATTGTTTTCACAATATAAAAAAAAAAAATTACGATCAAATTTTTCAAAATTTCGTATTGCACAACAATTTGAAAATGAAAACATTGTAATGAATACTCGAAAAATATACCAATACTGAATGCACGATCCCCTTTCGAAAAAACTAAGTAATTCGCAAAAAAAAATATTCGCGGTCGTATTACCAAAAAAACGTGTCCCGGCGCTTTTGCATGCACTTCCATTGTACCTTCGCTCTTAACAAACCTTACTTTTTATGGTTAGAATGGTTTTTCCGCCAATTATTGCAATAAAACACGGCGGCCAGCACTGTAGGCAAATATCAAAAAATCAAAATATTTTATTCAACACAAAATTTGTGGCGCCGCCTAGAGTTTTAAATATGAAAACTTTGCTTTTGGTTTGTGTATTTGGTTTAGTTTCAAGTTGTTCACCAAAATTCAGTATTTTAGTTTCTTTTGTGGAAAAAATTTATGAAGAGGCGAAAATAATAATGATCTTATGATTGAAAATTATTAATAATATATTAGATTTAGGGACTGTATACCAGGACTATAATTTAACGGCAAAATGTATCAATTATGAACCTCCAAAGTTAGCACAAAAAATGCATCTACATAATTGGAAACGTCAGTTCAATCGGTTGTGCGAATAAAAAATCTGCTCTCATAAAATCAATTTTTTATATCGGAAATTCTACTCTAAAAATATTGAAACAGCCCCGAGGCTTCATGCGATAGTACATTGACGCGTTTGCATAGGGCTCGCGATCACTTGCTTGGACACTTTTGTGAAATTTAAAAACAAAACGAAAATTTTTGCCAAATAAAATCACAAATCGAATTCGCTTCATCAACAAAAACTTTATCCCGCGCAACATATCTGCTAAAACATTACACATTCTTTATAAACAAAATATAATCAGCTGATCCACTGACAGCAAAGTCAACACAGCGTTGACGTTAAAATTTCCCTCAGAAAAAAATATCCCAAAAAACATCTGTTTGCAGCGATCAGCGAGTACACAAACCGCATCGCGCCATCTATGTGTCGCTTTTCTAATTAGGGTGACCGGAACCTTAAAAACGCGAAATTAGTACCAGTGTGACCGCTCGTCATGCAACGTACCCCTCCGTCATCAGTAGACAGTGGACGAAATGGTACAGCTCATCAGCAGCTGCAACTACAACAACAACTTTTGCAACCCCTGCAGCAAAAGCTTCCACAGCAAGACGGTGCGCAGCAACAGCTTCCGCAACAACAACAACAACCTATTCAAATTCCCTCGCCAGATATACAGTGGAGTTCCCATAGCGATACTGCACACGCAAACACAGGTAACTCTGTATCGTCAATTTCTTTGGTTGATACCTCTAGCAAATATATTGAAATCCCCGTAGGCCTTACCCCCATTCCTGACTCAAGTGAGACGAATAGCGGATTTTCTGAAATCGCTAATCGCATAACAAAGGTCGCTACTCGCTCCATTAATACAGGTCAAAAGAGCAAAATGCCGACAGTGCAGACAGGAATCAACATTTACTTCGCAAAGCGAGTACTATCGTCCCCCCCTAATTGGAATAGGCATTCCGCAAAAATTCAAAAGACGAATCCCGTTAAACCATCTCTCGAGCTTGGGCAAAATCAATATGCGATTCTTGCTGAAGAAAATGATTCGGATCCCAAGCCGAAATCGCAAAAACCCCCACCTATCTACCTGCGTGAGCGAAACTCTAATTCGCTCATCAAAGATATAACTCAAAATATTGGTCCTAATAATTTCCACGTGATTTCTATTCTCAGGGGACAAGTACACGAAACAAAAATCCAAATTTACAGCGAATCCAATTATAGAAAAATTGTCAATCTCTTTGATAAACTCAAAAAGAGCTACTACACCTACCAGCTCAAAAGTTCCAAAGGCTTCTCAGTCGTACTGAAAGGTATCGAGCCTTTCGTAGAATGCGACGAAAACAAAACTGCACTAAGCGATGAAGGCTTCCAAATAAAGTCCGTATTCAATATCCAGAATCAAAAAAAAATCCCACAACCCCTTTTTCGTGTGGAACTAGAGTTCGACTCAAAATTGCTCAAAAAAGGTGAACCCCACCCGATATACTCGCTCAGATATCTGCTACATCGCAAAATCACAATTGAAGTGCCTCACAAGCGCAGTGGACCGATTCAGTGTCATAACTGCCAAGAATACGGCCATACAAAGTCTTACTGCACTCTTCCCAGCGTGTGCGTAATTTGTGGAGACCTGCACGAAACAGGTTCGTGCACAAAAACAAAAGAGGATTCCACTATTAAAAAATGTAGTAATTGCGGTGGCAATCACACTGCTAACTATAGAGGCTGTGCAGTCTATCAAAGCTTCATAAAAAAGACGGAAAATGTGACGCAAAAACATGAAACATGGAAAACCTACAAACTCTACAAATATTCATGCAAAATGATGCAAGAAATGATAAAGAATCAAAGTCTTTTACTACATCATCTCATGTCTAAGCCATGAATGGTTTAAAAATATCATTCTGGAATGCAAACGGCCTGTGTCATCACAAACTAGAACTTCTCGAGTTCTTGAAAGAGTCCAGCATAGACGTTATGCTAATTTCTGAAACACACTTCACTGAAAAACACTTTTTCAATTTACCAGGATACAGACTCTATGACACAAAGCATCCAAGCGGAAACGCTAGAGGTGGAACCGCCATTCTCATTAAAAGTCGTATAAAACATTACGCTCTCCAGAATTATTGCACAGAATATATTCAAGCGACAAGTATTTCTCTCGATGAATACTTAAAAGGCCTAACATTAACAGCTATATACTGCCCGCCCAGACACAAAATATCTGAGCAACAATTCCAGACTTTTTTCCATTCTCTTGGACAAAAGCATCTCGTTGCCGGCGATTTCAACGCCAAACATACATATTGGGGTTCTCGCCTTATATCGCCAAAGGGCAGGCTCCTGTTGAACACTGTCAACAGACTCGGTCTTGACGTGATCTCTTCTGGCACGCCAACTTACTGGCCAACTGACAGTCGCAAAACCCCCGATGTCATTGACTTTGCAGTCTTCAAAACTGTAAAAAGGAGCCAATTGTTTATTGAATCCTCTCTAGATCTCTCATCAGACCATACGCCTGCTATTATCACAATAAAGTATGCGCCAAGTTCTGAGGCCAATCCACCAGATAAACTGACCAGCAAACTCACAAACTGGCTCAAATATCGAAAGTATATAAGCTCCCACATTATCCCTAATGTGTCACTAAAAACGAAAGTTGAAATACACACAGCTGTTAGTAATTTCACACTCTTGCTTTCCCAAGCAGCTGCAGCGGCCACTCCCGCCCAAATCCCAAAAAGCTCAACTCGCAGCTATGCAAAGTGTACTCCAAAGGACATAGAGCAGTTAATAAAAAATAAAAGGAAAATACGTTGCGATTGGCAAAACAACAGATCCCCAAATCTGAAAAAACAGCTTAATGATGTCTCTCGAATTCTAAAAAAGCAGCTTGAGAGGAAATCCGAAAGAGAATTATAGCTATTTGTTGAACATCTCGCACCCACAAAATCAACAAACTACTCGCTCTGGCGAGCTGCAAAAAATATGAAAAAACCAATACTGACAGAACCCCCTCTAAGGCTGCCAAATGGAAACTGGGCCAGAAGCGATGCAGAAAAGGGTGCAGCTTTTGCCAACCACCTAAAAACCGTGTTCACCCCGAACACGACAGCTGGTGATATCCCAATACCAACATTAATCCCACATAATACCTCTTGTACAATCGCGATTAAAAAAAACGAACTTATGGAGGCAATAAACAAAAGCTTGGACCCGAAAAAAGCACCAGGACCGGACTTGATAACGCCAACAATGATAAAAGAACTGCCAACAGTTGCAATAACCCACTTATTGCACATATTTAACGCGATTCTCAGAACATGTCACTACCCAGATGATTGGAAACTATCTCAAGTTACAATGATTCCCAAACCTGGAAAAGATCCCAGTAATGTGACGTCATACCGGCCTATAAGTTTGCTCTCTGTAATATCGAAACTCTTCGAAAAACTTTTAATAAAATTGATTCTACCGAAAATTCTAGAAAAACAAGTGATTCCCGATCACCAGTTTGGCTTCCGCGAAAAGCATGGCACTATTGAGCAAGTGCACCGCAAGTGCACCGCAGTGTTGACTCAATAAAAGGCACTTTCGAAAATAAACAGTATTGCTCCGCTGTTTTCCTCGATATCACCCAGGCCTTCGATAAAGTCTGGCACGAAGGACTTATTTACAAACTACAGCATATTCTTCCCGCTAATATGCAATGTCTACTCGAAAAGTACCTCACGAATAGAAAATTTGTAGTAAAATACAAAAGCTTTGTCTCCCGAAAATACGAAATACTGGCCGGAGTACCACAAGGCAGTGTCCTCGCGCCCCTGCTATATATTCTCTATACTGCAGATATGCCCAAAAGTGATAGAACTCTCATATCGCTGATGACACTGCTATCATGTGCTCTCACTCAAACCCAGACATGGCATCTCTATACGTGCAAAAACACTTGGACACTCTAAGTGATTGGCTACATCGATGGAAAATCAAGGTCAGTGAATCCAAAAGCTGCACTTAACCTTCACTCTAAGAAGGGGCACGTGTCCTGCTCTAAAGATAAACGGCCAAGTCGTCCCTGAAAGTTCCGAAACCAAGTATCTTGGATTGCATCTCGATCGCTGACTCACATGGCATAAACATATGGAATCCAAAATCACTCAGATCAAGTTAAAGCAATTGGAACTAAATTGGCTAATCTCAAGGGCATCAAAGCTAAATCTCACATACAAAGTCCAAATATACAAAAGTATAATAAAACCCATATGGACATATGGAATTGAACTCTGGGGCACTGCCTCTCCCTCGAACGTGGAAAAACTCCAGAGAGTCCAATCTAAAATCCTGAGACAAATTGCCAGAGCCCCTTGGTATATAAAAAATACTAACATCCACAGAGACCTGAATATACCTGCAGTAAAAGACGAAATTCCGAAATTTACCTCGAAGTACAAGCAGAAGTACTGAGACCTCTGAATCGCTCACGTCTCAAACGAAACTAATATATTCCCCATATATTAGTTACGATAACTCTACATTGCCTAAATCAATGGATATAGGGCAAATAGTTTTAATCTGAATATTATAAAAATAAGCTGAATTTCTGAATTTTTGAAAAATCATTGTTAGACCTAAGTTATTATTAGATGATTCAATTGAATAAAATTACTATAAAAAAAAAAAAAAATGTTTGCATTTTTTTGACCAAACCACTGAACAGATCGGAACCGGACCCTCTTAAGTGCACATGGGAAAGATGATTGAATTTTTTGAGACCGACATCAAGATTAAGAAATGCTGCAGAAAGCAGCAGTATTGCAAAAAATCATATTTTCCAATATTTGAAGTCAGTTTTCTCAGAAACCATAAAAGTTGTAAGAGACCCTCTTAAGTGCACATGGGACCTTGTGATCTTTCAAAAGAGCCATCAATGACGTTTTTACCACACCTGTGAGCAGCGCTATTGCTTTTGAAAGATTGAAATACACCCTTAAAAAATTTTTTTTTCAGTAACATAATTTTAGCTTGATATACTACGTCTAGGCCGCTATTTAGACGTCAGACAAAAAACATTGTACGGGAAACATGTAGAGAATCTTTCAAAGACAAACTTTTTAAAGATACAATTCTAGTTTTTTTTTATTAACTAACCTCAAAGTCAACATTTTTTTTTTAAAAAAATCGATTTTTTGACTTTAAGGTAATATAACTTTGTTAGTTTAGCAGTTTTTAAATTGAGTTTCACCTACCATCTCAGCTTATAAGCTGGGAAGTACCTGTCTCGGATGTAAAAACATCAAGGCTCTGTTGGGGGCAAATACCATGTTCTATCCCTTAACGGAGAATATTCCGTTTGACATCTAGGGGAGAATCACAAAGAGTAAGAAGATGGTAAAGATTTTGAAATCGTTGCAAAAGGATCGTGAAGCAAGTAATTTGACCTACAAACGTTTAGGTATAGAAGACAGTAATGTCTAGACTCTCTTATAGGGGCATATATGGCTGTAGGAAATATCGCCCAATGAAAAAACGCCCAAAAACAAAAATGAATAATCGCCCAAAAATTTTTCATACAATATTAAGCGATTTTTCATATGAAAAATCGCCCAACTTTTTTGGGCGATTTTTCCAAATTTTTGGGCGAAATTTCCTTTTTGGTTTTTGGGCGATATTTCATAATGAAAAATCGCCCAAAAACTAAAAAGGAAATTTCGCCCAAAAATTTAAAAGGAAAAATCACCCAAAAAAAAAGGAAAAATCGCCCAAAAACTGAAATGGAAAAATAACCCAAAAATTTGGAAAAATCGCCCAAAACAAAAATTAGAAATCGCCCAAAAATTATAAAGGAAAAATTGCAACAACCTTATGGAAAGAGTTCAGCAACATTGAAACTGTTAAAAACGGCACACATCAATCCGAACTTAAAAAATCGCGCGATTTTTTGTTAAAATTTTTTGCCTGCGGCACTTATACAGCATACCACAGAACTCCCACTCACTACCTCAAAAAATCGCGCAATTTTTTTTGATAACATTTCTCGCCCGTGGCGCTAACTCCCCACAAATAGTACATCACACCTATTCCATACATTTCCCATGTCATTAAATTAACATCGCTCTGTTTGTATATATACTCGGTGGCCCTAAAAAGGGTCGAATCAAAAAACAAATCTCTGAACATACCTTTTCAAATGCACCACCTGATTAACATATGGTAACACAAAGAAGAAAAAGAACAAAGTTTAACAAAATATATAGTCGCCCAAAACTTTTTTTGTATGAAAAATGTTTAGGCGATTTTTCATTTTTATTTTAAAGGAAAAATCGCCCAACAATTTTTTATATAATATTTTTGGGCTATTTTTCATTTTTATTTTTGGGCGATTTTTCCAAATTTTTGGGTGATTTTTCCATTTCAGTTTTTGGGCGATTTTTCCTTTTTTTTTTGGGTGATTTTTCCTTTTTAATTTTTGGGCGATTTTTCATTTTTGTTTTTGGGCGATTTTTCATTGGGCGATATTTCCTACAGCCGGCATATATATTTATACTTTGAAGCTATTCTTCAGATACCATATCACAACTCAGTAGCTTACAGAGGAAAGTCACATTACGCTTTGTTCTTCTGTTTTTAAGGGTAGGAAGATCAATTAATTTAAGCCTATCCTCATATAACGGAAAATTTGTTTGTGAGTTCCATCGCAGATTTCGAGGAGCAAGCAGCAAAAACTTTTTTGGACAGATTCTACCATGTCGCTATATACGTTTTATGGAGGGTTCCAAGCCACAGTTGCATATTCGAGTATCGGTCTAACAAGTGAAGTGTAAAACACCTTTGTCGTGTATGAATTCCTTAGCCCAACGCTTGATAAATCCAAGAACTCCCACTGCTTTATTACCGGTGAGATTTATATGGTGGTTAAAACTTAGTTTAGATTGTGTCAACAAAAGTATGCACTATATCCAGTTTGATATCATTAATAAGATACAAAGTTCCAAAAGGTTTTTATGCGAAAAAGGCATATGTTTGCATTTCTTCAAGTTTAGAGTCATAATATTTAAATTACACCAATCGACAAGTTTGTTTAGATCGCGTTGGCAGGGTTGGCAACCGAATCGAATAAAGGTTTCGGTTTCGGTTTCACTCCCACTTGGCAATCGGTTTCGTTTATCGGTTTCGCTTTTTGATTTTGAAAAGATTTCGGTTGGTTGGAGCTATTGAAAAGGTTTCGGTTTTGGTTTTAAAAGGTTTCTAGATGGCCCAATATTAGGAATTTTTATATAAATTCAATATAAATCAAGGGTTCTGAATCTAACTACATTTACCAAATTTCCTTTTCTAACGCATTTTCAAACAAATTTCTGCTTAAATTTTTTTTTTTTTACCCCACACAGGGTTTATTTCCTTTGTCACAACGTTTGAAACGTCCATAAGGACGCGTGTACGGTATGGATAAGTATATATATTCATGATCAGAATCGAACACCGATTTAGCTATTTTATCACAGTGTTTCGTTTAGTATAAGCTAGCTAGACAAATTGTTTAATTACATTAAATGGTTGTTTTCGACTTTTTAAGCATAACTAAGTATAGTTAATGCCGTAGTTATCGAGCTATCGACTCCAAATTTTGGCATTCATCTTTTTTTGCTTCTGTTTTGACGTTATTGAAAATGGCGTGCCTATTTTCGGATGAGAACCACGCCTGCCTCCCATACAAAATGGCCGCTGAAATTTCATTATTTCCGATTATCTTGAGAAATACTGAACCGATTTGGACGTCGTTTGTTGTATATGGCGGCTAATGATGTCGGGAACGAAATGGAAGTGGAACGGAACGAAATGGAAATGGAAATGGACCGGAACAACATGGAATTGGAACACATTTTTACATTTGTACTGAAAACATTTATAATCGGTTATTCTATACATGACACGCCTTCGTGTAACCGTTAAAAACTTTTGAACAAAGTTAATATACACAATTAACGAGTAGGGTATAAACCAGTGTTTCGTCACCAGACATATATATAACATTACACATAACATAAAAAGCTGAAATTCACATTTATTCACTCACTATTCACCCGCTTATTATTATCTCTGGTGACAAACACTGGTATAAACCGTTATAACTCGAAAGTCGCATCTAATCCCATACTACAACAAAATTTGATATAGCACAATAAATTCAATGAGTTTATTTTACAACAATATACATATACCTTTAACACTTGCTTCCATTTTAGAAATTAATAATTTGGTGCACTATATTTTTTAATAACAATTTTGTAGACCAGCCACTTTTTTAAACATGTATTGTTTTAAGATCGTTAAGAGAAAGGGCCACTTTGAGTGCTCTCATATATTTCCAGGGTTTCCAAATTGAAAAATTCCGAATCATACTAATTGAACATATTAAAATGCCCTGCACATACGAGTACGATACCTTATTCGGTAATTTTTCGATTTTTTTTTCGCTTTTCCATTTTATTTTTGTTCCTGACCATTTCCATTTTGTTCTTGTTCCTTTTCCAATGTAACCAATGAGTACATACAAAGCATACGAAAGTGCTCTACACTTTGGTATAGGCAAAATTATTTGTGCATTTCGTATTGCTTTGCACGGAGTGCTATGTGATTGCTAGAATGAACAGCCTATGCCAAAGTGCTTTTACAATAACAATTGTGCGTGAAGTACATGTGGTGTGGGCACCCCTGTTCTAATTGAACAATTTCTGAAATATTGGCGCCGTCTGTCCGTCCTCTTTTCCTGTAAGCACGATTGCAGGAGCTAGAAGAAAGCTAGGTATCCCATGTTTTGGATTTATCCTTTTTAGGCCCTAGAAGGAGTTGGTATTGAAAATGGGCGGAATCGGTCGACTGTCACGCCTACCTAAAAATTAAAGATGGCGGTACTGATATGGCCCAGTAGGTGTATGCTTTACTTAAATCTGTATATCCAGCAATAAATCATTTTATAACAGTTGTGGTGTTCTAGAAGATTTATCGAAGTGGATTTGCCTTTTAAAAAACCGTGTTGGTGTGGCGATATTATTTGCGTTAGAAAATGAGTAAACTGATCTGTGATTATACATTCTAAAAGTTTCTGGATGGCATTTAGTTATTCCACGATAGTTCTTAGTGTCTGATTTATTTCCGGATTTGAATAACGGAATTATATATGATTCTTTCCAAATAGTTGGAAAGTAACGACACTGTAATGATTAGTTGAACATTTTAGAAAGTGGATCACATAAAGTTATTGCACAATGTTTTAAAACACAGTTGGGAATTTCATCTGGACCAGGGTTAAACGTTATTTCTAATTGATTTAAGTATTTCAAGATTGTGTCCGAGTCAGTTACAGGAAAATGAATATAATTTAGATATGGCAACTTGTACGGGTAGGTATCACTATTTTTATAGGTACTAGTCGACTAGGTTGATTAGAAGAAAGTTGCAAAGAGGTTAGATATTTCATTTGCACAAGATGATTCAATGTCATTATATTTCATTACGGGGGAAAACTCGATATTTTACGTTTTGAATTTACAAAATCCTAAAAGGACTTTGGGTTGGTTTTTAATTCAGATTTAATTCGTTAAATATAATCGGAATAAGATTTACTTTTAAGTTGTTGATATTTATAGCGCGTAGATGTATAAGACATATAATCAACGCTGCGACCACTTTTTTTTATATTTTTTGTACAGACGAGTTTTGGAATTTTTAAAAACATAAAGTATTTAGTCATCAGTGGAAGTTTGTTATTATTTGCTTTTTTTTTTAGTTTTTTGGCATAGTTCTACGGAAACACCTATACACATTTTTGTTAATTATTCAGACAATATAATCCAAATCAGTACAAGACAGGTGTAATTTGTCCTGAAAACATTCAGAACAATTAATTTTCTACAAAAGCGAATTCAATGTTTCTGTTGTTGTCGCTTTAAATGGTTTGTATTATTTGTGTATCAATTAAAAAGTAGATTTTCAGTTGAGTGGTGGTGGTCCTCAAAAACTAAGTCCAGTATTCGTTCATTGGTATTTCGGCAATTATTGAATTGTTGCAGGCAGAGATTAGCTATCATGTCAAAAAATTGAGTTATCCAACTATGCGTCGTAGTAGGTTAAGAACGAGGAATCTGCAGTAACATTTCAGTACACGTGTGGCAAATTAAAGTCACCAAGAACAATAAAAGAATCATTTGGGTTTATTAAACGATAAACGGATTTAACAGCATTTGATATATGTTGACAAATCGGAGTTTGGAGGAATGTGGAAATTTACACATACACTGATAAATTTATGGTAGTTTCATTTGAAGAAAAGGAAGTTTGAACAGCAAGAAGAACACCGCCCCACAATTTGTTGACACAGTCTTTTCGAAAAACTTGATATTGATTACACAAAATTTCTGAGTTATGTACGTTTTCACGCAACCATGTTTTAGTGAATGCAATTACATCAAAACTAAAATCGAAACTCTTTATATATAAGTTCGAAAGTTTAGAATTTAGTCCATGGACTCATTGGGTCTAGATGGTAGCTGTACAACATTAGGTTGTCGAGGGTTATTTTCGTATTCATATTACTGAACAGAAGTATTTACTGGCCAGAAATTAGCATTAACAATGTCATTGAATAAGTCATTAGGGACTATAATTTTGTCGGGAGTATGATAAATTAAACTTGTAGGTAAAGAAGTTTTCAGATGATTTTAATTTATTTTGAACATTTTTTTATGTTCGAGGTACTTCTACTGTGTGGAGGTATTTCAGCTTCGGCATTGCTGAAGATAGTCCACTCTCTAGTTTTAGCTGAACTTGTTCAGGGGCGTGTCTAAAGCTTAATTCCAAAATTGGCGGCACTGTAGAGGTTGTGCATCAGCTGCTATAAGCATAACATTTCATGTTTTTCGAGCTATAACTTTCAAACCAATGATCTCACAAGATAACTTTCTAGGTATGAAATTTTGTATTGGTGGGTTTTTGAGGTCGCTAATTTCGAATTTCGCTAAAGTCGAAATTGCAAAGTTCAATATGGCGGATCCACTGAAACTTACTCACTTGTTTTCATATTTTTGGGTCCCTAGTCGTTTTTTAGCTTTTTGACCATCTCGACTGCTACACCCTTTATATATTTAAACTTTTAAATTAATTTTTTTTGCATCTACATGACAAACTTTTTCTAACTTAAAATAAAATAACAAAAATAGGGGAATTCGCTGATTATAAAAAAATTTTTTAACGAAAAACACACATGTACACACAAAATGCTTGTGCACGGTTTTAACGTCTTTCTGATGTCATTTCCGACTGGGTCACGAAGCAAATTTGAAATAAATGCTCACTATTCAGATATCGGGTCATCCAATTGGTGTTGTGTTAAAGCAATTTAAGTCTCAACTGATTGGCAATAAACTTAAATTCCCACCAGTCCCATGGGGAAATATAAAAAAGAATAACAAAAAACCGTCGAGAACTCCAAGCTTATTCTGCTAACGTCGAATCAAATTATGAAATGTAACCCTGAGGCAAGTGTGTGTTGGTTTGATGTTTTTTCACGTCTAGTAAACTACGATTAAATTTAACGTCACAACGAAGTTTTGCCGAAGGGCGGACATGACATGTGTGTGGAGCATATGCAGGTGCTCAAGCAATTTCCGGCTTAAAATTGCTGCAAAATTGCTGAGGGTATGGAGAGTAATATTTTACAAATGGAATTCTTTTTGCGGATGCAAAAATAACTTAGAGGTTAGTTAATTTTATTAAAAGGAAATTGCGCATATTTTATGCAAAAATACAATTTGTAAACATTGCAAAATTGAAAATTCTAGTAAAATAACAAAATGCATCGAATAACGACGAGAGGAAAGTAATTTCTAAAATTGCTTGATGGCTGTTTGGCGGCATTTTTAGCCTGTGTAAACATTGCAGCAGCAATAAAAGTAAAATAATTGTGTTTTTGCTTCTATTGTTCTTTCCTGTCGTATAAATTTTGTCATTGGAAAATATTATTTTGCCTTTCTGAAAATAGTTACAAAAAAGCAGTTGAAGCAGCAAAAGCGCGAAATTTCAATATACCTCGCAAGAAAATGAAGATAAATATCTGCCGCCAAACAACCATCAAGTAAACTTTTTAAATAATGGCCATCGCCGTGAGAACTTTTAAGCTGCACCCTTCATCACTAAAATTTACGCAATATATTATTTCCGGTTCATGAACACGTTGGCGCGACGACTAGTGCGTGATTTTTACTATAGTACAGTGGTGCAAAACTATTGTTGTTAAGCCCCCAAAAACAGATTTGTCAAAATTTCATTACATTTACCGTAATCGGCTTTGAAAAGAAGCGGCAAATGACTCTCTTCACTTGAACCTCATTTCCTGCAGTTTTTTCAAACTCATCTCCACTTTGCCGTTTTCATTCTCGTTTATCTTGCAGATTGTACGTCCCGTAAACGCGTTTCTCATTGTTGATGTACAAAATGACTTTATAAGTGGAAGTTTGGATATAAGTAATTGCAGTGCACAGCAAAAAGGACATGAGGTGAGTACTTAAAAGAGCACACAATACATAGAGATAAAGAAACAGAATATGGAATAACTTGAGTAAGGAAATGGAAGAAGCAGAGCAAAAGTAGGGTGTGTGTATGTATGTGTTCACGCCTTTTTGTCGTGGCGTAAAGTGTGTACGAAGCGGAAGCGTAAATTCCTTTCTTAAGTCACTTCCGCAGTTCGTTTTCGCCTCACATCTGCCAGCTGCCAGGATGTACTTCACGATTTCCACTTTAAGACAGAACTTGAGTACATTAAAATTTGTCAAATTTAATATTTTCCACATCCGTTCAATTGTGTCTCAACTAATATTTATTTTGTGAAAACATTATGTAGTATAACCATATTGAAGAAAAATTTGTGATCAGAGCAGTTTGATTGACCGTTCTTATGTGATTTGAAAAATCCCATCCAAATTTTAAAGTGATGGTTTTATAAATTTTTTTTTTGTCAAATTGCCTTTTTTTTCTACCCTACACCCTATGAAGTATGGGTATTACAGCTGTCCAAAAAAAATGTTTTTTAATTAATTCCAGGGGGGCTTCCGCCAAAAATGGTTAATTATGTTTTTTTCTCGTATTTTTCTCGATCTAAAACGAACTTTAAACTTGTGTTTTTTTCCCCCCCATACAAGTGTTAGCCCGTTTTGGCTAATTTGGGGGCCTTTGCCTTTGGTTTGCCGTTATCGGATCGGCTTAAAATTTCCAACTTAAGAGTTTTGGGTGTATTAGCGAACCTTTGTAACATCAAGAAGGAGGCCAAACAAATTGAAAAACCGGTTTTCAGATTTAAAATAATATCGATTCCCGTTTCGGTTACGGTCCCAGACTTTCCAAAAAATCGGCTTCGGCTACATGTTTTGAAACGGTTCAGGTTGCAGAACCTGGTGATAATGGAAAACTATATGCAACAATTATTCCCTGATCACTGTGAATAAAGGGAGATAGAACACAAAAACTCCATATAAAAAAACTTCGAACTCCGCCCTCTCAGAGATCTATACGCAGAAGAGAGTAAAAAGCAACATGCAATAATGTTTTGCAAGCACAAACTATGTCATTGCAATCAGACGAAAATCTGTAATCGGTTGGCTAGTTTTTGCTCTTACCCGTTGCAAAGAAATTTACGTTTTTATTTTATAAATAGGATGTAAATTCATCTCGCTAGACTAAAAAACACTCAAATATTTAAATTTTTTTAGATGATTTTTACTTTAAATTTTTTTACTTGTAAACAAAATTTTAAATTTTTCAATTGATTCTAGTCTAGCGTGATGAGTTTACATCCTATCGTAAAAAGTTTACATGTTTTTTAAAGGTATGGTTTTTCTCTATCAAATGCCTTTTTCAATTTAAAAATCTAATAATTTTTTAAGAACTGTTATGTGCAAGTTAATACCCTACTATACCATATAACGGTAGTCCACTTTAGCTTTAAATTCATCCATAGTGGAGCCAGTGAAAGAATCTACATAGAAGGTTCGGGAAAATTCCATATTAATAAAGAAATAAGGAGAAGCTTCCAGAAACCATGAATTTCACAACGATGATTATCCATTGCCTCATCTCTTTGTCTTCGGTGCAGAATATAGATATTGCTGTAATCAGCAACTTAGTACTTATAAATATTGATAAGGTTTAGTCGTTATCAGTTTATAATACTGAGTTTTCGTAAAATAATGTTTGTATTAATCCAATTAAATCGGCTTTTTAAAAAAACCCGAAAATATGCGATTTACACTGCTATGAGAATTGATCCAGAAAAACTGGGAGACACGGGTAGGGTAGAAAGGGGAGGATTCGCCACTGGGGCGCATTTGCCACCCCCCCTTTTTTTAAAACTAAAAACTCTTTGAAATTGACAGTATGGGTAGTTTGTGCATATATCGATAAAGTTTCTTCCCTAAGTACTTGACCTTTCTACCCCAATCGTGATCACTGCAAAACGTGTTTGTTTGTTTGTTTAGTTTTAGGGGTGCTAAGTTTTTGCATTAGGAAATTGATAAATTCTGGTATTATCCCGTTGATATTAATGCTTGTTGTTGTTGTTGTTGTTGTTGTTGTTGTTGTTGTAGCAACGTGTCCAAAATTAGATGTGTTTCGTGTTTTCAGTGTGTGTTATCGTCGTTTACGAGTCTCAGGAACTTTGCAGCTTCTATGGTGTTTGAGGGATACAGCTGTGAGATCCGTTGAATGTTGCTAGCAGTTAAATAGATGCTCGGTGTCGTGTGGGCTACCCCCACAGTCGGGGCTGTTGTTGGTGTAGTCGCTGTTAATTCGGGCGTTGTAGATATTGAGCCTTCTGCTCCAACCGGAACGGAGTTGGGCTAGAGAACACCTGGCATGCCTGGGCAGTAGTCTTTCCTCCAGGGCAATGGGTGGGGGGCGTCCATGAAGAACGATATTGGCTTTACGGTTGTGCAGTGCCGCGTTGATCTCCGATTGGTGAATGGCATTGATTGTGATGGTGTACTTTTGTTGATCGAGTGCGTTTGATGTGGGGCTTAAGTAACCTCTGAGTTCATCTTGGTATATGGTCCAGTTCGGCTTGATGTTGCGAGGTGGGGCAATTGCAGTTGTTAGGTTATGGTTGGGGTGGTCACTTTTGTGACACGCCATGAAAAACTGCTTCGTCAAGAGCGTGTTGTGTTCTTCTACGGGTAGTATTTCACCCTCATCGTGAAGATGGTCCTCGGATGACATAAGGCGACTGACTGGTCTGTAGTGCTCTCCACTGGGTGCCACTGATAATCGGTGTCCAGATAGGTGCCGCATAGTTGATGACTGCCCAATGGCTTTGTATGTCATGAGGATCGTCTCCCTATCTTTTCCCCATGAGCAAAAGTGAGGAGGCTGTCAAACGTCACTCCTAGAATCTTCGGGTTACTGACTGTTTGAATGGGTCTGCACCCAGAGAAATCTTCATGTATTTTAATTAACACTATTCATGTTATATTAACATGAAAAACATTTGTACGCAAAACAAAAACAATTCCAAAAAACTACAACTACATTGACAAAAATCGAAGCAAAACGCACACATTCACACAAATGAGAACATTTTTTTTCGAAAATCAAAATATATTCGACCATTCTGTCAAATGGAAAATTTGAAAATAAACAGAAGAAATTTTTGAATTTCAAAACAAATTTGTTTTTGTCGACCTGAACGAAAGAAGCTCAGTGGCACAGCGTGTAGATGCGGAACTTATAAACATTAGGTCCCGTGTTCAAATCTCGTCTGAGTTGAAAAAAGTTTTTTTAAATAGAAATTTTTAGATTTCAAATTCAGATTGGTCTTTGGACGACATGAATTTATGAAGCGCAGTAGCACAGAGGGTAAAGTGATAAACTCAAGATCCGAAGGTCCAGCGTTCAAATCCAGTTCAGTGTGAAAAGGTATCTATTCGAAATGGTAATGTTAATTTGAAAATAAGTTAAAGAATGGTAAATAAGGAGGAACTGTGGTTTACAATTTTATAAAAAAAATTTAATTAAAAAAACTTTTTCCGGAACGGGGATTCGATCCCCGTACTTCCGTTTATGAGGCCGACTGCCTAACCCCTGACCTACCGGCAATGATTTGAATGAACGCATATTTACCAGTTTTCCCAGTTTAATCACAAACCTCTTCACACGTACACGTACACATATAGGAGAGTGTCATTTTTAACAATAGCATCTTGTTAAAACAACCTGAAAGATCGGTTTGAAAAATATTAACCACAAAATTGGTTAATTTAACACAATTTTTTCTCTGGGTGTGCCTTCGATGTGAATGTCCAGTACACGGGACAGCTCCCTCGACCAGGAGGTGAAGAGCGTGGCAGTTGACTTCTCGGGTGAGAGCTGGAGGTGGTGGTTACTGAAGAACATGGCCACCGAGTTTAGGTAGTTGTTCAGTTTGTTGCACAGATCTCCGATGATTTTGCCTGACGCGAGGATGGTGCAGTAGCCTGCATAGGTGGTGATGTTAATCCCTTCGGGAGGGGGTGGGAGTTTAGCAATGTACACATTGAACAAAAGGGGTGATAGAACGCCACCCTGTGGAACGCCCTGTTTCACTCGTCGATAGCGTGATTTGGAGTTCCTGAATTCTACGAAAGATTGTCTACCTCGTAAGTAGTTCGTTAACCACCGTTTAACGCTGTCTGGAAGAGTGGATGAGTGGAGGTCTTCGAGCAGTATGGCGTGACTCACCATGTCGAAGGCTTTGGTAAGGTCAAGCGCTACCAGTACCGTTCTGTCGCAGGGTTTCGGTTGGTTTAAGCCCTGGTTGATTTGTTGTTGGATTCTGTTAAGAGCGGTGGTGGTGCAATGGAGTTTCCTGAAGCCGTGTTGGTGTTCAGCTAGCGGTAAGTGTTGGGTGAGTACCGGTAAAAGGAGCGACTCCAGAATCTCCACAACAGGCGACAGCATGGATATTGGACGGTAGGAGTTGCTCTGGTCGGCGGGTTTACCTGGTTTCAGGAGAGGTATTACTCTGCCGACTTTCCAAACGTCTGGAATTATGGAAGTACACTGCAAAGTGAACCTATCTTTTGGTGTGTAATTTTACACACAACACACATTTTTAAGTGTATATTTATTTAAATAACTTGTGACTTGTAGACACATTTTACACACAATTTTGCGTGTATAAACACTGTAAGTGCTTTAAAAAAACACGCATGCGTGTTAATAGAACATGCCAAAATCTTGAATGTGTGTTTTTTTTATTTATCTAAATAAATATACACTTAAAAATGTGTGTTGTGTGTAAAATTACACACCAAAAGATAGGTTCACTTTACAGTGTAGTAATCGATGAGTTGAGAACATCTGTGAGGTAGGATAGACTTGGCAGGTCAAGCTTCTTGAGCATTGTCATCGAGATTCCATCTGGCCCTAGTGCTTTGGTGGGTTTTGAATTACTGATTGCATTGGCGACCTCTGCTGTTGTGAAATCGCTTACCGAACGGCATTTAAGCTGATTGATTTTCCTGATAACCGACCGTATTGTTGTGTCAGGTTTCGGCGGGTGTACGAAAAATTGCCGACCGAATTGTTGTGCGCACTTCTTGAGGTCGTCGATTTGTCTACCGTTGAAGGTTATGGCGACGAAATCCTTGGCGCGCGTGGGGTTCGACAGGGACTTAATGGTGGACCACAGCTTTTTGGAGCCCTTGTCGCAGCTGTCGAGATGCTCCATCCACTTGTTGCGCTTGTGGTCCTCTACAAGCCGTTCGATTTCCGCGCTGAGCTCTCCGATACGCGTGTGGCAGGGATCACAGCGGCGGATGCTGTCGCGTTCATCTGCTAGGCGCACTCGCGGGAAAATTTGGCCGAACGATGGGAATTCTGCCTGCAGGGATAAATCTGGAAGCGGCCTTGTTGAGGATGGCGCGGAAAATTCGTTCTCCATCTGACGTGTTCGTGAGAGGCGTTAAGTTTAAAAACTTGCTGTTGGTGAAGTGGCGAAAGCCGTCCCAGTTCGCCTTGCTGCAATTGATGAAAGTGTGTTTGTCTGCCACCAAGAAGTCGTCTGTCTTGTTTACCGTGATGGTTATGGCCAAGTGATCGGAACTGAGCGCAGTGTCAGTTTGCCACGACATGCGTGCCATCAATGGTGCACTGACGATCGATATGTCAGGAGAGCTCGCACAACCTCCGGTGTCCCTCGTGGGGGCAGTTGTGTTGATGACGTCAAAATTGGAGGCTTCGATCAACCCAGACAGGTGAGATTGGTTAATTTTTTGAATAAAGCGTGGCGAATGCACCCACTTCTTTTTTAACCTTCTCTAACAGAATATATCCGTCCCGATGATGTGCATTACCAAAAGTTGATATTTGTCGAACGGTGTTATACAACATTTTGGACGATTTCATGAAAATTATAGTACAAACATAACCTTATTTTTAGGTTGGAATTTGATTTTAATTCAAATATGAAATAAATTTTCAAGAATTGAAGGCATCGAATCAAATCAAAAATTGTTTTATTACACGAAAAAATGGCCCACACTGTGTTGTCTTACATTTTTAATGCATTTTTTTGATTTGAAATCGAATCAAAAAATAACCACCCCCCCCTTCAGTGCGCCGCTGTTACCACTATACCGCTTCTGATGGACAGTTAAATAACACACACCTTTGGTAATAAATCTTTGTTATATTCTAGCTAAACTAAAAAAGCACCCCTAAAATCGAAAAATATTTTTTTTGTATGATGATAGACACCGATGCATCTATATCAGGGATGATTTTTTTGGTACAATTGTACTTTTTTGGTGCAATTTCAAAGACAAAAGTACATTGGTACTACATTGTCATTTTTGGTACAATATATGCGAAGGGTATCAGATTAATGATCAACTTATTTTCCAATTTTTTTCTCAAGTATTTTCGTTGTTTAAGGTTTGTTTCCAGCTCTAAAGTACTTGTCAAACTTCATTTCGAAAAAAGCTATGAAATTGATAATTACTCGTATCCACTTCGCTACAATTTTTTTTACCTTTTGGTAACGAAATGCGACACGGCCACTCTGTGCCCTCTTCAGAAATTCGGAATTGTTTCCAATTTCTTTCGAAAAGTTGACATTATCAGCGGTCAAATTTAGATCACAAACCAAAATAGAAAGCAAAAGTAAATGAAGAATAGTGAAAATGATCCAAAAGGCAAAAGCGCAATTAAAATTTTGGCTTTGTCATTTGTCAAAAAATTCTGATATAATACAATTTTACAGCATAAGGTACTTGACAACATTTTTCTTGAGTCGTTTCTTTAGAGCTGAAAAGGAAGCCGAACGTTTCATTTATGTAACGTCAAAAGTAACTTCATTTAGTGTAATTTAATTTTTATTATTAAAACTTCTTTGTTAAAGCTTTATGAATTAAAGTATGCTTATATATATGTAACTTGTTTACTTTTTTGAATATTAATAACTTTTCTGTTCCTACTACAAACTATTTTCATTAAAAAATTTGGACATTGGTTGGTACTTTTTTAACAGATTTGGTACTATTTTTTTGACTTTTTGTACAAAATGGAACAACCCAAATATCATCCCTGATCTATATATATAAAAGAGACGTGTATGTTGTCACGCGAAAACTACAGCACCGATTCTCACCGTAATTTATATATGTGTTCAAGGGGTCGTGAGTCGTGACATAGGATAGGTTTTGACACGCCCACTTTTACCGCCCACAAGTTAGTAAAAACTGCTATATCTCAGATCACAAGAAAATGAAATTTGCCATGAACAACTATAAGACCCCAGCCATAATCTGGGCTACAAATGGTCGGGATTAGGCAATGGGGCGTGGCACCGCCCATACAAGTCAATATTTGAAAATGCTGTAATAGCGCTCCCACACAATGGGAGCATGGTTTCAACTCTAAGCTAAATGCAACATATCGGCGTAATTGGACAAAGGGGCGTGGCACCGCCCATACAATTCAATACTTCAAAGTGCCATTCTTGGGCTCCCATTGAATATTCTTAAACGGGAAATTGTTATATGCCTTCAATGCAACATATTGGAATTGGACAGCGGGGCGTGGCACTTCCCATACAATTCAATATTTTAAAAAATGTTATAATGGGGCTCCCAATGAACATTTTTCAATGGGACATGGTTATATGCTTTCAATTCTAAGTTCAATGTTATATAAGGTCGGAATTGGACAGCGGGTCGTAGCACTTTTCTTACAATTCAATATTTCAAAATGCTACACTTGGGCTTCCAATGAAAATATTTGATAATTGTTTTCATTCATTTATGACCAAAGGCAAAAACACCTTTTTTAGGCTTCATAATAAAACAGAGTAAAAAACAAATTTTTTTAAATAAGGTGCATTTCATATTTATAAGGTCACCTTAAATTTTGAAATACTACGAATACAATGGATGATTTCTTTTAAAATGTTCATAAAAAATTATCTACACTAAAAGTACTCTCTAAATATGCTGTAGTTGTTGTTGCAGTTTTGTTGTTGTTGAAACTAAACTTTTTTTTTATATTTTACGTGTTTCATATTTATAAGGTCACTTTGAAAAAATTGGAAATTCTGTTCTCAAACATGAAAACCTGTAAAAGTTTTTTTTGTAAGTGATCGCCTTGATTTCTAATGACATTAAAAACACGAGTTTACATACCAACTACCAAGTTTTTTATTAAATTAACACTAATTCTCGTAAAATATCGAATTTTAACTCTAAAACGGTTTAATCTTGGTTTTTTCTCGGTAACCTTGACTAACCAAGTACCCTATAGATTCTCGACAGAATTACAGTTCGAAGCAGACAAGTCCAAAATATCGATTCCGCGAACAAAATACCCATTTTTTAATTCAATATTTTTTGAATTTTAGCTCTGTCTTCTTGAAATGTGACATTGAATGACACCAGGCGTTAAAATTCGATATTTTACGAGAATTGGTGTTAATTTAATTAAAAACTTGGTACACACAAAAAAAAAGTCGGTAAATCTAACCGAAAAAGACGGTTAAAAACGCTCCAACTCTCCAATGTCGGTACGTTTAACCGATGAGAGATGGTAAATTTATTGCACAATTTTTTCACGGTAAAGTTGTAAGTTTTTCAATAAATTTGTGAAAAATGAACATATAACCAACAATTGAGGTACAAGAACTTACACCAACAACAACTTTTTCGATTATTTGAACTATTTTATGTCGAATTTTAAAGATTTATTTTATCAATTTTTTTTCGGGTAATCTTACCAGCTCAGTTCGGTTAAAAAATTTACAATTTTCATACATTTTGAAAAGTAGTTCGTTAACAACTTTTTTCGGTTAATTTTACAGAGGTTTTTTTTCTGTGTAGTTGGTATGAAAACTCGTGTTTTTAATGTCATTCGAAATCAAGGCGATCACTTACAAAAATTTAATTCAATTTTAAAACATTTTCGTTTAATTTTAAAACATTTTCCTCTCAGTGTACATATTCTTGATCAGCATTACCTCCTGAGTTGCCATAGCTTTCGAGCTAGAGATTCCAAATTTTTACATTCCTCTTTTTTCGGCGAATGGTTGGACGTTATTGAAAATGGTCAACATCGGATAAGAGGTAACTCCCATACGAAATGGCCGCCAAATTTGTAAAATACCGATTTTCGATCAAGTTACTAACACATGGTCTCAGAATGTATTGTACTCGCATGTGCAGTGTATTTTAGCTTCGGTCAGACCGTAAATAATTTTCTTACTAGTTATACTTTTACCTTTTTTTGAACTTTTTGTATGCAAAAACTTATAAAAATACACAAAACTATGAATCACTGTAACTATTTGTCTATTGAAATTTCTTATGATTTTTATATCCAACACCACATGAGGTATGGGTATATTTACTTTGGTCTGACACCAAGAAGGAGACGTGTCCGGTATGAAAAACTATATATATTCTTGATCAGCGTCACCTCCTGAGTTGATTTAGCCCTATCCGTCCTCTTTTCTTGTAAACACGGTTGCAGGAGTTAGAAGAAAGCTAGCGATCCCAAATTTTGGAGTTATCCATTGACTCTGTTGAGTAATGTGTTTTGTGTATTTGAAGATTTTAAGCTTCTTCAAGCATATTAGGGATTGGCCCTAGGCACCACAATTGAATGAGAAAGTAGAAGAACAGAGTTCCAATTCAATCTGGTTTTATTAATGGCCAACGCGGCTCTTTTATATCTTTACTTATAACTGTTATACATTAGTTCTTAATCTATCCTACTTACTTGCACTACAATAATATAATTATACTTATGTTCTGCATTTCATTTGCACCCGTTGCCCTGAGTACGCTAATTTGGTTTTGACGAATGGTGTCGAAGGACGGTCACCGAAATTGAGTGCATTTCAATATACACTCAATTGTTGTTGACAACATCCAGAACCATTTGTGTATATTGGGTCAGCGTACTCAAAAGTGCAGCGCTAGCATGTCGATACATTGTCGGTGCATTTGTACTAATGAAATGCAGGGGCAGGTAATGTAGACTTGTATGTATACACTACACCCTTACCCTTAAGATGAAAATTATTTGAAGAATAATGATTTTTAAAAGAATTTTCAGTGAAGATTGTAGTTATAAAATGGTTAGGTGATATGATTAAAAATAATATTTTTATAGAATATTGATTTATATTATGAAATTCTTAAATAAGCAAATATATGATTATAATTAATAATTTATAGTAAAATACAATTAAAATTTATTTTTGTGTTTTATAAATTTGTTTTTAAGTGTAAAATTATAAGTAAAATTATTTTTATGAAATAAACTAGTATGATTTATAATAACATATATGTAAAAAAAGTTTTTAAATTTAATAGTTATTTTCTTATTGCTATATTGCTGCCTTGTAAGGTATCAGCTGATTGTTATGAATAATTTTTGGTTTCCCATTATATTCTATTTTTGTATTAACTCCTAATTTATCTAGTACTATAAATGGTCCCTTATATGGTTTTTCATATTTCTTTCTATTTTCTACTTTTAATAACACTAGGTCTCCTATTTCTATATTAAGTTTTTGTATATTATTTAAATTTTTGTCAGTTCGCTTCTCCTTAGCCCTAATTAACATTTCTTTGGCTTTATTTAGTGAAAAATTTAGTTTCGTACGCATCTCTCTTCGATAGCTGTCGAGATCATAAGTTTTGGTTTCAGTTTCAAAAATTTGGTTGGGTAAACATGGTAATTTTCCGTATACAAGTTCAAAGGGTGTGTATCCAGTGTCAACGTGTGGAGTCGTGTTGTAAGCAAAAGTAAAATACGGTATCCACTTGTCCCATTCATGGTCATTTGTTGATGTTAAGAGAAATTCATTAAGAACTCTGTGGTTCCATCATCGCTTGATGATGGTATGGAGTAGAAAATGTTTGTTTTATTTTTAATAGTTCACATATGCTGTGCATTAACTCATTTTTGAATTCAGTACCATTATCAGATTTTAGTACTTGAAAATGGCCATACTTTAAAATTATTTGTTCTACGAGTGTTCTTGCGACAGTGTCGGCGTCTTTTGTTGACATAGGGTATGATATTACAAATTTTGTGAGATCACATTGCATTGTTAGTATGTACCGAAATCCATTGGATATACGTAACGGTCCTACGGTGTCGATTGACAATGTTTGGAATCTATTACTAGGCGTGTCTGTTATCGTTAGTGGTTCAATAGTGTGGCGTGTTTGTTTACTTTTCGCGCATATGTCACATTGCGATACAAATTTCTTTACCATTTTGTACATGTTTTTCCACACGTACCTTTGTTTTAGTTTTATCCCTGTCCTTCTAACTCCTAAGTGTCCTGTTGTGTGGTATTCGTCAATGAGTTTAAATTTCGTATTGTCATCTTGTATTCTTTTTGGTGGGTCATAAATTAAAATTTTGAGCTGAGGACTTTTTCTATTTTGAGGGCTTTGTTGTATGTTTATAAATATGTTTTTGAATTCTTCGTTTCAGATTCTTTGGAATATTTTATCATTGTTGGCTAGCGCTAGCTCTACTATATTCTCATTTTTTTGGATATCAGTTTCTTCATAATCGAATCTAGATTCGTTGAATTATCACTGTATCTCGCATGCGTATTTAAATTAGTTTGTTGGGTTAGCTTCTTCGAATACGAAACTGGTTTCGTTGAATTATCGCTAAATCCCACGTGCACAATATTATTTTCAATATATATTTTATTTTCTTTGGCCATATAAAATTTTAAATTCTTCATATTATTGACGTCACTAACGGATATGCAATCCCATATCGGAAGTTGATCAGACTTCTGGGTTTTGTCACTATCCACAATGATTTCTTCATCATTGTTTGCCTCTTTATTTTTAATGGCTTCTTTATTTGCCATGCCTCTTGTAATTATAAGTGTTTTCTTCGCATTTTTATCATCTTCTTGCGCTATCATATTTTTTAAAATTTCTGAATTAATTTGTATTTTGGATAATGCATCGGCATTAGTGTTCATACTACCCTTTTTGTAAATTATGTCATAGTCGTAATCACTCAAATCTAGACGAATTCTAGTCATTTTGATGAAGGATTTTTGTGCGAAAATAATGAGACTAGTGGTCTGTGGTCTGTTACCACTGTAAATTTTCAGTTTTCTGTAATCCACAACAGGTCACCATTTTCTTTTGTCATCAATGTTCTTTTTAGGTACTAAAAGTAATGGGGAATTGTAAGGACTAACTGATGGTTCAATAATATCGTCCTCAAGCATTTTCTTGACTTGTTCATTCATTGCGTCAGTGTGTGTGTGTGGTAGTCTATAGTTTTTAATGTAAACTGGTGTGTTGTCTGTTGTCGTTATGTTTTGAGTGTAAAAATTATTTGTTGTCAAGGGTTCGTTATCCAAGTGGAATATGTCCTGGTATTTTTGGAAAATGTTTGTCAAGTCGTTTTTAATTTTTGTGTCATTACACTGTATGTTTAATGTTTCTAAAATCTTATTCAATCGTTTTTGCGAGTGTTTTGGTTTTGTGTTGTCGTAGGTCAAAATGTCGTAATTGTTCAAAGAATCAGTTTCCAACTGAATACCATTTAAAATTATTTCCTTATCCGTTGAGTTTAAAATTTTTATATGTGTCATGCCGTTTTTTGGTGCTATTGAATTACTCAGAAAAATGCCTTCTTGTATTTAGAATAACTGTATCTTCTGTTAGTTTGATACGAATTGGTTGTACGTTTTCAGTTCTTGGTGGAACTTTTATTGTCATTGTATTAAAGGATTTTGAATGCATAGGTAAAATGAATAGTGATTCGTTTATCAAAACTGAAATTGTAAAAGTTTCGTAATCTATTTTGCAAAGAAATTTCTTCAAAAAGTCTCTACCTAATATACCATCAGTCTCAATTGGAAATTTCGAACTAACCAGTTGAAACTCATGTTTGCTGGATTTCTCCCCAAAATTAAGTGTTAGGCTTATACTACCTAGTGAAAAAATTTCTTCGTTTGTAATGCCCGTTAATTTGCATTTTTCATCTGGATTATAAAAATCGTTATCTACATGTTTATTAATTTTACAGAGTGAAATGTATGCGCCAGTGTCGATTAAAAAAAGTCATAAAGTTGTTTTTTTACTTAATTTTTATGAAATTGGAATTGTTATCCGAGATTTTATAAATTTTTAGTTTTGGCTGTCCGGAATAACTTTGTTTTCCGAGCCCTGATCGTTTCCCTGATCATTTCCTTCATTGTTTATGATGTGTACCTTTTGGTTTGTGTAATTGGAGTAGCGTTTCTGTTGTTGTTATTGTTATTTTTCATATACAATAATAATATGGTAATATATATATATATATATATTTTTTGTTTGCAACAAAATTAATTTAGTTAATATTTAGTTAATATTTTGTGAATATTTCAAATGCTTTAATTTTTTATTTTTTTTGTTATTTAACAATTAAATTAGCCTATTACTTAATTTAGCGCGTAAAATTTATTTAGAAATTGTAACTTTAAAAATGAAAATTTAATCAATTCGGGTTTATTTACAAATTTTTTTTTTTAAATAAAATGTTTTGACAAATGCAAATTTAGTAAAAATCGTAAAATATAACAAAAAATGTATAATAGATAGTAGTTTCATAGGATGTTGATGGTAAGCAATTTAATATGGAACGTTAAAAAATGATAAAAGACATTTTCGCCATTGTGTGTCCTCCTAACAGCTTCGGCGAACATCATTGACATATCAATGCAGTGATCATGACAATCATCATCATAATCGAATTGATCGGCGCCAATTGTTGGTGCTTCCTCGGCGTTCACGGATACTTCAACCCTTTGCATCGTTGTGGTTTCAATGCTTCCCAATGATACTGGCTCAGAGAAGGAAAATGGTTTCGAGATGCACACCGGTGGTGATGCCAACGTTAAAAAACCCAAAATTTCGTAAGAATCGTCTTCCGAGTCACTGAGCAGATGAATGATTTCTCCGTTTCGTAGCGGTTCATTGGCTTTTGCCACTTTTGGTTCGTTGGCCACCTCCTCTGCTACGGACATGGTGGCCTTTGCCATTGCCGCATCTTGTTCATCATTAAACTCGAAAATTTTCCTTTTGCTTGGTTCGTGTTCAGTAAAATAATAGTCCATGATGATTTTTATCTTAACCTAACTATGCCCATTACAATGGACTCGCTACGCTGGATCGTCTCAGTAAAACTCCAAGGTTGGAGTGGCAAGATCGCCATGTTTTTTATGCTTCTTCAAGCATATTAGGGATTGGCGCTAGGCACCACAATTGAATGAGAAAGTAGAAGAACAGAGTTCCAATTCAATCTGGTTTTATTAGTGGCCAACGCGACTCTTTTATATCTTTACTTATAACTGTTATACATTAGTTCTTAATCTATCCTACTTACTTACACTACAATAATATAATTATACTTATGTTCTGCATTTCATTTGCACCCGTTGCCCTGAGTACGCTAATTTGGTTTTGACGAATGGTGTCGAAGGACGGTCACCGAAATTGAGTGCATTTCAATATACACTCAATTGTTGTTGACAACATCCAGAACCATTTGTGTATATTGGGTCAGCGTACTCAAAAGTGCAGCGCTAGCATGTCGATACATTGTCGGTGCATTTGTACTAATGAAATGCAGGGGCAGGTAATGTAGACTTGTATGTATACACTACAACTCCTCTAGGACCTAGACTCCTTGGTATTGAAAATGAGCGGAATTAATCGACTGCCACTAAGGCATTCAATCCCGGGATCCCGAATCCCGAATCCCGAAATCCCGGGATCCCGGAAGTTTTCTCAATCCCGGAAACCCGGGATTTTCAGTCCGGAATCCCGGGATTCAAAAATGCATTTTTTATGCATTGTTTAAGATATTTTTGACGTTTTTCCACAAAAATACTTTCGTGCATTTACTTCAATCTAATTGGTAAATTAAAAAAACCCACTTTTGTAGATTTAGTGTTACAAACACACAAAAATTTACAAGATTTTGTCAATAACGGTTAACAAACAATTTTTATCGATCTGAATACAAATTTTTTTTTATTTTGATAACCGTATATTGAAAACTTTACGAATTTGATAAATGGTTTTGTGTGTGTTTTACTTTTGAATGGACACAAATTTCGATAGTTTTAAACAACAATTGGTGTATCCGTTCCCGCTATGATACTAAAACTACTGAAAGTAAGTTTTTCGTGTTTAGCATTAAATGGAGCTGGCAGAATTTTATGATTATATTCGGATTCAGCGTGGCAAAAAAAATAATTTGTTCGATCAATCTAATTTAAAAAGAATTACTTTTTGTTTGACTATATTTATTTAGCAACAATTTTTTCTTTAATTTTATATTAACTATTGGAAAATCCCGACAAATCACGAACAAATCCCGGGATCCCGGGATTGTGATTTCAAATCCCGAAATCCCGGGATTTTCAAAAACACTTCGGGATTGAATGCCTTAACTGCCACGCACCCTCCTGTATAAGTGAAAATCGTGTTTTCACTTAAATTCCGCTTAAATAGTTCCAAACTTGGTATGTAGGAGTTTTTGGGGTAGCTTATTTCGAATCTGATGTCAGAATTTCAAAATTCAAGATGGCGAATCCAATATGGCCCAGTAGGTGTAGGGTATATATACACCCAGAGAAAAAATCGTGTTAAATTAACCAATTTTTAACCAATTTTGTGGTTAATATTTTTCAAACCGATCTTTCAGAATGTTTTAACAAGATGCTATTGTTAAAAACAGGGTTGGCAACCGAATCGAATAAAGGTTTCGGTTTCGGTTTTACTCCCACTTGCCAATCGGTTTTGGTTATCGGTTTCGCTCCTTGATTTTGAAAAGGTTTCGGTTGGTTGGAGCGATTGAAAAGGTTTCGGTTTAGGTTTTAAAAGGTTTCTAGATGGCCCAATATTAGGAAATTTTATATCAATTCAATATAAATCAAGGGTGCTGAATCTAATTTCCTTATCTCATAAAATTTTTAGTTGTTGTACCCCACACAACGTTTGAAACGTCCATAAGGACGCATGTCCGGTATGGATAAGTATATATATATTCATGATCAGCATCGAAAACAGATTTAGCCATATCCCCGTCTTTCTGTCACCATACAGGCTGGAATGTTTTTTTTTCGAGACATCGATGTGAAACTTTGGATTTACGTTTTTATCTCCGAATTGAGATCAAGTTCGAGAATCAGCTAAATCGGACGAAAAAGGCTGCCATATAAAACTACGAAAAAATTGCGAAAATTTTCCTTTTCCTTTTCTTTTCAAAAACCATAAAAATGCCTGCGCACACAGAAGCGTTATTCGTGCCGCAGGCGGTTTCGAAATTAATTTTGTCACAAATAATTGTATTTTTGAAAATATAGCGTTTTTTATACAGCCTGTTTGCATAGCAATACAATAAATAACAAACACAAAAAGCCAGTTTCAAAACCAATTCGAATCAGTTTGAAAATAAACCTTTTGACTGTTTCCATAGTAGTCTAATAAATAACAAACAAAATAGTCATTTTCAGAACCATTTCAGTCAGACTTTTTGATTGTTTCCATAGCAATATAATAAATAACAAACAAAATCTACTGCGGTGAAATCGCTGCCTGTGTGAGGCACTTTGCGTTTTCGAAGCTAGATTTTTTGAATGGTTATGAAATTATATAGCGAATATCGCCTTTGTGTGCGCCGGCCTTATAAAAAGATTTATTGAATATTTAAAAAAAATATTTACTATATTTTAAAAATATATGAAATAAATGAATGAAATACGATGAATTTTCTCTTAGGAAAAAAAACTTCAAGTCAATTTTGTGTACGAAAACCTTTTGAAAACCGATTAAAAACCCGTAACCTTTTCAATTGGTTTTGGTTGAACCCATTCAATCGGTCACGACGAATCGGTTTCGGTTTAGGTTTCGCTCCCTAAAATGAATCGGTTTCATTCGGTTTCGGTTTCGGTTACGGTTTCGGTTGCCAACCCTGGTTAAAAATGACACTCTCCTATATGTGTACGTGTACGTGTGAAGAGGTTTGTGATTAAACTGGGAAAACTGGTAAATATGCGTTCATTCAAATCATTGCCGGTAGGTCAGGGGTTAGGCAGTCGGCCTCATAAACGGAAGTACGGGGATCGAATCCCCGTTCCGGAAAAAGTTTTTTTAATTAAATTTTTTTTATAAAATTGTAAACCACAGTTCCTCCTTATTTACCATTCTTTAACTTATTTTCAAATTAACATTACCATTTCGAATAGATACCTTTTCACACTGAACTGGATTTGAACGCTGGACCTTCGGATCTTGAGTTTATCACTTTAGCCTCTGTGCTACTGCGCTTCATAAATTCATGTCGTCCAAAGACCAATCTGAATTTGAAATCTAAAAATTTCTATTTAAAAAAACTTTTTTCAACTCAGACGAGATTTGAACACGGGACCTAATGTTTATAAGTTCCGCATCTAATGGACCTACCAACACTATAAAGCTCCCATTCATACTCCTCGTAAAGTTTAAAGTTGGATCAGTGAGAATAATGTGGAATTGTTGCAATGGCTTCCATACTCCCCCGACTTGAATGTTATTGAAAATGTCTGACGATGGC
Organism: Heteromyza rotundicornis; assembly: GCA_951394025.1. NCBI lineage: Eukaryota > Metazoa > Arthropoda > Insecta > Diptera > Heleomyzidae > Heteromyza > Heteromyza rotundicornis. Next base: position 25,244,490 of record OX596012.1, read on the forward strand.
TAGTACACAAAGTGTATGATTCCGGCCGCCAATTCTAGGACAAGGAAACACTTATTGTAGCCATAACAACAGCTTAGAGGCAAATTTCATTAAATTTCTCAAAGAAATTGTATGATTCCATGCCAAACTGAATTTACGCACTCGAAGAATTTTTTCGTTCGTAAGAAACGAAAAATTAGACAAACACATTTCGTTTGTTGTTTCGTTTGCAACCAACGTTTAAGTAACGAAAAAAAAAAATGTTCAGCTCAGCCAGGATTCGAACGCGGGACGTAAGGTTTACAAGTTACGCACATACACGCTGTGCCACTGAGCTACTTTCGTTCTGGTCGATAAAAACAAAGCTTATATCGAATTCGTTTAAACGTTTATTAGAAATTAGTGAAAGTAAAATGCAATACTTTTATTGGGAACGTTTTTAAATTGTTGCAAATTTATTTATTATTTGCGGCAAAACGACTTAATTTGGAGCAAATGTTTTTTGTTTGTTTTTTCGTTTAAGTTTGTATTCAATAGTAGTATATTTGCAGCAATCGTTCTCCAAACATAATAATTCTTTGAGTGCGGAATTATACTAAATAAAGGGAGTAGTAGTCATTACTGATACTTAATAACAAACCATTTTTTAGTAAATTCAAATGCATTTGACTTCATTGTTTCTCGATTTTCGAACGTTATAGGAAGTGAACCTATTCTACTGACGCAAAAAAAAATTCAAAATTTCTGTAATGTTTTAGAAAAATTCAACAAAACCAACTAACGGTATTTTTCCAAAATTATCTTTTTTGAAAAAAGTTTTACAACAATGCATAGTCAATAAAAATCAACAACAACAATCTCTTTGAAACCTCGTTCAGTTCCAAACGAGTGAGCCTATTCTATTGACGCGGAGTGTATGTCGGCTTTGTCCGACTGAAACTTACTCACTTGTTATACCCTGCACACTAGTGTCCAAGGGTATATTGTTTTTGTCACACCATTTGTAACGCCCATAAGGAGGTGTGTCCGGTATGGAAAAGTATATATATTCTTGATCAGCATCTCCTCCTGAGTCCATTAGTCCATGTCCGTCTGTCCGTCTGTCTCTCATTTGGATGCGGTTTGCATTGGGTTGGAAATGAGGTCGGGAACGAAATGGGAATGAAACTGGAACGAAATGGAATAGTACCGGAACAAAATGGAATTGGAACAAAATTTTTAAATGGATCAGGAAACTAAAATTATCGATAAATATTGGAAAATTATCGATAAATATTGGAAAATTATCGATTAAATATCGATAAAAAATTTATAAATTATCGAAAAATTATCGATTAATTATCGAAATAATCGATAAAAAATCGAAAAACTATCGATAAAAAATCGAAAAATTATCGATAAAAAATCGAAAAATTATCGATAAAAATCGAAAAATTATGAATAAAATATCGAGAAACTATCAATAAAATACCGATTTTCGATAAAATTACTAACATATGGTCTCAGAATGTATCGTACTTGCATGTGCAGGGTATTATAGCTTCGGTCAGACCGAAGATAATTCTCTTACTAGTTTTTAAAAGGTTTTGAATTACATTTTAGGTCAAAAAGTTGATTAGTCCAACAGAAAATTTATTTTTGAATCCTAGAATTTTTGAAACTTTTTACTACAAAATTATGGAAAATATCACTATATATAAAATCCCATTGTTGTCACCCATGGCTTGAGACTCTTGAACCGAATTTTTTATTTTCCAAAAGGGGACGTGACAGTTTTGAAAAATGGGAGTATCAGATATAGTAGCTCTCTTGAATCCACTCTTGAGCCAGATTTTGTATTTTTACAAAAGGGGGCATGGCAATTCGAAACGTGAGCGTGTGGACTATGGAAAGTAAGGTCTCCTGAAGCAATCAGTGCACTTTGAGAGCAGAAATTTCACACATATATAGAGTGAAATTACCCCCTCCCCTTCTCCCCGGGTATTTGTGTGGGCATTTTACTATTGTAAGAATAACAATCACTATTATCATTTGTCCATTTACAACGTTTTGAAACCCTTTAGAAAAACTAGTTTGAATAAAAAAATATTAAATATTTAAAAAAGTTCTGGGACAATCCGGGTAATCCATTTTTTGACCCAGATACTGGAACCCATTAACAATCTCCTGGATACGGTGGACTTCGATGCGACATTCTATTCTCTGGATTGGCATCCCAGCGATCATGTCTCCTTCATCGACAATGTCAAAATGCGGCCCATGGATGAAACATCTCCGGTAAAAAGGATTATTAAAATCTCTTTTCATATTCTAAGATTACAGTTATTATATTTAAGCTGGATGCCGATTCGGCGCAGGTGTTCGACACTGTTATCTTCGCCGGTCCGCCGCCCATGAAGCAGCGTCTGTGGCCGCGCCACTGTGTACAAGATTCGTGGGGCGCCGAACTGCACAAGGACTTGAAAGTGGTCGACTATGGAATTAAAGTCTATAAAGGTACGAACCCGGAAGTGGACTCCTATTCGGTGTTCTGGGACAACAAAAAGCTATCAGATACCACTTTGAATGCTCAATTGAAGATGAAGGGCACTACGGATATTTATGTGTGCGGTTTGGCCTACGACGTTTGCGTTGGTAAGTTTTTTCTATTTTATGGTTTGAGTGAATTATTTTCAATAGCGGTTTCTACTCGCAATTTAGGTGCCACTGCTGTAGATGCTTTGTCCGTGGGTTATCGTACAATACTAATTGATGATTGCTGCCGTGGCACCGATTTTCACGACATTGAAAATACAAAAGAGAAGGTTATAAGCAATCATGGCGTGATTGTAAACTCGAATGAAGTAAGTTTGGCTGAGCTAGGTTGGGAACAGGGTTCTATACCAGTTTTGAACCGAACCATTTTTCAGGCGGAGAATCCGGTATTTTGGTCAAATCACGAATCAAATCATTTTATATATTTCCCTTTTTTTGGGGGGTGGTTGTGTGTTAAAAAATTATTTAATATAAAAAATTATAATATTAATATTCTAACTAAATTTAATAACTACTTTTCTTCTATTGGATAGGCTAGGTTAGGTGCTTGCTCTTAAGTACACCCTTCTAGTACTTACCCAGCAGATCTCAGTTAGTACCACCCTAATTGGAATGGTAAATTAGGGTGGTACTCACTACTAATTGCAGAAAATTAAAGCTCTCGAAAAATCATTAAACTCTTGCAAAGGAAGTATACCGATTATTCCATTAGAACTATTTAAAAACTAGAGAGTGGACTATCTTCGGCTATACCGAAGTTGGAATACCCCCACACAGTAGGAAGAAGTACCTCGAACATATAAAAATGTGGTCTCAAGACCGTATTTTGAGCCAATTATAGGTGGTTTTGGAGCCCGGACCATGTCCAAAATCCATTTCTAAAAATGTGGTCTCAAGACCCCATTTAGACCCTTATATATGTGGCTTCGGAACCTCGGACCATGTCAAAAATACGTTTCTAAACATTTCCAATCGAATACAACAATAAAAAATTTTTACCTTTTTTTTCGGAGCCACGCCCAGTTTTTGTCCGATTTGGCTGATTCTCGAACTTGATCTCAGTATTCACGAGAAAAAAATGTACCCAAAGTTTCAAGTCGATATCTCCAAAACTGCGACCGCTATCGTGCGGACGGACAGACGGACAGACGGACAGACGGACAGACAGACGGACATCGCGAAATCGACTCAGGAGGTGATACTGATCAAGAATATATATACTTTTCCATACCGGACACGCCTCCTTATGGGCGTTACAAACGTTGTGACAAAGTGAGTATACCCTGCCACAGTGAGTGTGGGGGTATAAAAATATAATTAATATTTTTACGGAACGTAGGGGTATCGCATTGACATATTTCATCATATCGTTACCATTTATTATCCGATTTTAAAGTATAATATATCAAAATGTTTGTCTCGACGAGACAAAATTCGGAATCTCCTTCCAAATATGTTTCACAATAGATGGTGTGCGGACAACTTTATTTTTTCGAGACGGTCTAATGCACATGCCTCTTGCTGCAATTATCACGGGCAGATATGAGTTTACCAACCAATAATCGGGATTGAAAACAAGAATGACAGAATCTTAGATATAATTTATGTTGACGACTCTTCGAAGTTTTCAGTGAAACGCTGTGATGCTTTTGCATGTCCAGAATATAACCATCACCCAACACTTGAATTATCTTTCGAATTTGTTCAAAACAACTTAGAACCAGTTTTTACACCGTTGAAGTCATTTTTTTGCTCCAAGAGTACCAATTTTGTTAAAATGAACCAACTCTTATCTGAAACTAGTTGGGACCTGAACTTTGAAGATGTTGACGACTGTGTATCAATTTTCAATTGTACGCTCAGCAAAGTCTTCGAAATATGTGTTCCAAAGAACATTAAAAAGAATTCGAATGAACTTGGTGCTGTATGGTTTACAAAAGAATTGAGGAAACTTAAAACTTCGAAAACTCGAGCATTTAAAACATATAAAAGAACTTTAACCCTTCAAGATTATTGTAAATATTCGCTTCTGAGACATAAATATCAAGTACTTAATAAAAAATGCTATGATGAATATTTGAACGATTTGAAATCCAAAATGAAATACGATTCTAAAACTTTTTATGACTTTGTAAACTCAAAAAGGAAAAACATTGGTTTTTCAACAATAATGAAATGGAATGACCGTGAGTCCAACAATCCTACTGAGATATCTAATATGTTTGCTGACTTCTTCAAAACGACATATTGTGATAATAGTTATGGCAACACATCATATATATATAACATCCCCACTTATAATTCCATTTTCAATCCTGTTATAGAATCTGAAGATGTCTTACAACACCTAAAATCGTTGAAATATACATATAGTACTGGTCCAGATAATATTCCTAGCTGTATTTTACAAGTTTGTGCTGAACATATATACATTCCACTTTCAAATATATTCAATGCCTCTATTGAAAGCGGTTATTTTCCGAATTCATGGAAAGAGTCATACATTATCCTCTTTATAAAAGTGGAACCAAATCATTCGTATCTAACTATAGAGGTATTGCTAAACTTAGCACAATACTCAAGTTATTTGAACAATTTGTCACAAAGCAATTGGTTCACTCGGTCACAACATTAATATCTCCTTCACAACAAGGTTTTCTGAGAGGTAGATCGACATCTACAAACTTATTGGAATTTTCTACATTAACAATACAGGGATTTACAAAGAATCTTCAAACAGATATTCCTTAAAAAAATGGCTAAATGCTAGATTTGTGAAGAAAAACGGTTAGGGTATCATCAAAACGGTTAGGGCACAACAAAATTTGTATTATTTGTTAAATCGAATGTATTTTAATAGAGTAATGAGTCTTTTGGGTGGTTTTATACTAATTTTATGAGTTTAGTACCACACTTTATTAATATAAAAAGACAATTAATAACAAAACAAAAATATAGTACTTATTCCTTAAAATTTCACGTTCTAGGGGTGCCAGACGTATTGTTTGTTTTATGCAATAGATGTACTGTTTTTTTTTTTGTAAAAAGTACTGTTTTATTCAAAACACTCAAAACAGTACGCAAAAGTACTGTTTTTTCAAAAATGTACTGTTTTTTTGTACTGTTTTTAATTTTTTTAATATATTTTATGTTTCTTTGTAATCGGTCATCGTATTCGTTTATTTTTTTTTATATTTACCTACTATTTTATCGTAAATTTCCAAAATTATAATATCGAAATGATGCCTTCTGAAATATTCACTACATCCAAAGTCAATTTTGTCACTTCGATATACCAAAAATACTTAATGTTATTCTAACATGAATCTCTGATTATTGCATCATGAATATATCCCATATATTTGTGAAGTTATAGTTGTTCTGTGTTAGGGTTGCCAGCTCTAAATTGCCGGAAGGGGTGCATTTGTGATTTTGAAGAGGTACTAATGAGAACAAAATAAAATTATGAACAAAAATGTTTAATCACATTTAGCTATGAAAGTACAACATTAAAAAACACATATGACATGCTCAGAGGAAAAGAGTGATGAAATGTACTGACATACATTGTTTTATGAAAAGTATGCGAAGAATTTATTTCTGGAGTTCCAAAAGTTTACTGAAAAAACCAAAAAATTGCACTATCTGAGAGCAAAAATTAACTCGGTTAACCAACACAAATTTCCTTTGTAAAATGATTCAAAAAATAGTATTAAAGAAATGTATTTCTCGATCATTTTTATGGGGTGGTAAAACTGTTCATATAACCTGTTCTAAAAACCAATAAGCTTTAAATTATTTTACCAAATTAAAGATATTAACTATTCAAAGAAGATTTTTCCATTTAGCTCGACATGGAATTACCTATCGGAAAATCAAGCTTTGCAAATATACATTTCATGTCCTATGTTTTATACTGTACTAGCATTTTCCCGTGGCCCACGTAAAAAATACAGACATTCACAGCAGAGAAGCGAAAAACTACATATAAAAAAAAACTTTCCATTTTCCGCGGTCTATACGCAGAAGAGAGTGGAAAGCAACATACAATAATGTTCTGCAAGCACAGACTATGTCAATGAAATCGAACGAAATCTGTAAGCATAGGATAAAGTTTTGAAATAGAACATAGATTACAACCAAATTGGCGTTTTCAATTTAATAAATAGTAAGGATAAGGAAGGATAAGGATATGAAGCACTTAGTATGCGATCAGGGACGTAACCACGGGGGAGGTTAGGGGTGTTCGAACACAATGTTGTTGTTGATTTTGATTTGGTTGGTATTTTACGGTTTTTTTCTTCAGAAATGGCCCCAAGCCAATAAAAATGTTGTATGGACCAAGGGTTCGGTTAGTCTAAAGTGTTGGAGATTGCCTCACATATACCGTCTTTCGTGGTTATCCAGTCCTTCCTTTGTGGTTATCGAATCTGAAAATGTTGGTTCATCCTGGCAGGCCATATTATCCACATTATCCACAATATCCACTATAGTAACAAATTGACAAAAACATAATTTTATAATTTACTGAACAGCAACAAACCAAAATGCAGCAATATAATTTTTTTCAACGTTTCTATGTACATTACAAATTAAATTTATAGGAGTAAGTGTTTAATGTTTAACAATTTTATTTTGTTGAATTTGATTCATATATCTCAGTATAGTTATAGTTTAATAACATTTTGGTATTATTATTATAAATTCATTTAGCAATAAATTACATTACATTTTAATTTAACAAATTACCAAAAAAATGTTCAAGAGATTTGATTGTTGATTTTATATAATTACTAGCTGTTACATACCCGGCGTTGCACGGGTTGTATAAAATTTTAAAATAAATATATATGGGAATTTTGCGCCAACTTCAATGGACGCTGTAGTTTATGGTTAATTCTTGGTGCTAGTTGTAATCCCACCAGTCAAGATTCACAAAAAAGATGGCCAAGGACGCCCTTGGTGGCAGCTGTAATCCCACCCGTCATGGTTCATCCAAAAAATTACTAATGACGCGCTTGGTGGCAGCTGTAATCCCAAATGGCATGGTTCATCCAAAAAATGTCCAAGGACGCGCTTGGTGGCTGCTGTAATCCCACCCGGCATGTTTGATCCAAAATATGTCCAAGGACTCGCTTGGTGGCAGCTGCAATCCCACCAGTCATGATTCACCCAAAAAATGGCCCTTGGCGGCAGCTGTAATCCCACCCGTTATGATTCACTCAAAAAATGTGCAAGGACGCAGTTGGTGGCATAGACCACTCAATATTCGATAGTTACTATGTTACATTTCAATTATATTTTTTATGGGAGGTGCCACGCCCGTTGTCCAAATCCAACCTCTTATGTCCTATTGCAAATTCCATTACTGACACAATTTTACCTTAAAATTTCAATAAAATCAGTAAAGCCGTTTAACCTTGATATGGGGTAGAAAATTGTATGGGCGGTGCCACGCCCCTTGTCCAATTATTCCCATATTCGACACATAGCAGTACAACTCCATTCCAAATTTCACTAAAATATATCCAATAGTTGCTTAATTAGCTGGTATTTAAGTTATGTGTTGTGTCCCATATTCGACACATAGCTGGGAAAACTTACTGTACAACTCCATGCTAAATTTCATTAGAATATATTCAATCGTTGCTTAATTAGCTGTTATTTAAGTTACGTGTTGTATGGGCGGTGCCACAAGGGGACGCCCCTTGTCCAATTATGCTCATATTTAGCATAAAGCTTGGAAAAGTTATTATGCAACTTCGTGCGACATTTCGTCTTTATATATTCAATATTCAATTCAAATTCAATTCAATTCAAATTCAATTCAAATTCAAATTCAATTCAAATTCAATTCAAATTCAATTCAAATTCAATTCAAATTCAATTCAAATTCAATTCAAATTCAATTCAAATTCAATTCAAATTCAATTCAAATTCAATTCAAATTCAATTCAAATTCAATTCAAATTCAATTCAAATTCAATTCAAATTCAATTCAAATTCAATTCAAATTCAATTCAAATTCAATTCAAATTCAATTCAAATTCAATTCAAATTCAATTCAAATTCAATTCAAATTCAATTCAAATTCAATTCAAATTCAATTCAAATTCAATTCAAATTCAATTCAAATTCAATTCGAATTCAATTCAAATTCAATTCAAATTCAATTCAAATTCAATTCAAATTCAATTCAAATTCAATTCAAATTCAATTCAAATTCAATTCAATTCAAATTCAATTCAAATTCAATTCAAATTCAATTCAAATTCAATTCAAATTCAATTCAAATTCAATTCAAATTCAATTCAAATTCAATTCAAATTCAATTCAAATTCAATTCAAATTCAATTCAAATTCAATTCAAATTCAATTCAAATTCAATTCGAATTCAATTCAAATTCAATTCAAATTCAATTCAAATTCAATTCAAATTCAATTCAAATTCAATTCAAATTCAATTCAAATTCAATTCAATTCAAATTCAATTCAAATTCAATTCAAATTCAATTCAAATTCAATTCAAATTCAATTCAAATTCAATTCAAATTCAATTCAAATTCAATTCAAATTCAATTCATATTCAATTCAAATTCAATTCAAATTCAATTCAAATTCAATTCAAATTCAATTCAAATTCAATTCAAATTCAATTCAAATTCAATTCAAATTCAATTCAAATTCAATTCAAATTCAATTCAAATTCAATTCAAATTCAATTCAAATTCAATTCAAATTCAATTCAAATTCAATTCAAATTCAATTCAAATTCAATTCAAATTCAATTCAAATTCAATTCAAATTCAATTCATATTCAATTCAAATTCAATTCAAATTCAATTCAAATTCAATTCAAATTCAATTCAAATTCAATTCAAATTCAATTCAAATTCAATTCAAATTCAATTCAAATTCAATTCAAATTCAATTCAAATTCAATTCAAATTCAATTCGAATTCAAATCAAATTCAATTCAAATTCAATTCAAATTCAATTCAAATTCAATTCAAATTCAATTCAAATTCAATTCAAATTCAATTCAAATTCAATTCAAATTCAATTCAAATTCAATTCAATTCAAATTCAAATTCAATTCAAATTCAATTCAAATTCAATTCAAATTCAATTCATATTCAATTCAAATTCAATTCAAATTCAATTCAAATTCAATTCAAATTCAATTCAAATTCAATTCAAATTCAATTCATATTCAATTCAAATTCAATTCAAATTCAATTCAAATTCAATTCAAATTTAATTCAAATTTAATTCAAATTCAATTCAAATTCAATTCAAATTCAATTCAAATTCAATTCAAATTCAATTCAAATTCAATTCAAATTCAATTCAAATTCAATTCAAATTCAATTCAAATTCAATTCAAATTCAATTCAAATTCAATTCAAATTCAATTCAAATTCAATTCAAATTCAATTCAAATTCAATTCAAATTCAATTCAATTCAATTCAAATTCAATTCAAATTCAATTCAAATTCAATTCAAATTCAATTCAAATTCAATTCAAATTCAATTCAAATTCAATTCAAATTCAATTCAAATTCAATTCAAATTCAATTCAAATTCAATTCAAATTCAATTCAAATTCAATTCAAATTCAATTCAAATTCAATTCAAATTCAATTCAAATTCAATTCAAATTCAATTCAAATTCAATTCAAATTCAATTCAAATTCAATTCAAATTCAATTCAAATTCAATTCAAATTCAATTCAAATTCAATTCAAATTCAATTCAAATTCAATTCAAATTCAATTCAAATTCAATTCAAATTCAATTCAAATTCAATTCAAATTCAATTCAAATTCAATTCAAATTCAATTCAATAGTCACTCAATTACTTTGTAGACATATTTTGTGTTGTATAGGAAGTGCCACGCCCCTTTGTCCAATCCCAACCGCATATACCCTAAGTTACATGTCGATACCTATAGAATTTATCCTGAATGTTTCAAGAGAATCGGTACAGCCGTTTAGCCGTGATGCTGTACTGAGGTCAAACCAATTTCTTTTACCGTATCGATTATAATTATCCATAAGTATCGAATTTGTGCATTAGTAAGCAACACAGATTGTCGTAGTACAGCATGCTATCGCATTCGAATATTTGCATAATACATAACGATACCTTAAAGCGCAATCATCCTATGTCAGTTTTCATGAAATCATCGAGTTTTTGTCATTTTTGGATCCCTGAGAAGAAGCTGTATCAGACATTCTATAGTGGTTTGTGGGAATCGTAATGAAAGTAATTGAAAAACTAGAGAGTGGACTATCTTCGGCTATACCGAAGCTGAAATACCCCCACACAGTAGGAAGAATATACCTCGAATATAAAATTGTGTGGTCTCAAGACCCCATTTTCAGCCACCTATAAATAGTTTTGGAGCCATGTCCAAAATCCGTTTCTAAAAATTTCCAATCAAATCGACTTTCGGAACCTCAGACCATGTCAAAAATACGTTTCTAAACATTTCCAATCGAATGCAGCAATAAAAAAGACTTGAAAAAATGTTAACCTTTTTTTTCGGTGTATGGGAGCCACGCCCAGTTTTTGTCCGATTTGGCTGATTCTCGAACTTGATCTCAGTTTTCACGAGAAAAACATGTACCCAAAGTTTCAAGTCGATATCTCCAAAACTGAGACCGCTACAGTGCGGACGGACGGACAGACGGACGGACAGACAGACGGACATCGCTAAATCGACTCCGTTGGTAATGCTGATCAAGAATATATATACTTTTCCATACCGGACACACCACCTTATGGGCGTTACAAACGTTGTGTCAAAGTGAGTATACCCTGCCACAGTGTGTGTGGGGGTATAATGAAGAAATAAAAATCAATGTCTATGCAAAACATACCAATTTTAAAACATTTACATAGGATGGTAGTGCTCAAAATAAAAGATGAAACTCCTGTGCCGTTTAACTAAAGCGTCGTTAAGATGTAAGCCGTCAGTTTATTTAACACAAAAAGTATAAAACATAAGCAAAAAAAAATGTCGCTGAAATGCCGCCCCCCTGAATGTGGCGCCAGCGGCGAGATGCCTCCAAACGGGTTGGGGTCGAAATTCCCCTGGTACAAAATTCTTCTGACGATATTCCCCTTCACAAAATAGCCTTTTTCAAAATTCACCTTTTTAAAAATGCCCCTTGTCAAAATCTCCCCTTTTCAAAATTACCCTTTTTCAAAATTCACCTTAAGAAAATTCAGCTTTACAAAATTCACCTCTACAAAATTCACATTTACAAAATTCACCCTTCACAAAAATCCTATATTTAAAGGGGAATTTTGTAAGGCTGAATTTTGTAAACATTCAAGAAGAAAGCGCGCGCGCTTTTTTACAGTATCAACATATTCTTCTAGAATCTTTACAAAATTCTTTAAATATTTAAAGAGACCGTAAAGCAAAAGAAAAACGTAACAAAGCGAAACAAACAAATAAGAAGAGTCATCCGAAAAAGGGAAGACCTAAGCAAGCTTGCGTTTTTGAAAAGAATTGCTAAAAATTTAAGCCTTTCTTAATGATATGTAGATTAGCGTGGTCCAAAATTAATTTTTTTTCGCTGGAGACCCACGATCCCCCTCAAATAGTTTCGGGGGGCACGTGTTAATGTTGACCTAGGATGCCCAAATTTTTTTGTGAATTTTTCCTCACAAAATGAAACTATTTGAGGGGGATCGTGGGTCTCAAGTGAACAAAAAATTTTCTCCATACGATTTTGGACCACGCTAATTTAGATTGATGTTTTTATACCCCCACACTCACTTTGGCAGGGTATACTCACTTTGACACAACGTTTGTAACGCCCAGAAGGAGGCGTGTCCGGTATGGAAAAGTATATTTTGGTTAGTGATCCAAATTTGACAGCTGATAATGTCAACTTTTCTAAAGAAATTAGAAACAATTCCAAATTTTTGAAGAGGGTACAAAAATTCTATCGAAGTGGATACGAGTTAAAGAAAAGTTACTTATCAATTTCTTAGCTTTTTCGAAATAAAGTTTGACCAGAACTTTAGAGCTTGGAACAAACCTTAAACAACAAAAATATTTGTGAAAAAAATTGTTAAATAAGTTTAAAAATCATCCCTGAGCTGAATGCAAGCTTTGATTTTAACATTCTATTTTTTGTTTTATAGATCGGACATATCTTATTCCATATGTTTAAATCATATCATTCATGATATAGATACAAAAAACGCACAAGAGTTCAATTTTCTGCTAAAAAATTTTTTCATTGTAAAAAAAAATTCACACTATGAAAATTCAGAAAATGTTAAGCTAAAAAAAATTTTAAAATAAAATTTTTATTCTGGCGAGATGAACTTACATCCTATTCAATGAAAAATGCGATTTCAACGGTGCATTTTTTAGTGTCGAACGGTGTAATAGAAGTTATAAGTTATTTTTGTCTTCAGTTGCATGAAAAAGACTTACATCATACGTTTTTCTTTTTATAAAAAAAAAATATTTTAAAAATCCTGAGGACGGGATGCAAGAAAGAAAGAAACCTAGCTACTAACTTATCTAATTCAAAGTAGTTAATAAATTTAGTAAGAATATCAATATAATAATTTTCTAAATTGAACAATTTTTGAAAACTCCCCCCGAAAAAAAATCCTGGGTGCGCCACTGATCTCCTCTATCAATCTTTGACTACATCATCAACAAAAGGCATACGATCCCGATGTTTAAATTGAACGCCAATACAAAGTGTAACATCAAAGGATTCGTTTGTAAAAATTGCATGTACAACATACCCATTTCCAGCCAAGCTACAACATCTGTTCTCGATTTTGAAAGCCAGTTGAACAACCAAGTTCAATATTGCTGACAATTCGTCATCGTCTAAATGGCGAGTACTTCAGGAGTTGGGACACCACAGGAATATTTCAATGAATTAGAGCTAAAAGCAATGGCGCATATTCTTAGTCATGATTCTAAGTACATACCAACTAATCTCCAACTCAAATTTAGGGTCCAACTTAAAACATATCTCTATTCATAGTCGATTTTTTAGCAGCTACTAAGTAGTGCCAACTAAGGCATTCAATCCCGAAGTGTTTTTGAAAATCCCGGGATTTCGGGATTTGGAATTACAATCCCGGGATCCCGGGATTTGTTCGGGATTTTCAGGATTTTCCAATTAAATACAATAATTAATATAAAATTAAAGAAAAAACTGTTGCAGCAATATTTTAAGTTTAATTTCATTTTAATTCAACGTAGAAATAATATTTAATAAATATTGCATTAAACAAAATTTAAAATAAATAAAGTCAAACAAAAAGTCATTAATTTTAAATTACTCTGATCGAACAAGTTTGATATTTTATGTGTTAAATTGAGTTGCTTTATTATTTATTTTGCCACGCTGTCACAAAATAATTTTATTAATTGTTTCAATTTGAAAAAATTTTATTCAGATCGATAAAAATTTGTTGTTTACTGTTATTGACAAAAATTGTCTTAATTTTTTGTGTGTGTAGCACTAAGTCTAAGCAAGTGAGCTTTTTGTGATTACCAATTAGATTGAAAGTATGCGCACTGCAGTATTTTTGTAGAAAAGCGTCGAAAACATCTTAAACAATGCATAAAAAATAAATTTTTTGAATTCCGGGATTCCGGACTCAAAATCCCGGGTTACCGAGATTCAGAAAACGTTCGGGATCCCGGGACTTCGGGATTCGGGATCCGGGGATTGAATGCCTCAGTGCCAACTTAGAAAACAGCTGATATGTTCAAGAGATGAGTGTAGTGTAGATAATATCTATAATTTTTTTTGCGATAAATGTCAAGGAGTGTTGCAATATAAATTGGAACATATTTGATGCATTATAACAGTTTTCAATAAAGAAACATTTGTTAATTTATTAACTTGTTAACTTGTTATTTTAACATTGTAATGTACATGCGAACTCAACAATCACATTACTTTGAAAACAGCTTTTTCGATACCAAATATTGATATCGAAATAAACGCATTCCTAATTTTCATTTGTTTTCATTTTGTTTGTGGCTGCCGGCTGTGCCGTTTTGACGATGGATGCAAATGTTAAATGCTGGCGTCTGGTTGTTAAATTCTGTATCCAAGACTGCAAATTATTGGGATCATAACTATTCACACTTTGTGTAACATATTGCAAACTTACACGGCAGGTTCCTCTCCTTTGCTTTGTTGTGGAGAACGACAATAGGAACAATTACATTTAAAACCCCCTTATGCTGGTGTTTGGTTGCTTCTGAGGTGGTTTTCAATCGCGAAAGCACGAAATCATCCATAAACTGGTAATCGCGCTGAATTTGCTGCATAATTTTTTTTTTCGGTCATGTCAGCTTTTTTGACGTATAAATGTGTAATGGCTTTTTTCAAAAATTCAGAAATTCAGCTTATTTTTATAATATTCAGATTAAAACTATTTGCCCTATATCCATTGATTTAGGCAATGTAGAGTTATCGTAACTAATATATGGGGAATATATTAGTTTCGTTTGAGACGTGAGCGATTCAGAGGTCTCAGTAAATGTCTAGCTAGAATGTTTGGGTGAAACATGAGCTTCTGCTTGTACTTCGAGGTAAATTTCGGAATTTCGTCTTTTACTGCAGGTATATTCAGGTCTCTGTGGATGTTAGTATTTTTTATATACCAATTATATACCAGAGCCCCTGGCAATTTGTCTCAGGATTTTAGATTGGACTCTCTGGAGTTTTTCCACGTTCGAGGGAGAGGCAGTGCCCCAGAGTTCAATTCCATATGTCCATATGGGTTTTATTATACTTTTGTATATTTGGACTTTGTATGCGAGATTTAGCTTTGATGCCCTTGAGATTAGCCAATTTAGTTCCAATTGCTTTAATTTGATCTAGATTCGATATGTTTATGCCATGTGAGTCGGCGATCGAGATGCATTCCAAGATACTTGGTTTCGGAACTTTCAGGGACGACTTGGCCGTTTATCTTCAGAGCAGGACACGTGCCCCTTCTTAGAGTGAAGGTTAAGTGACAGCTTTTGGATTCACTGACCTTGATTTTCCATCGATGTAGCCAATCACTTAGAGTGTCCAAGTGTTTTTGCACGTATAGAGATGCCATGTCTGGGTTTGAGTGAGAGCACATGATAGCAGTGTCATCAGCGATATGAGAGTTCTATCACTTTTGGGCATATCTGCAGTATAGAGAATATATAGCAGGGGCGCGAGGACACTGCCTTGTGGTACTCCGGCCAGTATTTCGTATTTTCGGGAGACAAAGCTTTTGTATTTCACTACAAATTTTCTATTCGTGAGGTAGTTTTTGAGTAGACAGTGCATATTAGCGGGAAGAATATGCTGTAGTTTGTAAATAAGTCCTTCGTGCCAGACTTTATCGAAGGCCTGGGTGATATCGAGAAAAATAGTGGAGCAATACTGTTTATTTTCAAAAGTGCCTTTTATTGAGTCAACAATGCGGTACACTTGCTCAATAGTGCCATGCTTTTCGCGGAAGCCAAACTGTTGATCGGGAATCACTTGTTTTTCTAGAATTTTCGGTAGAATCAATTTTATTAAAAAGCAATCTTATAGGCCGGTATGACGTCACATTACTGGGATCTTTTCCAGGTTTGGGAATCATTGTAACTTGAGATAGTCTCCAATCATCTGAGTAGTGACATGTTCTGAGAATCGCGTTAAATATGTGCAATAAGTGGGTTATTGCAACTGTTGGCAGTTCTTTTATCATTGTTGGCATTATCAAGTCCGGTCCTGGTGCTTTTTTCGGGTCCAAACTTTTGTTTATTGGCCCCATAAGTTCGTTTTTTTTTAATCGCGATTGTGCAAGAGGTATTATGTGGGATTAATGTTGGTATTGGGATATCACCAGCTGTCGTGTTCGGGGTGAACACGGTTTTCAGGTGGTTGGCAAAAGCTGCACCCTTTTCTGCATCGCTTCTGGCCCAGTTTCCATTTTGCAGCCTTATAGGGAGTTCTGTCAGTATTGGTTTTTTCATATTTTTTGCAGCTCGCCAGAGCGAGTAGTTTGTTGATTTTGTGGGTGCGAGATGTTCAACAAATAGCTGGAATTCTCTTTCGGATTTCCTCTCAAGCTGCTTTTTTAGAATTCGAGAGACATCATTAAGCTGTTTTTTCAAATTTGGGGATCTGTTGTTTTGCCAATCGCGGCGTATTTTCCTTTTATTTTTTTATTAACTGCTCTATGTCCTTTGGAGTACACTTTGCATAGCTGCGAGTTGAGCATTTTGGGATTTGGGCGGGAGTGGCCGCTGCAGCTGCTTGGGAAAGCAAGAGTGTGAAATTACTAACAGCTGTGTGTATTTCAACTTTCGTTTTTAGTGACATATTAGGGATAATGTGGGAGCTTATATACTTTCGATATTTGAGCCAGTTTGTGAGTTTGCTGGTCAGTTTATCTGGTGGATTGGCCTCAGAACTTGGCGCATACTTTATTGTGATAATAGTAGGCGTATGGTCTGATGAGAGATCTAGAGAGGATTCAATAAACAATTGGATCCTTTTTACAGTTTTGAAGACTGCAAAGTCAATGACATCGGGGGTTTTGCGACTGTCAGTTGGCCAGTAAGTTGGCGTGTTCAACAGGAGCCTGCCCTTTGGCGATATAAGGCGAGAACCCCAATATGTATGTTTGGCGTTGAAATCGCCGGCAACGAGATACTTTTGTCCAAGAGAATGGAAAAAAGTCGGGAATTGCTGCTCAGATATTTTGTGTCTGGGCGAGCAGTATATAGCTGTTAATGTTAGGCCTTTTAAGTATTCATCGAGAGAAATACTTGTCGCTTGAATATATTCTGTGCAATAATTCTGGAGAGCGTAATGTTTTATACGACTTTCAATGAGAATGGCGGTTCCACCTCTAGCGTTTCCGCTTGGATGCTTTGTGTCATAGAGTCTGTATCCTGGTAAATTGAAAAAGTGTTTTTCAGTGAAGTGTGTTTCAGAAATCAGCATAACGTCTATGCTGGACTCTTTCAAGAACTCGAGAAGTTCTAGTTTGTGATGACACAGGCCGTTTGCATTCCAGAATGATATTTTTAAACCATTCATGGCTTAGACATGAGATGATGTAGTAAAAGACTTTGATTCTGTACCATTTCTTGCATCATATTTTGCATACCAGACATAAATTGAGACATATTTTGCATGAATATTTGTAGAGTTTGTTCAAGGCTACTACTAAGAGGAGCAGGTTGCGCGTGCACAGTGGCATGGCATGGTGTAATGGCTGACTAACTTTAACTTTTTTGGTTTATCCTTCCTTCCACTAGTCCGAAGCATTGGCATCAGTCTGTTCGCCTCATTGGTATATAAGAATAAACATTTTCTTTCTATTAAATAATATGGATGCTATTTACTTTACTTAACATTTATTTTTAAATATAACGTTTCTGTTCGTCAATTCTATTTGCTAAAGTAGTTATTAAACACAGCTAGCACATATGTACTCACAATTGACCAAACTCAACGAATAAACCGATTGGTTCGATGAAATGGTTGACGAACAAGCCGCTTCCTCTTTCTTTTTCTACAAAGATCTCGATCACTTAAGACAAAATCGGCCATTGTGAAAAATTAAAAAGTTTAATCTAAATTTCCTCGTGAAATAGAAAGGAATTTCTTTTATAGGTACGACAGAATTAAGAAAAACAAACAAAAAAAAAAGGAGAATACTATGACAAAGAATAGTTTAGAAGCCATATCGCAAAAATAGCACCAAGAATATGTGAGAAATGAAAGGTTAACTGGAGCTGAAACTTTGTCATCTGTCACCTTGCTGCCTAAAGGAGCTCTTAATTTTGCCATTTAAGCTGCACCTTAGTTTTTGTAGTCGTCATTCAACTTACTGTTGAGTTAGTTGTACAAATTGCCCTTAAATGGAGCGCAAAACAAAAATTTCGAATATGGTAAAAGTGTTTAGTGTGTGAAAAAAAGAGAGAAAAGGAAAAGAATAAGAAAAAAACCCTATAATATTAACGAAATAGTAAAAACGAAATAGTGATTTAAATTGAAAAAAAGAAAACAAGGAACATATGCATTATAAATTAAGGTTTTTTATATTACAACATTTTACATATAAATCAGCATCATATAAATAACGACAACGAGACAATCAATCGTGCGAAACCGCAACAACACGTCGTTAGCGCTAACATCGTGGTATCGTCGATTTGACCGTATGTGATCTTGTTTAAATTAATTCAAACCAAAATAATTTAAGAAACCTAAACATATGCATATATCATTTAAAATAAGTCAACATTTTTTTGTGCTTCTATTTTCCAATTGCATAATATAAATTAGTAAATACGTATTCGTTAAATCTTACATATATATTTGCCAAACTATTTCCTTATTGCTACATCTATACCGCGGCCAATAGAAAGGCTCATTCATATTTTTTTTCTCTTCCTCTAACATAAATATTAAAAAAGGGGGGTTACTTTATTTTTATACATTTTCGCCATTTTTTTTTGATTCTCCAATTATAAATCAATAAATATTATTTTTTTTAGTTTTATGTATTACATACCCTATATGAAAAAAAAAAATCCAAAAAAAAATAAGTAACCACAACAAAATATGGAGATTTACATACGGAACAATAAATCGTTCCGTTATGAATTCTATCAATGAAAAGAGAATCATTTTTTTAAGAGATTATGAAATATAGCATAAGAAAATGAATAAAATATAATTTGAAACGAAAGATTTTGTGAGATGATTTTGTCGTTAGTAGGAGTTTGGTTGGGTGAGGAGATTAATTAAGTTACTCTCTCTTTTGGTTGGGCTGGGTAGAGAAGAGAAGCAAATGACATCAAGCGCTTCTCGGGCCTACTCGCATTTGAAGTTCTCCCATTGTTTACCTTTTTCTTTTTCTTATTCTTTAGTTTGTTCGTCTGTTTATTTTTGGGTAATTCTTCCATGGATTTCTTTTAGGGTTGTCAGGGTTCAATAAATAGTTTTTTTCTAGTATGTTTTCAAAGTGCATGAAATTTCTTTATGTATTTTGGTGTAAGTAGATATGTGGTGAGCAAGAACCACGCCCATTCCGACGAGCTTAGAGCAGGTAAAGCTAGCATGCACGCCGCTCCGCCACCTACATAAGACCAATTCATTACAAATGTTACTGCAGCTGTTTTTAAATATTTAGCAGCTACTAAGTAGATAAATCGATACTAAATCGACTATGAATGACATAGTTAACAGCTTATGTAAAGTCTATACTTAGAATGATACTAAATACGACTATGAATATGCGCCATAATCTTTAGAAATGGTGGTCATATATTTTTACTTGGCCTAAATTGAAGCAGGCAAGCAATATAGACGTTTGATTGGACGACTTTTTGTAGAACTCTTGACCAACCAAAACCACATGTAGGTTTCCGCAGACCGAAAACTGAAAATAATTTCGTAATGCTCGCTGTGGTAGTATCGATAATTTCATCATAAAGATTTCAAATGACAAAAGACGGCGGAGTGCAGGATTTCAATGTACAACACATTGCAAAATATTCTATTGCAAGTACAATACAATAAACTAAAATAACTCTTGACCAATGTTACATATCGATGGTCATAAGTTGATACGTCGTACAAACATTTTTTTCTTTGAGTTATCAACGTCAAAAAATTATAGTTACCTATGACCATCGATATATGTGTCGGGCACTGCTTAACATTTGAGATTTCGGCCACAGCAAAGCTTATTTACATAGATCTCCTTTTATAAAGCCGAAGTAAACTGAAAGAAACTAAAATATATAACAGTTTATAGCAGTTTTTAATTTATGTGCATCTTGCGGTATCTGGACCAACGTTACATATATGTAACACCCTCGTACAGCCAAACCGTTCGATACGGATCTTCTGGGGTGCAATCGTGTAACTCGACCACGATTCACGTTAACACTGATAGTTGAAAACGTGATCAGCGGCTCGATTCTCAAAGTTTGCTTCACGTAACTTTACTATCGATTCTCGTTTTACTTTTATCCAAAAACACTTTCCGAACCCTTCCGCTATTTTATCCGGTGTGAAAAAGCGCTTTCCGAACACTTCGCGATTGTGAACAATTAAAATTGTAAAATTTTTTTGTGTGTTTTAATTCAATGATTACAAGATATTTCCTTCTTGACGAAAGCGATGAGGCAGATAGCATTGCCAGACAGCGAAGTATACTAACGGTGCTGCATGTTGCACTATCATCCAGTAAGGTCGAATGAATTGCTCATTCATTCGCAACTGCCTTCGAAGTGGAATAGGAAGGCTCAACAACCGCTCCTGCGCAGAACGTTCAACATTATGCACTCCAGCCAACTGCGCCATTACTGTTTAGCATAGCAGGCAACTTGTTCCATTATTTTTGTTTGTTCCCATGTTCATTGTTCTGCAATGCATTTTTTGCAATACTTCCCATGAACTCGATCATCACTTTTATTTGCGTTCGATTGCTTTGTTGAACCCTAAAAAATAATTTTTTGAATCAAAGTTCAACAATAAATATAATTTACAACATACATCTTTAGTTTTTTGGAGCAATCACTTTTTTTGCTTGAAAACTTCTTAAAACAAGTGAAAACGACATGTAAAGTGATGTCGTGCGCTGAAATCGAGAATTGTAACGTTTTCGAACGAGAATTGGCTTACGTGAAGCAAAAACGATGTGCAACGCGGTTGTTTTCGTTGAATATCGAGGTAAACAATTGCGCCACTGATCTTCTTTCATACATACAATAGCTACTTCTTCACAAATTTTTGAGTCTGTATTAGGGCTTTCGATCCCGGTATCCCGGTCCATTTTTAGTCCCGAAAATCCCGGGATATTTTTTCCTAAATCCCGGGATTTTCGGGACTACATTTTAAATAAATTAGTCCATAAAATAAGTTTAATACAAGAAAAATACAACTTTTAATCGCTCATAAAATATAAGAAAATCGTGTAAGCAGAAAAATAGTTTTGATAACATTTGGACAACCCCAAAATGAAAAAAAAGTTACTTAGAAAACACAAAACTAAAAAATTTTTAATTTATTAAAAAAATTACGAATAAAATTGTTTATGCTTGAAATTTTTTCTTTAAGAAAAAATAAAGTTATATTTATTTCTGGAGAAAATTGGTATTTTTAGTCTTAGCGAACGCACAAAAAAGAATTGCTTAATAAAAATAATTAAGTAAAGCTGAAAACTGATGCAAAGTAATTTCAGAAAACTTACTTAAACATATTTTGAATTGAATTGTGTTTTCCCAAAGAAACGGAAACTCAAATACTGAAAATAAAAAAAATCCATTAATTTGTACCTTTAATATATTGAGATTAATGTTTTTGTTTATTTATTTAAGCTAAAACTATCAGTTTTCAGATAAAACATATAAACAACATTTTTTTATTTTTTTTAAATGCATTTTGCTTGTCAAAGTATCAAATCCCGAAAAATCCCGAAAAATCCCGGGATCCCGGGATTGCAATTTTTAGTCCCGGAAATCCCGGGATTGCAATTTTTAGTCCCGGAAATCCCGGGATTGCGAAAAGCCTTCGGGATCGAAAGCCCTAGTCTGTATCTACATTTTTTAGGTCTTGTCGTTAATGGGTTATAACAAAATCTAAATTTTTTATTTTCAAATAAAGTTAACACTTTTCAACTAAATAAGTTTACTTTATATAAAAAGTGGATATTTTATATATGACAACAAAATATATTTACAACAAAAAGGACTACCAATTGGATATCCAGCCTCACCGATTGTAGCAGACATCGTAATGGTAAAACTGTTCTAAATAGACGACCTGTTCGAAATTATTAAGATTGACTCTTTGGAAGAAACTTTAGGCGATATCAACAAATTCCACAGACGTATACAATTCACCACCGAACAAGAAGACAACGGGAGACTACCATATTTGGACACAGTTATTTTAATGGATAAAAATGTATTAAAACTTGACTGGTACCAAAATCCGATGGCCTCTAGACGACTTATACATTTTTATTCGAATCACCCAAATCGAATCATCATGAACACGGACTTGATAAAGCGAGCGAAGAAAGGAACAACACAACTACAGAAGAATAAAGAAAAACCCAAGATATATGAATCAATAACACATATACCGGACTACTTCGAGAAATTGCCAGTGCAGATATATACAAAAACGATAAATAGCCCAACAAACAACTTTCGTTTACGTCAAATTTACTACAAGCTTACAGTAAATGAAACGCTTGGAATAAACTTGCTTGGAATAAACGATTGATAATTCTTTATTAATAATTATGGAATAACTATTCAATTTACTCTTTTCTTTGTTAATATAAATATTGAAAATCGTTTATTATTTATTTGTAAATAAATAAAAAAATAAGCTTTCTTCTATTATTTCTTTATTACCAATTGTATTTTTTAAATTATAATTTATTTACTTTAATCTTATATCCATCAAGGAAACGTTTGGGAAAATGTTTGTAAAACTGTTGGAAATATTTTGTTAGTAATATGTAAATAAATTTAAAAAAGTAAGCTTACTGTAAGCTTATTAATTCGTTTCCTTATAAACATATAGATAGATAGATAGATTTATTTATTTTTTACAATATTATATAATATATTATGTTTACATTTAAAATATTATAAAATCTAATTATTGACTTTAACATTTTGTGTTGTAAGTCGTTTTTATATTTAATACTAATACATTATTAGGATAATCAAATTATGTTATATTTGTATTCTCTATATTTTAGAGAGGGTAGTAAAAATCCATAAAGCGCTTTAAAACATATAGTAAACCATACAAACCATCCGAAGTAAATATTACACTGAAACTGGTGGGTTTTATTTAAGTTAAGTTCAGTTACATCATATGTTATATTATATAAAAAAGGAAAGGAAAGAAATTAGAGAGTAGTTCAAAAACCACACTATTATTTTCTAACACTTTTTTTTATTTTATATGGCACGTTTTCTTCACAATCCGTACACTCCGAAATTCAAAATTACAATAATTAAACCATATTAATCAAAGTAGGAGTGATTTTGACACTTCTCTGTATGCATATTAGGAATGTCAATTTTCGAGACCTTTGCCAATCCCGGGATTTTCGGGATTGAAAAATGCAATCCCGGGATCCCGGGATTAGTCCCGGGATTTGGAAAAACTATGGTCCTTGCTAAAACTAAACCATTCAGAAAGAAATTATTCATGATAGAAAAAGCTCCTAAATTTATAAATTTTTTCTAAACAGATAGTATTTTATTGATTAATTTTTTCCCAATATAAAAGGCATATTTTTGAAAAGATTGCTCATAAAACTTGTCCCGAAAATCCCGAGATTAGTCAGTGCGAATCCCGGGATTTTCGGGACTAACAAAGAATTGGAATCCCGGGATCCCGGGATTGACATGCCTAATGCATATAATGTCAAACATACAAAAAAATCTTAACCCAAAACGTAAATTTTCAAATTTAAAATAAGAAATTTGTGTGACAATTTTGAATTCGAGAAATAAAATGAAGAGAAATTTAAATATAAAGCGATGTGCAGTGCGGTAATGGTGGAAGTGTGAAAATGTTCCAACCACCTCGTTGTGAAGCAAAGCGCCAGCGTAGGATATCGAAATGCGGGGTTGTCCTGGATAGCTCTTCGCGCGTTTGCTTGACCGGATAAGGCTTAAACTGTTTTGTTTGCATTTTTTGACAGGACAGACCCTGTACTCAAAAATATATGAAACGTCACTCCTACTTTGATTAATATGCTTTGATAAAAACTGTTCTCAAATTTTTTTGTTCCATAAAAACATTAACCAACTTAAAAAAAACAAGTAAAAATTCCTTTGAAAAATGAGTTTTGAAAACAAAAAGGTTACAATTGTATTTGGAAAGAAATTTGTTTCCAAGCACACTTACTAAACTTACTACAAGAACAACAATAAACCAATTCAACGAAAAATTGCTTTAGCGGCCCACTGTTCGAAACTTGGACACACACTGGACCTAAAGAATGTGGAGATCGTACAGGAGGAGACAAACTATACAAAGAGACTGACATTAGAAATGCTACATATTGTATTTATAATATGTAGCAAACGAAGAGAGACTAAATTTCACAACAGACACTGATAACTGTGCTCAAATTTACAGACACCTGATACATCAACAAAGAAATAAAACCAAACATAAACCAAAACCAAAAACAAATCAGTAGACAATTGGACTAGCACAGGACATTAATTTAATTTTTGTTAATTGTTATTTGTTTATTCAATTTTGTGTATGTTTCATTTTGATCCAAATGTAATTTTTAAATAATATTGTAAAAAATTAGTTTGTTATGTGTAGAGGATGAAGAAATATTGGACCACATAAATTTTAAAAACAACAAAGAGTATTTTTAATTTGGAACGGAGAATTAATTAATTTTCAATGCATTGGTCATTTCATTAAAAATTTTTCAATTAGCATTAAAAAATTCAATTTTAATTAAAAAATTTTTCCATTTTAAAAAGATCTTTCCCTTTTTTGTCCCTTTCTCCTTTGATTTCCCATTTTTTCCCTTTATTACTCTCACTCCTTTCCCAATACTCTCAGAAAAAGACAACAATTAACTAACGTTATTCAATTAATTGATTTTTTTTAATTAATTGAATATTTTTCAATTAATTGAATATTTCTCAGCAGAATTGTCTCTGATGAGGGAGTGGCAGTATCGAAATAGCCATAAGACAAATGCCTTGCTGGTTTGTGGTTTTTTTCACATAGAAAAATTTTTAAATAAATAAGAGGTCGCAAAAAGCTATTAAAACATAAGTGTTTACTTAATATAGACACTTTTAAAAAATTCTTTTATTTTTCTTTGTGAACCTTATGGGAGCGACACTTAAAATCAGGGGTGCGCCAAATGATTTGCAGTTGCTTAGTGAGCAAGAGAGAGAATAGCACAATTGTGCTATGAAATGCGCATTTCTGCTTTAAATACAATTTTAAATTATTCACATTTAATTTCACAGCGCACTTTTTTTCTCAGTGTAATAGACAGAATTGAATTTTAACTTTTTCTTTGAAAAAATTACCTCAAAATGAATTCATTTGCGCCAATAGTATTATGCCACTCCAATAACAGCATCCATAGAGTGCGATACACCACTCAATTGTGGACCCTTAGCTTAAGACGACAAGGGGTTATAGGGGTTATAGGGTTAAGTGTGCGAAAAAATGGGGAAAAAAGTGTTTTCGATAACAAAACAACGGTATAAAATATGCCAAAATCATTGTCAATGTCAATAAATTTTATTTTTTTTGTGAAATTTTGTGTTTAAGCATGATTATTTCGAAAACTCTGTTTAAGTTTTTTTATGAATGAAACAGTCTTGTTCCTTGGAAAATTCTCTACAAAATACCTTTTTTCTCTCCGATCAAAATTTTTTTCTACACTGAGCGAACAAACGCATAGTAGAATTAAATATTTTTTATTTAAATGTGATTTGAATATTTTAATATTTGGAAATCAGTATCTCATATAGAAATTCAATACGCGCCTATTTAAATGTTTTCTATAAATAAAAAACTTCATTGCCGCCAGCCAGTCTTGAACCTACGACCTCTGCCAAATGGGAATATGAAATTCACACTGATCTATCACAGGCATAATTTTTCTGTGTCTAAAAATATATATGAAGCAGAAAGTAAACAACGTTTTTTTGTGAGTTTCTCTTTTTAGATTCGAAAACGTCAGTTTACATTTTTAGAAGAAAAGAAATCAACGCTTGCTGAGCAATATATAATAGAAATTTCTATTTTTAGATTTGAAATCTTCAATTTATAAGACTTGCTGAGCAATATACAAACATTTAAACGCTTGTGAATAATGCCGGAAATATACGATTCGGTTAGAGCGCACTCCAAACTCAAGAGGTTCCAGGTTCGAATTATAGCAAAACTGAATTTGTGGAAAAGTTGTTACAAATGTTTCTAAGGAAATTGGCAAATAAAAAAATTAAATAAAGTAAAAAATAAATAACTTAAAAAAAGTGCAAAAAAAAAGGATTTTTTTTCCCAATAAATAAAAAAAATTTAATATTTCCATATTTAATACAATTTTAAATACGCTCTGTTTTGATTTAAATAAAAACAGCTTAGGAGCACTATCAAATACGTTTATATTTGATTTAAATACGTTTTCATTTGATTTCACTATTTTTTTCCCTCAGTGTATAAATCAGAAGTTTGTCGTCTTAGTCAGGGACACAGTGTATATTAAAAAAATTTTCAGTGCTATGAATTATTATGTCGAAAATTGTGATTATTTAATTATTATTCAATTTCAATTTATCTCAGATCAAGTCAATGGCGGAAGGGCGTGACCGACGGCCTGAATTGGGTTACAAACTGGCAATGGAACTAAAAAATCCCGATTCTGTGCTCTCGCAGAGAAATGGTACACGTCCTATGGCATAGACAGGAAGCTTCGGATAAAAATACAAGACAAAATGACATGATAATATCACCACCACACCATGCCGAAAACAAAATGTGACTCTCTTATATTAATCATACAGAATATATGCGTCGTAGTAGAGTGTCCGTGACCCATATGGAATTAGTCAGGATCTATTAACTTGGTTCGAAGCATACAAACTCTCACGCAGCACTGCTATTAAAGTAATTAACCATAATTTCTACACGATGAGCTTTATATTCCTCATTCTAGCAATTTTTTTCACAAAAATTAGAGCACTCGATTTTTTTGCTGAACTTGTGTAGAGGCATGTCATTAGCTTACCTGCGACATAGGGAGACTGTAGAGGCTGTGTTTCAGCTGCTATTAGTAGAAACGCATTTCGACGAATATCTCGTAAGTAGTGCATCCTATGGGAAATCTCTTAGTATCATTTTGAAGGGAATTACACTGCCTTCTTTTTTAAATGAAATTGATAGCTTGTATTATATAACTGATCAACGTTGTGTATTCTTGTGGGATAATTGAAGGGTTGTAAGTCTTTTGGGTCTAAGTACCAAACAAATTGGTTGGCTATTATATATTATTCTATTTCGGTAGCCCAATACTTCTGTTCAAATCAATTTGTCTTATCTGTTCCCAAAAAAATCCGGTGAAACATAGTTATAGTTGTCTATAATATGGTTTGGCTACTTTCTTGATGTAGCAATGCAAGGCACGTAGGCCCTTCTTGGTGTACCAAAGCAGGGCACTCAGAACCTTTAAAATTTTATTATTGACTAGTCTTGTCAACGTACATCCAACCGTTTACAAGATATTACACGAAAACCAGATTTACACAACTTTGACTGGTTATACAGGGTATAACAGTCGAGATGCTACAAAAGGTAGGAATCGATTGGGGACCCAAAAATATGAAAAAAAATGTTATGTGCTCTTATGACAATTCGCCACCCATTTCATTTTAAAAATCAGGTAACCTTTTAATGATAGGTTATGTTAGGTTAAGGTGGCTGCCGGAACACCGACACACTTAGACCAAATAAGGTCCATTGTGATACCACATGCTTCTTGCTGCAATTATCATGGGCAAGTATATGATAATTGCAGGGACCTACAGTTTAATGCCGGATCCGAACGGCGGATGGAAAATTGAAGCATTCCTTGGCAAGTTATACTCTCGTAAGTTTTTCCAATGTTTACGAGAGGTGGCGGTCTTTACAGAAAAACATGTCACACAAATTAATTCTGTATCTTGCCCTGGGTAGGGATTGAACATCATCCCTTTCGATCGTGACACAGCAGAACCCTTTAACCAACTGCACCACGGCCGCCACTAATGATACAAATTTTGTTTTGTTTTAAGGTTTTTGTGAATAACTTCTTAACCATATTAATGTTAATGGGATGATAATAGGAGAATAAAATTATTAAGGCCAAACTTAGTTTTTCAAATAGAGAAAATTACATTTTGAAACACAATAGTGCCTTTGAAAAACAAATGCAAATTATACAGAGTTATAGAGGAAATTTTATTACCTTCCCAAGAGTACATTTCTATCTTATATGGTTAGGAAGTTATTCACCAAAACCTGAAAAAAATTTGTATAATAAAAAGTTGCCTCATTTTTAAAATTAAGTGGGTGGCGAATTCGCCATAAGTGCACATAACATTCTTTTTATATATCCCCAATCGATTCCTACCTATAAGACCATCTCGACTGTTTCACCCTGTATAATACAAGCTATCAACAAAATATTTTTAGTCTAAACAGTAGGCGGTGTAATTAACTTCAAAACGATGCCAGGAGATTTCCCATATGATGCACCGTTTACGAGATATTCGTGGAAACGCGTTTCTCCTTATAGCAGCTGAAGCACAGCCTCTAGAGTGCCACCATTTCGGAATTAGGCTTAGAAAACGCCTCTGAATGAGTTCAGAAAAATCGCGTACGGTAATTTTTGTAATTTTTGTATGAAGAAATTTGGAGAATGGCTGGACTATTAGCAAATACACTGAAAGGAGTACTTAACACACAATTGCTTAATTTGTATTTTGAAACTTGTGTTATGAATACATAATATCCGGTACCTTAATTAATTTAAGAATAATGTTTATAAAAAACTTGCACATGTCAATAAACTTTTTAGAAACTATCCAAAATTTATACTCATTTTGCTGAAATAAAATATATTACAAGCATCACAAAAATATCAAATGCCTTCTATTAATTTTAGGCCTGAGAAATTTGTATTTAATTTCTCGATTTTAATTCGACGAATATGGAAAACTATGACCCGTATGCATGAAACGAGTGAACGCTCAAATATTCACAATGGAAATGTTAAACTACCTACAAAAAAGTAGTGTGCTCCAGATAGGGTTGCCACACGGTCTGGATTCGTTGGGTTGTCCAGATTTTTTGTCTTGTATCCAGGTTTTCAATAATTTGTCCAGATAAAATTTTCTCTGATATTTCTTAGTAAAAAAACTAAAATAAGTCAGAAAACCCAATGGACTAAAAACGTTTCCTGTTTATTATAAAGATAAAGTTTTCTGTCAAATATTTTTATACCCCCACACTCACTGTGGCAGGGTATACCATTTTTGTCACAACGTTTGTAACGCCCATAAGGAGGCGTGTCCGGTATGGAAAAGTATATATATTCTTGATCAGCATCACCGCCGTAGTCAATTTAGCCGTCCGCACGATAGCGGTCGCAGTTTTGGAGATATCGACTTGAAACTTTGGGTACATGTTTTTCTCGTGAATACTGAGATCAAGTTCGAGAATCAACCAAATCGGATAAAAACTGGGCGTGGCTCCCATAAACCGAAAAAAAAGGTAAACATTTTTCAAGTCTTTTTTATGGTTGTATTCGATGGGAAATGTTTAGAAACGTATTTTTGATATGGTCCGAGGTTCCGAATAAGGGTCTAACTGGAATGATGGCTGATTTCATAAAATCTGAAATATTTCGGCCAAAGACAATATCCTCTTAAGTAATTAAGCATGAATTGAATAAGACTATATACGTCACTCTAAACATTTTACGAAAAGCCTTCTGAAACATTTATGGAACCACAACCCATACATTTTTTTTTAAAAGTAGACCATTTAGATATTATGTTTTAACTTAAGTCCTTTTTGCTTTTGACCATATAATTATAAAACTAAACTATAATGAAAACTCTCAACAGTTCTACACACTTTTAAAAATAGAAAAGGCCAGGAAATTGTTACAAGCGGTCCTTTACTACAAAATATTTGTGGAATGTATAGCATTGTACTGCTTTTAAACTGAAGTTGTAAAGCTTTCAACGTCTTTCAAAACTGAGAAAAGACAAATTTACTGGTCTATTCTGGCGCGTGACAAAAGTTAAAAGTTGTCTTGCATGTCAATTAGAAGGTAATAAAGGCGGTTAATAACTTCTAACCGTGCCAGAATAGATCTGCAAAGGGCTTTTTTCAGGGACATAACTATTATAAGTTTTATCACAAAAAAGTTGCACTATAACTATTAAACTACAAATACTTTCAAACCATAATAGTTATCGGCAATGGAAAAAGTATAAATTGTAGTTAAATAGTTATAGTTTTACTTTTAAAATAATTCCTTAAATCATGGCAATTTTTTGGTTGTAAAAAATATGAATAATATTTATTTTGGGTCCCTGATTTTTTTTAATAAAAAGCTATCTAATTTAATTGTTTTTTTTTAATGTAAGGATTTACCAATGTATATCCTTGCATATTGCTATTCAATTCCTACTTTACTATTTCTTAAAAGTATGTCATTAAAAGAAACAAAATGTTACGACATTTTCTTTGAATGTCCAGTTGAAAACGGAAGAGTCCATGAACATTTGTTGGCGTCAATTAAAAATATTTCGTTTATTACTTCATGAAAGTATATGTCCGTCCGTCCGTCTGGGGTCTTGAGACCTATTTTTTTTGTTTTTGGTGGTTAAGATTGGAAATTTTTAGAAACGGATTTTGCACATGGTCCGGGCTCCAAAACCACCTATAATTGGCTCAAAATAGGGTCTTGAGACCACATTTTTTTATGTTCGAGGTACTTCCTACTGTGTGGGGGTATTTCAGCTTAGGTATAGCCGAAGATAGTCCACTCTCTAGTTTTTTATTATCATCGATTTCTTGTCATTGGAAATTTATCAATTCTATTTTAACTGTATTTTAACTGTATAATAAAAGGCAATTGAAGCAGCAAAAGCTTGAAATCTCAATGGTACCTCTTAAGAAAAGGAAGGTAAAGTATCTGAGTTATCGAATATGGTTAGGTAGGAAAAGCTGTTGAAATCGAAGACAAGTGCGAGAAAAGCTGGTGGTAGAAAGCAACGTGGAAAGCCAAAGGCATTAATGTGTGCCGGCGCATGGGCTCCATTTCACGATCCAGAATCGGGAGAAGACGGTATGGAAAGTGAGTTATTTACTTGCGTGGAACTCTTTGCGGCAGCAATATGATAACAACTATCAAACTATTCGAGCTCACATGAAGAAACTAAGTGGATTGCCAATTCGCGAAAAATCGTTTGAAGATAAGAATGTACCGAAAAAATACCGAAAAGCAACACTACCTGACATCCAAAAAAAACTGGGATAACCAACACAAAACTGTTCTAATAGTTCAATTTTTAAGATGATTTTGCCAAATTTAAGATGGTTAATTCCATATCAAATCGACAAGGTGTTTTCACTCTATCTCTCCGATTTTATAGAAATTTGGAAGATTGATAAATAACAGATGGAGCAACTAATGCAAAAATCTTATTTGTTCAGAATCAAACAGGCTTTGCAATTACATTGCTAATACTGTAGAAGGAGGAGTATTTGAGTTAAAATTATAAATAAATTTTAAAAAAAATTTCATAAGGATATTTTTAAAAAAGTATTTCTTCCTTTAATCGAAAAACCATAACGCCAAATTTTACAAGCACTTATTTATTAGGTCAAATTACATTTGAAAAAAAAAGCCAAATCGCTTGGTAGACTCATTGATATTTTCGAGTTCAAAAATGTATATGCAATCGTTGCTTCATCTTTTTTCAGCTACGAGAAATTATATTGTTTTTTCGCTGTTAATTACATACCTTCCAAATTTCAAAAATCTTTTCGATTTGACAAGGAATTACACTGATGCAAGGTTTCCCTATTACATTTTCCGTTCAGGTCGATATGGAATAACCTATCTTGCAATCATGCTTTACAAATGCAATACTTAAGCTACGGTCAGATTAGGCAAACATTTGCCCTGGCAAATTTTCTGGCAACAGCGTCACAAATTTAAAAAATTAAAATAAATTTAATTCAGTCAAAGAGCGGAGGGTTACTTTTGGTATGTCCCTGGCTCCGCACTGTGCAGTTCGAGCAATGATTCAGTGTGGTCGGGATCAACAATCTAGGTATCCACAAGCCGTACGGGTGATTGAGAATGATTTCTATATGGACGATTTGTGGACCGGCGCTGATAGCGAAGAAGAAGTACGGATTTTGTGTACTGAATTATCGACAGTGTTAGAAAATGACGGTTTTCAGTTAGCTAAGTGGCACTCCAATGGCGTGGGAGTCATTCCGATGTTAACCAATCAGTCGACTGAAGCTGTTGTGTTGAGCGAATGTAATGACGTCACGGTGCTTGGTCTACGTTGGACGCCTATTTCGGATGAATTGTCATTCAAATTCCGTCCCCACCCACCAGAAACCAAAAATGACAATGCGTTTTGTACTCAGCCAAATTGCTCAGTTATTTGACCCAAATGGCTACCTGTGCCCAGCCATTGTAGCCGCAAAACTTATCATGCAAAGCATTTGGAAGTTGCGAATCGGATGGGATACACTCGTTCCGGATGACATTCGTCAGAGCTGGATGGAATTTCAAGCGCAACTACCAGCGTTGACACGCTTTCGTATTCCTCTTTGGTTAGGGACTGCACCAACGATCAGTTTTTCGATTCATGGGTTTGCAGATGCATCCGAATTAACCTATGGAGCAGTCGTGTATGTGAGAATCCACCAGGTGGATGGAACAAGATGTGTACTGTTGGCTTCACGATCTCGAGTAGCTCCTTTGAATACAGTAACCACACCGCGATTGGAATTATGAGCTGCAGTTCTACTAAGTGAGCTAATGCAAATCGTAAGGAAGGCGTGTGATTTCAAGTGTATTCGAGCACTGCTGTGGTCCGACTCACCAATCGTTATTCATTGGATGGAAGCGTCTTTGAAGCCATTTGTGTATAATCGTATTCAAATAATTCGAAAATTGACAGCTGGCTGTGAATGGCGTCATGTGGCAACGGCAGATAATCCGGCCGACATTTTGATAGTGGCGTTGCACCGAACGAGTTGGAATCTTTGAAGTTCTGAGGGAATGGTCCGTTATGGTTGGTGGAAAATGACACTGAAGGGCGAAATTTTCCGTGCAAATTGAAGAAGAGATCCGCGCTGAAAAGAAATTGAATTGGTTTGATTTGATTTGGCCGATAATAGCAAGTTGCGTCCAATTCAAATGGCTTTTCTTAATGCTGCTACTTTTGACTGCGGCGAAAGGGATTTAAGGCATACCAAAACTGATGTGCTCACACTCACATCGTCATGGCGTTGCCTCATACGTCGCACAGCCTAGCTATATCGATTTATTGATAATTGTCAGCTGCATGAAAAGTGCAAACATGAAACCGGGGATGTCACTGAATCTGAAGAGGAAAGAGCTATAATGTCCTGGGTTAAGCGAGAGCAGAGAGTTTATTACGGTCCGGAGATGCGGTCCTAGTTAAGAGTCCGCTGTTATGTCTAAATCTAGTCATAGACGGAAAAGGTGTAATGAGAGTGGGTAGTCGTCTGGAGCACGCAATATTGTCAAATGATCAGAAACATCCCGTAAATCATCTGGCACAGTTGCATATACGTTACGCACACCAAGAGACATTACATGGCGGATTTCAGTTGATGGCAGCAGCGCTGAGACACCGTGTGAGCAGATTATGGGAAACCTACCCGCGGACCGTGTGCAGCAGAATTGTCCGTTTTCTCATTCGGGGTTGAAAACAACGGGGCCCGTTCGAAGTGAAGACATGCAGTGGTAGATGCCGCATCTTAGAGAAAAAATATGTCGCAGTGTTCGTGTGCATGGCAACCAAAGCCGTCCATTTGGATCTGGTCGAAGACTTGACAAGAGCAGCTTTCATTGCAGCTTTTCTTCGATTTACTGGGATCCGCGGTTGTTGTACCCATTTATGGAGTGATAATGATACATGTTTCGTTGGAGCAGAAAAAGAGTTGTCGATGAAGGTGAACAGTTGGTCGGACATCGATTCGGATGCATACAAAGAAATGCGTGAATTAAGGGTGAAATGGTATTTCATTTCCCTATCAGTACCGCATCAAGGCGGTCTTTGGCAGTCGGCTGTGAAAGCTATGAAGCTTCATTTGCGACAGCAGAAACTTACGAGCAGTGACTTGCATACACTCAGAAAACGACACTTCCCCAAAACAAAGAAAAAGTATCCTCAAAAAAATTTATCCCATTTGAATAAAAATTTCTATGGTTTGAATAAATTTTCCTTGAAATGAGTAAAAATGTTCTCATTACATGCAACCATGGTGTTCAATTTTAATTCATTGTTTTCTTCAATGTTGGAATGTAGCATAGATGCTGCCATCCATGTGCAAAAAAATTTCCTACGAAAATTTTAGCGACGTTTTAAAAATAAAATTTCCAGAATATAAATATGTATGTAAACATATAGACAATTATTGCTCGTACTATAGTATAGAATACGATAGAATTCTATATGCATAACACCAATAAAGCAGCGATAAAAATATTTTCTACCGAATGCCATATAACGTAAGTATCAATCAAAAAATATTTAACTATGTGGCATCCTAGAACTTTCAAATTATTTTGTACGGAAAAATGTAAGAAAGAGACGAATATACCAAAAATGTATACACAAAAATTTAGTGTTACTCCTTTCGCTTCATGAAGTGATCGTCTTGAATCTTTGCTTCGTTTTGAAGTTTTCAGTCGGCGTCTGGTTATCATCGGTATCGCGTTAATTTCGTTTCAACAAAAAATGTGGGAAAACAATGTGGAGTTAAGTCAGTTGCTTGGGATTCTAAAATAATTGCAAGGCGAAATGTTCTTTGACATATTTAAAGGTACTTATTTTAAACTTTTAATTTATATAATTTAAATAAAACCAATCGAACAAAGTCTGGTGTGAAAAATGTTGTTCGGTGGATTCCCGCTTTCGTACTTTCGTGCTTGTGTTTCAAATTCTTTCGTGCTTGTGTGTTTAAAATTGTTCGGTGGATTCCTGCTTTCGTTCTTTCGTATGTTTATATTAATTTTTCAATAATTTAGCCACACTCGCTTATGATTTCGAGATTTTTCTATTTAAAGTTCAAAAATTTCGCATATAAAATGTTCGATTGGTTCTTCTTTCTTGTTTGAAAATATCCAAAAAAAACTCATTTACAATTTTATTGTAGACCACGGATTTACAAAAGGAAGCCCAAAGTTCCTAGAACCAAGTCACTTGGACACAATTATCGACAAAGCTTTGTTTGGTCAGAGAGTTTTATTTGAGCACCGTCTAGTGAAATGGCAGAAAGGACACGTAAAAACAAGCATTGCCCAGTCATGCTGAACGTATCGTTTCGACTTCAAATGGGATAGGTTAAATTAAAATGATTGGTACTCATTCGAAAATGGTTCAAAAGACCCTTCCAATGCTATAAAATAAAACAAATAAATAAAAAACAAAAAAAAATCAAATTTATGTCTTTTATTAAAATTATATTGTGGAAAATTTTTTACAAAATTAGGTAAATCAACTTTAATTTAAGGATATTGTTCCACAAATTGAAGAAATATTTCCTTAAATTTTAGAAACATTTCTTTCTTTTAAAGAATAATTTCTCTAAAACAAAGAATTTACAGATTGAAAAAATATTTCCTAAAATTGAAGAAAAATTTCATTATTTCAAAGAAACATTTCTTCCTTTCAAAGAATTTTTTCTCTAAAACATAGAAAAACAGGTTCCATAAATTAAAGAAACTTTTTCTTTCAAATGAGGAAAAATTTCTTTGGCGAAAAATCAATCTCGTTTTTCTTCAATTTGATAGCCGTTTTTCCTCAATCGAAGTATTTCTCTGGGTGTACAAATAGGTTCTGTTCTGAACTCACGGCCGCTCATAGCATAAACTGATGACCCAAACGACTTCAGTTTTTTGTCGCCGGGTCACCTAATCAACGGAAGACCCCTGAAACAACTGTTTGGGACGTGTGCAGATGAAACGCCGAAGGAGACACTGCGAAGATACGAAATCACTCAGCACATATCTCAGTCATTTTGGAAGCAATGGCATCAAACATATCTGAATGAATTGAGCAGCGTCCTAAATGGAGGACTGCACAAGAGAATTTAAAAATGGGCGATTTGGTGCTGATCAAGGACGAAAACTCAGCGCCTACTTTTTGGCTAGCCGGGCGTGTAACAATGACGTTTCCTGGAACAGATGGTCACGTACGGATTGTGGAACTACGTGTAGCTGGTAAGAAGCGAAGAATTATTCGGCCGGTGCTAAAGCTTCTGATGCTACCAATAGAACGAATTGAAAAGTCAGCCGACTAGTCAGGGGGGAATGTGCAGACACGATAGCAGCAGTAGAAATAGAATAAAAACTTAATTTTTTCCTTCCATGATTTTTTTTTATTATCAATTTTATTTTAACTGTATAATAAAAGGCAATTGAAGCAGCAAAAGCTTGAAATCTCAATGGTACCTCTTAAGAAAAGGAAGGTAAAGTATCTGAGTTATCGAATATCCACAAGAAGCCATGACTGCACACAGCACAGTCAAAAAATATTTGCATAACATAAAATAAAGCACATAAAGCATAACCATACTATGTCCATCTCCAAGAAAATCAAGTTTTCGGCATTTTCGGATTCATGAGAAGAAACTACATCACTATCTGATGTAGTTTCTTCTTATATATAGGCACAATATATAAAATCCCATTGTTTGTCCGTCTGTCCAGATGTCCGGATGTCTGTCCTCAGCAGAGGCGCTTCCAAGGGCAATTGCCACCATATAGATACTTGGGGACTGTCGCAGGACTAACCAGAGAGACTGTCCTTGAGGTCAATTGCCATAAATTCACCTCATTTGAATGCATTCACGGGTTGTGCTTTGGTTGCAATCGCAATCTTGTCGAAACTTGTTAATTATTTTATTATTTGGTTACAATTTGCCACATGACTATTGATTTAAAATGTACTATCTGAAAAAAAAAATTTGTACGAAAATATGAAATTGTAAAAATTTTAAACTGTAAAAAAGGAAAATAGAAAGAAAAAAAATTAAATTTTAAGTAAAAATTAAAAAATCTCCAATAAAAACGAAAAAAGTGGTAAAAATTTGAAAAAGTAAGTAAAAAAAGAAAATCTGAATAAATAAAAAAAAGGAGAAATGTAAAATTGTAAAAACAAATATAAAAACCATTCTCATCAAAATTAATTTATTTACTCTTCTATGGAATTCTCTCTTTGACCACTCTGTATGAAAAATCGTTGCTTAACTTTTCACAATATGTAATGACTGAATTCTACGAGCGATCAGTAGTTACTAAATGAAAATCACGAAGGACCAACCAGATAAATGGTGGGATATATAATAGGAGTTCGTTTTTAAAATCGAAAAAAATAGACAGAAACATTTGAGCTCGGGTCGAACTGCCACCGTTTGCAGACTACTGTATTTGACTCTGTACAAGTCCTCTTTGCACCGGTCATGGAACCGGTCTTTTTTGGGTAATTGACTCCAATTTTCCCGTAGCGATTGGGTAGTCGTAAACAGGTAATTTTCAAATTGTATACGAACTGATGTTCGCGTCGTTTGAGTATTTGTAAGGTACTGGAATAATTTTGTATAGTTGCGACGAATAACTGTTAAGCAGCGGTATCGTAACTCTGATTACCAATTTATCTCCTATTAGCGCCCCTCTTGCTTTCAACAATTTATAGATAGCTTGAAGCTCGTTCGATTGTCTTCCAGGTAATTTCAGTTTTTCTGGAAGATGTTCTCTTATTTTTTTGGATCTCCGATTTCAGCTGCGGAGGTGTGATCAAGACTGGGTTTAGTTTTCCGTGATTGACGTCAATTAAAAGTTCGATAACTTCTGACTGAATTGTTTCGCTCTCTTCGACTATGTTGCTCAGCTGTTTGGTCATCATAAAGAACTTAACAGATTCTTGGTATACGTAGTAGTTCTCTTCCTTGGTTGAAGTGATATTGCCTACTCTCATCTGTAACTCCTTAAGATGCAGATTTACTTCGTCCGTAGTGCGTTTAAGAATATTAACTGTTGAATCGAAAACGGAAGTTTGGCTCTTTATCAAATGCTGCAGATCATGTTGTCTAACAAGTTCTTCATATTGCTTTCCATTTATTCACGGTCATCCGCATCCATCATTCCGAAAAGAATATGGGACATAGATCCAACAAATTCAAATGGGGCTCTCCTTCTCCTTTTATCCTTTCGTACAAACAGATATTTATTTGTGTCCTTTACCTTGTTTATTTTGATTTCAATATAGTCGATGACTGTGTTGCATTGCTCTTCAAACGCTTGCAATTTGTCACAACTTTATCTAATTTTCTTTGAAAACGTGTCAGCATGATCCACTACTTTGAAGAATGCGTGCATTTCGTAATAAATCATCAAATTCCAAGATGAAGCTACGACCTCCATTATCCCGATATGATCCAAATATATCGCTGTATTATTTTTCAACTCTAGAACCGATCCACCAGAAGCATCTTGTTCACCTAACGGTTGTGTACAAACTCCCTTTCTTGCTAGCAGCAGCATCAGAAGCCATATTATATTTATCAGTTTTAACTTTTTCGGCTCTTTGGCATAACTGAGCATAGTTAAATAGCTTTTGCTTCGTTCCACTGGAGTTTTCGTATCTTCTTCTTTTGTTTCCAATGGACAAACTTTATGAATTAGGCGTTTTAAGATTCCATCCTGTATCTTCATTGTGACTACTCGCACCCTCCCGTCAGATCCTGGATGAGTTTCTATAATTCGACCAAGGGGCCATCTTGCCGGATGCGTATCTTCATTTTTGATAATGACAATTTGGCCTTCAGCCAGATTTAGCTTCGGCTTCTGCCATTTATACCGCTGTTGCAAAGTTGAAAGATATTCCTCCTTCCATCTTTTCCAAAAGTCTTTCTTAATTTTTTGTATTAATTTCCAAAGATCCAATTGAACGGTCATCTACAGCTTCTATTGTTCCAATAATCGGCTGGCCATCAGAAAATGTCCTGGTGTTAACGTGTCAACTTCGTCAGTATTATTGCCAATCGCGTGGAGTGGCCTTGAATTGAGAACCGCTTCAATCTGAGCTAAAAGAGTACTTAGTTCCTGATATGTTAGTTTATTTTCTCCAATCACCCTTTTAGATGGTGATTCATCGACTTGACGCTAGCCTTCCAAATCCCTCCAAAGTGAGGGCCTGCCGGGGGAATAAAATGCCGTTGAACTTTATCTGCTTCCAAAACAGCAATCACTTCCGAATTATTTTTAATTGCTTGCTTAAAATCGGCATCCAACTTTCTCGCTGCTCCCACGAAGTTTGTTCCATTATCTGAATATATATGTTGACTTTTGCCTCTTCTTGCGAAAAACCGTCCCAATGCTGCTAAGAATGAATTCGTCGTTAGATCACTTACTGCTTCTAAATGCATAGCTTTAGTTGCCATGCATACAAATACAGCATATATCCTTTATATGACTTTTGTCCCCTTCCTTTAGAACATCTTATTTGAATAGGACCAGCATAATCGACGCCAGTATGTGTAAATGGGTGATTAATAGATGTACGGCTCTCAGGTAAATTCCCCATGATTTGCTTAGCCGTATCATTCCTGTATCGAATGCATTTTACACATGCACGCACGCGTTGCTTAATCATGTGTTTTAGTCCAATAATCCAGTACTTTCTTCTAATCGAGCTCTCCATCAGACGATTTCCGCCATGTAACGTGTTGACGTGAATGTCTTGAATTATTAAAGTCGTCAACCTGGATTTGCCAAGATTTATAGGATGTTTTTGATAGTAAGGAATATGCAAATTTTCCAGTCGACCTCCAACTCTTAAAATCCCTTTGCTATCAAGCAGTGGATTCAAATTCGCTATTTTACTTTTTTGATCCACAGGTTTGTTGTTCTTCAATAACCGTATTTCGCTTGAAAACTCTGCAAGTTGCTGATTTTTTATTAACATTGTTTCGGCTGCTCGCAGTTCGTCTGCCGTTAAATATGCCGGAAACTTTTCTCCTTTCAATACTCCTTTAAACCTCAGAATATAAGCTGCAACTCTTTCCAATTTTCTTAATGATGAGCACCTTTCTTGCAACTGAAGTAGTATATTTGGCTGCTCTGTCAGTGTTGTAGTTGCTACTAATACACTCTTTTCTGCAACTGCTTCTTTTGGCCAATCATATTCATCTTGCACCAACCATGTCGGACCTCTCCACCATAAAATATTTTGTTCTAACTTAGATGGAGAAATTCCTCTTGATGCGATGTCAGCTGGGTTCTACTTTGTACTGACATGATTCCATTTAGCTGTGGGAATCGAAGCGCTAATTTCCGTTGTCCTTGTTCTCACGAATTTATCCTTACTTCTTTTATTTCTAATCCAGCCCAATGTTATCATCGAATCGCTCCAAGCATAAATCTGGCAGTCTCGTTTGATGATGTCTGTGACTTTGTTCAACAACCTTGCCAACAAATGAGCCGCACACAGTTCTAATTTTGGCAGCGTCTTTTTATTTTTTACTGGATTGACTTTACTTTTTGCTGCTACTATTTCTACCGAACAACCTGCTTTCACATAAACCACCGCTGCATATGCTTTCTCCGATGCGTCTGCAAATCCGTGTAGCTGGGACGTTGCATTCTTCGTCAGGAACATCCATCGAGAAATTCTAATCGTTTTTATTGCTGGCAAATGTTGTATGAAGTTATTCCATTCCTTCGTCAATACGTCGTCTAACTTGTCATCCCACTCTGTTTTAATTTTCCACAAGTTTTGTATAAAAAACTTGGCAACGATTGTTATAGGTGCCAACCAGCCCAATGGATCAAATATTCGAGCAAGATATGACAATGCTTGCCGTTTTGTCACTGTTCTTCCTTCGGTAGTAGCTATGCTAAACATAAACTCGTCGGTTTTTGGACTCCAGAGTAAACCCAGAGTTTTTATCGTCTCGTCCTCTTGAATCTGCAGAACTTCATTTTCACTGGTATTAGGAATGTCAGCGATAATGTCTTCGGTATTAGAACTCCATTTTCTCAAATGGAATCCAAATTTATCCAATTGATGTGATATTTTACCACGAATTCGCCTGCACTCTTCGATGGTATCTGCTCTCTAAATTCAGGAATCTCGCCATTGCTTGCTTTCGAGAATCTCCGAGGGCGTTATCTTCTTTAAACGGCAAGTTAACAATGAATCTGCCAGCTCTATCTGGTTTCGTTGTAGCTTTGTATTGCCGTAGACATAAATCATCATCATCTGAAGGAATAACCGAATCATTTATCTCCTCCAACTCCCAAAATCGCTCCAACCCAGTTGTTACGGCTGCTGACCCTTGGTCAATTAGTGCTCTCAAGGTCAGAAATTCTCCATGCGCTGTTTTTATTCGTACCTGTGCCGTTGCCAAAAGTACAGCCGGTGATGCATCGTCCTTTGTCATCATTGAAGTCGCTGACTCCTGCCTTGGTTCATTTTTTGTTTTATTTAAACCATACGTTGTTTCCCAATGCAGCAGAATGTGATGATTTTTACCACACTTTTTGCATTTGGAAGCTCCATTGCTGCATTTCTAGTCCATCTTATGGTATAGACATACATAACACGCGTTGCTTTTCTTTGCCCAGCTGTGTCGATCTGCCACTGATAGCGCAAGGAATTTATTGCAATTGTTCACACTATGTCCTACTGTGTTACAATATGCGCAGCTTAGTTGTCCCGTATAAAATGAATTTGTAGATTGACTTCAGGCTGGTCCAACATTTTGTCCACCAACTAAACAGCAACCGCCGGTTAGCGTACCGATGTGTTAACATTTCCCACGCTGCATCATAACTAGCATCAACAACATTGAAATGTTGAATTAGCCTTCCAGCTTCTCCCTTTACTAATGACTTCAATCGGTACATTTTCTCAACATTTGAATAATGGCTGACCTCATGTACCAATTTTTTGAAAATATCGTAAAAAGAGGACCATTCGTTTATATCACCAAAAAATGTTGGGATTTTGATATCCTCCAGTTTAAGAGTTGATGGCCTTTTCACTATCTCCAGTGACTGCATCTTCTTTGCTAAGTCCATTGAAGCATCGTTATACGACCTGTCCACTTGGTCTTTTTGCTCTTCTACATCGTCATCGTCTTCTCCCATATCAAATGTCAATTTTGTAAAAATTGCATTTATGAGTTGCATTTTCTGCTCCCAACAAGATTTTCTGCATTCCAATTCCGCTCAGCCGGCATCATCTTCTATGCCTTCATCAAACAATAATTTCACGTTGTTCACTTGACGGAAAAATTTTCTTATCAGAATGTCTGCCGGCTTGACTTCCAGATGTTCCCTCTTGTGCCCTTCTTGCCGCTGTCCTTCAGTAGACCCAGCTGCCTCAGTTGCCTGCTTCGGCATAGTAAGGTCGACATCTGCATTTTTTATGTGTGTACGAATTCCGTACACTATTTTTTCAATCTCTTCGAAATATTTGCTCTCAAAATAACTTTCATCTGTTATTCCCAACTTATGTATTAATTAAGGGTTTTAGCTCATTTTCCAAAAAATTCATTTTGGAAAGAGGAGTACAACAACTAAGCAAAAACTCAGTCTGGCAGAGTGTACAGCTGTTTCGGATCCAGCCACGGATCCTCGTCAGCACTCTTTATGCATTTTATTTTATCCAAGCGACGCTATAAGTAAGTATTGGTATGACGCACAAGAGAATTGTTTCTCCTTTGCATCACACGCCAACTCACTGAAGCAGCGAATGGTAAAATGCAGCAAACTGAATTTTTACTTGTTGTTGTATAGCAACCTACTACTATGCCTGGTTGAAGAATTTCCTCAAAGTTTTTTGCTTAGTTGTTGTACTCCTCTTTCCAAAATGAATTTTTTGGAAAATGAGAAAATGAATTTTTTACTAAAAAAAAAAAAAAGTTATTCCCAACGACAACAGTTTCAAGTTGATCCTCTGGAACTCATCCCAGATTTTTTCCAAGTGGGAAGTTGTCTCATCCAACGTAGTTTGACGCAGCTTTTTTTGCTGCACCTTATCATTCATGACGATGATCATCTCGCCAATCTCCTTTTGGCGTGCCAACAATATTCGCTTTTCATTCGACATTTTGTATTCGAAAATAAAAACTTGTATTAGTTAACTGTATACAACCGCTGTTTAAGCCTCGGTTACGCTTATCTCACTGTTTAGGCCGTGAGAAACGCCACTTATTTAAAATTTTTAAATTTCGTTCGCACTTTAGCGAGTTAGACAATTTTAAAAATTTTACAACGACTGTGTTTCCAATTTCACTAGCTCGTTTCCTCGAAGGACCAATGCACGAATATATTTCAACTCGCTTTGGCCTTTCTATACCACTATACCATTCTATACTTCTGAGATACTCTCGAATTAAGTATTTGT
This sequence comes from Heteromyza rotundicornis, assembly GCA_951394025.1. NCBI lineage: Eukaryota > Metazoa > Arthropoda > Insecta > Diptera > Heleomyzidae > Heteromyza > Heteromyza rotundicornis. The sequence goes on from OX596012.1 coordinate 25,288,278, forward strand.
ATGATACTCGAAGGTTCGAAGGACCAATGCACGAACTGATGTTCGCGTCGTTTGAGTATTTGTAAGGTACTGATTTTATTTTAATAAAACACCTAAATATATAGGCACAAAAAATCACTTAAACTAGACAGAATTAGAATATTATCAGCAGAGGCACGATAAGCGACCCCCGCACAGGCTATAAACTATTTATTACTTGTGTGTGTACTTTTCTAAATATCGATAATACTAGAATTCATTAGAATTGTAAATGGCCACACAGCCTCAACTCAAACTGAGTTTTACTAAACATAGATTATGATGTGTGAGAAACATCTTCTGTTTGACATTTTTTATTACTAGCGATAATTATAGATAATATTAGAAATGTAAATTACCACATGGACAAGTGTCATATTTGGACAAATTGTGATACACATTTAACTGATCGCAGCCACACGAACAATGGAAAACTTTTTGTCTGGCAATATGCTTCAACCCCTTTTGTGCGTGGGAAATTGCGTGCGTTTTTTGTTGTCTGAGAAATTCTTTATTTGCGATGATTTTTAAGTTATTTTGGGTTAGTGCCATTAACTTAGTGGCGCTAACCCATTTTTGGCCGCTCCTAAACGGCTTGGAATTTTTTGATAAATTTCATAAGGAAAGCTTCTGGTAACATCACTATTGCAAATTAAGTGTTAAAATTTTTTTTTAATTTTTCAGATCGTTTTCTCATTTATTGGTATAACTTCTTTTCTGGGGTTATACACATATTGATTACTTTCCAAAAGGAATTTTTATTAAAAATTACTTTTCTGCATTTTGAGAATTTTTTAAAAGATTTTTTGGTTGATTTTTTATTATCAAATTTTATTTACAAATAATTTTTTCGTATTATTTAAAATGTCCCAATTTTTGATGTATAGTTGTAGTTTGATTTTTTTTTAATACAAATAATTACATTGCATAAGGGTGTGTTTTTTGAAACACACCTGACCACAGGTGTGTTTCATATCGTACTGATAATTTTTTTTTATTGTCAAAGAACCAAATCATCATTAACAGAAAACAGATCTGAAATCGATTTCGTTGCTAGAATTTTTAAATTTACGTCGACCAGTCGATTGTTTTTGCCAAAAATGGGCTAAATTCATTTATTAAATTCAATATATCTAAACTCAATGAAATACAATTCAAAACATTTAATTTCCATTGTAAACTAATTATATTAAAACCTGTAATCTTAGATAAATACATTTAAGAAATCGCTCAAAATCAAAATTTATATTAACTTAATCTTGTAAAACAAAATATATGAAAATAAAGAAGAAACGAAGATCAACATTTCAGTGGGTTATAAATTCTGTGCTAAGTGCTACTTAAAGGGTGCGTTAGACTAGTTGCGATTTGCATGTGCATTAAGGTGGGCCGAAAAACCAAAATTTTCACAAATCGAAAAGTGCAAACAAAATTTTTGAAATCGGTCGACGTTTGACTTAAATCCGATAGAAACACAAAAATAAAAAGATATAAAAATATGCGTTGTAACGAGAAAAAAATCAAAATTAGTGATTCCACATGTTCGCTTTCGGAAGGTGACATTTGCACCAAATCTAGCGTATTTGGTTTTTTCCTTTATTTTGATACGCACAACTGAAAGGGTTTCTATGCGAGTACTAAAACCAAAGAAGAAAGTCTTTTGGATGCATTTATGTACATATACACAAAACTTCAATAAATCACAATTTATTATTAAATTGTTGTGATTACATGAAGTGCTATTTGCAGGGAGTTTTAAAAAGTATATAAATATACTAAACACAATCATGCTATGTCCATTGTAGAAAATTAAAAACAAAATTAAACAATTTTTTTTTAAATTTAAATTTTATTTAAAATGTTTTTTTTATTAAAATTTTATTGAAAGATTTTTTTGTTCTTAACTTTGGTCACCTTGTTCACAGAAATAATGAACACAAACTCCTACAAACTAAAAAAAAAGCAAAAACGGAAATTAAAAAAATTGCAATGATTTAAGGAATATTTTTAAAAGTTGCCGCATAACATCGCAATTTATATTTTTTCCATTGCCGATAACTGTTATGGTTTGAATTTTTATTTTTACAATTTTGCTGAAATTTTGTCAGTTTGTTAGGCTCGTCAATTTAAGAAACTAATTTGAACCGTTTTGCCAAACAACATTTCTTGACGGATTTATAGTAATTTGAATTTTAAGAAATCTTATCGAAAATTTAAGTAGCAAATAGGGAATAAAAAATAGTAAAAAACAAGTTTTTTAAAATATAACCCTTTAACCGACTAAAAAGCAGAAAATAAATTTCTGCAATTTCGATTTAAAATTAAGGGTTTTTGGCTACTTTGTTCCTAATATCATTGCAGAGTTTAAAGTCGCCAAAAACCCTTAATTTTAAATCGAAATTTAAGGGAAATTATTTTTCTGCTTTTTAGTCGGTTAAAGCGTTATATTTTAAAAAACTTGTTTTTTACTCTTTTTTATTTTCCCCCTTTTTTTTTTAAATTTGTTTTCTCCCTTTCCCCCTTTTTTGTCCCCTTTTTTACTCTTTTTCCCGAATGCGAACCTAGGTAAAAAATTTCAGCCCTGTAGCTTAAAAAATGCGATAGTTAGAACTTTAAATTGGCTCCATCCCACTCCCCTTTGCCCCCACACCCCCCTTTCCAAAGGTTACAAAAATTCATTTTGTTAATAAGAACTCACCTACCAAATTTCATCATTGTGGCTTGAAGGAATTGGAAGTTATGCTATGTTTAAAACAAAAAGGGGTTTGAGTCCCCCCACGGCCCCCTACGACTCTGATGGACCCCAAAATTTAATAGAATGCATTGTCACCGGAGCTCTATCAGTGTACCCAGTGTTCAGCTCTCTAGCTCATGTGGAAGTGTATGAAAAAGCTCGCCGCAGATTTAAGGAAATATATATATGTATATATTTATATATACATATATATATATATATAGTCCACCCAATGCAAATTAATATAAGGGTTATAAAAATGTCCATAACTTTGTCAAATCTCAACCGATTTGAAATTGTTTGATACCGTTATCAGATACCGTTATTTTTAAGAAAACCGTACGCTTTCAAAATGGAAATATTGCTGTAACTTTGACCCGTTTTTTAACCAAAAACACTCCATATTTTTTAATGATTTTTTTTGGAAGAAAGTACATTTAATTACTTTTTCATAATGGGCAGATTTTGGATGGACCCAGAAGTTATGGCCATTTTTGTAAAACCTAAAATTTACGTTTTTTACTGCGGTATTGTTTCAAAATTCGTTTTTGCATAATTCGAGTACCACGTTATTTTCACTGTAACTTAGAGTTAAAATATAAATGACTGAATTTTGTCAATTTCAACCTTTTTTACTCAGAATTTCTCAGAAACGTGATAGAAAAATTTTGAACACGCCATCTTGTTCAGCGTTAAAATCTATAAGAAATGGTTTAGGGCAGGGGCGTAGCGAAGGGTGGTTTTGGGTGATAAAACCCCCAACCCCCATGACTCTTCCGAATTTCAAGTCTTCAAACAATGTACATGGCAAATAAAAAAATTGTTTGTCTTACGTTCATATTGTTGATTTGCCTCGGTCAATTGATTCCTGATTTTCACGGGGATTTTGAATAAAGAGAAACGCACTTAGTTTCGGTGAAAGTTGTAGTCTTCAAACAGCCTTTATTAAAATTCCTAAAATTAGATTACATTACGTGACAAATTCTAATAAAACATATCAATTTTGAACGTTACTTTATGGTATGAAAATCGTAAATTACACTCAGAAAACAACACTTCCCCAAAACAAAGAAAAAGTATCCTCAAAAAAATTTATCCCATTTGAATAAAAATTTCTATGGTTTGAATAAATTTTCCTTGAAATGAGTAAAAATGTTCTCATTACATGCAACCATGGTGTTCAATTTTAATTCATTGTTTTCTTCAATGTTGGAATGTAGCATAGATGCTGCCATCCATGTGCAAAAAAATTTCCTACGAAAATTTTAGCGACGTTTTAAAAATAAAATTTCCAGAATATAAATATGTATGTAAACATATAGACAATTATTGCTCGTACTATAGTATAGAATACGATAGAATTCTATATGCATAACACCAATAAAGCAGCGATAAAAATATTTTCTACCGAATGCCATATAACGTAAGTATCAATCAAAAAATATTTAACTATGTGGCATCCTAGAACTTTCAAATTATTTTGTACGGAAAAATGTAAGAAAGAGACGAATATACCAAAAATGTATACACAAAAATTTAGTGTTACTCCTTTCGCTTCATGAAGTGATCGTCTTGAATCTTTGCTTCGTTTTGAAGTTTTCAGTCGGCGTCTGGTTATCATCGGTATCGCGTTAATTTCGTTTCAACAAAAAATGTGGGAAAACAATGTGGAGTTAAGTCAGTTGCTTGGGATTCTAAAATAATTGCAAGGCGAAATGTTCTTTGACATATTTAAAGGTACTTATTTTAAACTTTTAATTTATATAATTTAAATAAAACCAATCGAACAAAGTCTGGTGTGAAAAATGTTGTTCGGTGGATTCCCGCTTTCGTACTTTCGTGCTTGTGTTTCAAATTCTTTCGTGCTTGTGTGTTTAAAATTGTTCGGTGGATTCCCGCTTTCGTTCTTTCGTATGTTTATATTAATTTTTCAATAATTTAGCCACGCTCGCTTATGATTTCGAGATTTTTCTATTTAAAGTTCAAAAATTTCGCATATAAAAGGTTCGATTGGTTCTTCTTTCTTGTTTGAAAATATCCAAAAAAAACTCATTTACAATTTTATTGTAGACCACGGATTTACAAAAGGAAGCCCAAAGTTCCTAGAACCAAGTCACTTGGACACAATTATCGACAAAGCTTTGTTTGGTCAGAGAGTTTTATTTGAGCACCGTCTAGTGAAATGGCAGAAAGGACACGTAAAAACAAGCATTGCCCAGTCATGCTGAACGTATCGTTTCGACTTCAAATGGGATAGGTTAAATTAAAATGATTGGTACTCATTCGAAAATGGTTCAAAAGACCCTTCCAATGCTATAAAATAAAACAAATAAATAAAAAACAAAAAAAAAATCAAATTTATGTCTTTTATTAAAATTATATTGTGGAAAATTTTTTACAAAATTAGGTAAATCAACTTTAATTTAAGGATATTATTCCACAAATTGAAGAAATATTTCCTTAAATTTTAGAAACATTTCTTTCTTTTAAAGAATAATTTCTCTAAAACAAAGAATTTACAGATTGAAAAAATATTTCCTAAAATTGAAGAAAAATTTCATTATTTCAAAGAAACATTTCTTTCTTTCAAAGAATTTTTTCTCTAAAACATAGAAAAACAGGTTCCATAAATTAAAGAAACTTTTTCTTTCAAATGAGGAAAAATTTCTTTGGCGAAAAATCAATTTCGTTTTTCTTCAATTTGATAGCCGTTTTTCCTCAATCGAGGTAAGTATTTCTCTGGGTGTAGACATAGTTAAATTAATACATTAAATTTTGAGAAACTAATTAATTAAAACGACTCAAACGACTCTGTTAACTCCTTCCTTCTGCCGGCTAACAAATGCCGCCTTTTTTGATTTTCCTATCTTCTTTTTCGGTGACATAAGGACGAGGAAATACCTAAATTGTAAAAGATTGGATCGATTTAATCAGTGGCGGTAACACATATATTAATCAAATTAGCAAAAAACAAGTGAGTAAGTTTCAGTCGGGAAAGCCGACTTATATATACCCTACACCTACTGGGCCATATTGGTTCCGCCATCTTGAATTTTTAAGTTCCGACATCAAATTCGAAATCAGCGACCCCAAAAACCCTACTATACTAAATTTCATACCGTTTTAATGAAATCTTATAATTACGGTAAAAACACGATTTTCACTTATATGGGAGGTAGGCGTGGCAGTCGAGCGATTCCGCCCATTTGAAATACCAACTCATTCTAGGGCCTGAAAAGGATAAATCCAAAATTTGGGATCCCTAGCTTTTTTCTAGCTCCTACAATCGTGTTTACAAGAAAATAGGATGGACAGACGGACGGACAAGCGGATAGGGCTAAATCATCTCAGGAAGTGACGCTGATCTTTGTGTTACAAACATCAGACCAAAGTGAATATACCCATACCTCATGAGGAGTAGGGTATAAGAACCCTACAAGGGGCTGTAGAAATAAATATGTGACTTTAGCTCCAAAACCTTGAAAATACAGTTTTGAAATACCTCAATCGTGATCACTGCAAAACGAGTTTGTTTGTTTAAGGGGTGCTCCGAAAATTTGTTTGGGTAAGTAAATTTGGTGATAATATATTCAGTTTTTGCATTAGGAAATCGATACTTTGTGGTATTATTGCGTTTATATAAATGCATGGAATAAAAGCTCGACTTGATTCAATTTCTTACAAGTAATAATATGAAAAAATTATTTGTGTCAGTGGGAACACCTGGCGCACATTCGCCGAATCGCACCGGTATTTGATATAATTGAACCGCCAAAAGAAAGAAGAGGAAAAGAAGAATCAATGATTTAAGCTCAACAATTAATTTAGAAAAATCGTTTGGAAAGTTGCATTTAACTCGGATCTCACTAACTTACCTTTTTTACATTTTGTAAAAAATTTTTCTTAATAAATTAATGAAGGCATTTGTTTAATGTTTTATTTTAGATTCTGATATTCAATACTTAAATAAAATATTATATTTACCGAAAAAGTCAGCTCGTTTTTAAATTATATCCCTTGGCGATTCTACCCCATGGGTGGGGCAGTTTCGCCGTTTTGGGTTTTTTTTCGTTGGAAATTGAGTGGGAAGCTTTTAGATATATGCTTTCAAACGTTAGAATATTAAAGGTAATAAATGTGAGTTTCGAACTGTACAAGAATTTGTAAAAAAACGTCTATTGGTTAATTTTATAAAAATCTTTGAAAAAACGTGGCGAATGCGCCCCCATCTACCCTACTCTTTTAAAGAGTGCAGTACTCTTTTTTAGGTCCTTCTCTTTTTTACTCCCAATTTTTTTTCCGAAAGTACTAATAAGTACTCTTTTTCTTATTTCTAAGACTTTATCATATAATTGCTGAATGTATTGGCTCAGTAAGGTAACCCATTTTTATTATTAAAAAAAATGCTAGGATTAAAAAAAAAAAAAAATTGAAACCTTCCACATTTTTAACCGAAATATTAATAACAATTTTGAATGTCTTTATCGTAAACAATCTAAATATGTAGCTAAATTTTTCAATTTCTTGAGGAGGGATCGGAACCGTAGCATTTACGGTCTAAAATGTAGTTTTATACTTATTATCCGCTTAATATGTATGTCACCTAGACCCTTTTGAGTTTGAAATTTAAAATCATTCACGTCCAAAGAAACCGAAGTAGTATTTTTTCCAAAATCCCTGGATTTTCGGGATTAATTTTTAAATAAATTTCTTCATAAAAAAGATGAATACAAGAAAAGTATAACTGACTCATAAAATATAATCGCTCATAAAATATAATCGCTCATAAAATATAAAAAGGACCATGTTAGTAGAAACCTAGTTTTTGACAACATTTACATAACATAACATTTACATCTGGGTCGTCAACCCAATATTTTGAATAATACAAAACAAATAATAATTCCAATAAAATTTATTGTGTTCAGAACTTTTTCTTTAGGAACAAATAAATTTATATTTATTTCAGAAGAAAATTTGCCTTTTCAGTCTTAACCCATTCACGACGAGTGTTACCATATGGTAACGCTGATAGCGTTCCACGGTATATTCAATTAAAAAAATATTTGAACAAATATCACTAATCTGTTTTTTAATAAAGCATGCTTAGATCTTTCTTTTGATATATAACTCTAAGCAATCGCACTTCAGAAGCGACCGTGATGTAAGATTGAAAAGTAGTATTTTAAAAAAGTGGGAAAAACAGCGAAATGGTGTGACCTTTCCGCTAAGAATATTTTTCAGTGTTACAAAAAGTTATATATTACGGATGTTTGTTTTCTATCATTTGAGGAGAATATCAAAGTATAATCCATATCCGTATGTCTGAATGTCAATCAGTATGTCCATCCTTATGATTGGTAAGAAGATTGAAGCAAGCTAGGCGGTCCAAACTTTGGACTTAACTCCTGCAGGTCCTAGAAGGAGTTGGTATTGCAAATGGGCTGAATTGGTTAACTGTCACGCCTACCTTCCATACAAGTGAAAATCGTCTTTAGTAACAAATGTAACCCGATTTCATGGAAATTGTGGTAGGAAAATTCTCCATAAAATGTATTGTCCGGTTTGCGTCGGTGTTAAGTGCCGCAAAAGCTATATGAGCAATACCCCATCACGACATGACATCATGATGGCTAGGTCATGCCGAGCTTATGAATGTAAAAGAAGCTACATCTAAAAAATGGAGCACATATTGCTGTGAGTACCGTCGGTGGAATGAGCGGAAGATGGCGACCAGGTATCAGATGGAAAGGTATACGGCATATATAGATTCACTTCGACCGGCTTAAACTTTCTCACTTGTTTTTTTTAGCAAAATTACATTACGATTAGGGCTTTCAATCCCGCAGGCTTTTTGCAATCCCGGGATTTTCGGGACTGAAAATTGCAATCCCGGGATTTTTCGGGATTTGATACTTTCACAAGCAAAATGCATTTTAAAAAAATTAAAAAAAATTTTTTATATGTTTTATTGCAAAACTGATCGTTTTAGCTTAAATAAATAAACATAAACATTAATTTCAATTTATTAAAGGTGCAAATTAATGCATTTTTTTATTTTCAGTATTTGAGTTTCCGTTTCTTTAGGAAAGACACAATACAATTCAAAATATGCTTGAATGAGGTTACTGAAATTACTTTTGCATCAGTTTTCAGTTCTACTTAATTATTTTTATTAAGCAGTTCTTTTTTGTGCGCTCGCTAAGACTGAAAATACCAATTTTCTTCTGAAATAAATATAAATTTATATTTTCTTAAAGAAAAAATTTCAAGCACAAACAATTTTATACGTAATTTTTTTTAAATTAATTAAAAATTTTTAAGTTTTTTGTTTTCTAACTAACTTTTTTTCATTTTGGGGTTGTCCAAATGTTGTCAAAAACTATTATTCTGCTTACACGATTTTTTTTATATTTTATGAGCGATGAAAAGTGGTATTTTTCTTGTTATGGACTAATTTATTTAAAAATGTAGGCCCGAAAATCCCGGGATTAAGGAAAAAATATCCCGGGATTTTCGGGACTAAAAATGGACCGGGATCCCGTATCGAAAGCCCTAATTACGATGAAGACATTTTGGCGAGCACAATTTTCCTCGACTGGAGATGAAGATTAGGAGGAAGCTGAAGAAGGTACTACCGATGGTCTTCATCGAACACCTCTTTCACAGCCATGTAAATTGTGTATGTCAAATTCTAATTTCAGTTCATATGAAGATATTTCTAATGTTATTGAATACCTGAGCAGTAATATTGGTGGACGGAATTATACATATCATCAAAGCTGGGCATTAACTAGTTAATTAGTAGTTACATAGTTACAATACATAGTTAATTAACGAACTTAAATTTTTGGTTAACTTTTAACGTTTCAGTTAATTTCGAAAACCATTAACTTTTTCATTTAGTTAAGTTAAATTTCTTCGATTAACTAGCATTAGTTAACTTAAAAAAAAAAATTTTTTTATTATGGAAAAGTTACAATTAAGAATTTATACTATTTTTGAACTGATACATTTAATTTAAAAATTTTTTCACAAAACAATTAAATACACTTGCCGATATATTTCGAAGTATTTTATATTCTATTTTTATGTATGAATGGACCATTCTAAACATAATGGCGTTCTCAGCAATCTCGTGAGGTTTATATCGTCGGGATCTTTACATCGTATTTTCCATTTCTCAAATTTCTCAAAATGGCAAAAAACTGAGAACGCCATTATGCTCTGTGATATTTGAACCAAACTTCATTCGTTTCATTTAATATTCTAATAAAATTTGTACGCCTTTATATGAATATAAGTAAATTGTTTCATTCACAAAATTTCGCTTTTGATAAAAATTTTTATAATTTTTTTAAAGCAAATTTGCATATAGAAGGCTGAAACCGATCGAAAAAATGGTCTGTGAGTGCAGGCAATCAATTGAATGTAGTTAAAATGTTTTGTTTATCTTTTTTGTCAAAAAAAAACTTTTTGTTTTGTTTTCTATAGAAAATTTAACTAATTAATTTAACTTTTAACGATGTTAACTTTTCAACGAAATTAACTTTTTAATTTAACGAAGTTACATTTTTGATTAACTATTACTTGATTAACGAAGTTAAATTCTCGATTAACTATGCCCAGCTTTGCATATTATATACAATGGCGCACACTGGGAACGCTCCATACGTTTGGTGCCAAAAATAGAAGGAATTGTCGTATAACTTAAATTTTTTTGCAAGTCTAATTATTATGTGCAAATCAAGAAAAAAACCAAAAAAGGCGTGGTCGGTCAATTCTAACGCCTACCTCCCATACAAAAAAAAATTCAAATCACCATAAAATGTGTTCCAAATAACATATGAACTTAAAATTTTGGTCGCGTACACTAGCAAATATGACAAGCTGAATTATCTAAAGTGGGCGTGGTGGGTTGATTTTTTCGCCCAGCTCATGGTACAAATCCCAATAAATCAACTGTAAAAATGGTATTTGAAATGTTATATGCCCAAAATTTTTAATATAATATGCGTTGAATAGGTCTGCGTCATATATGTCGAGATGAATATTTCAAGATAAAAGCAAACATTTTATTTTATTTTTTAAACGAAAATTATGTTATAGTTTCCAGTATTAATAATAAAACTATGAAGTGTGCTTTTTGGCAGCAAAAATTTTGAGTTGGTGCAAAACTTTGTATATTAAACTACTTTGTGTCTCAAAAGAGCACACATCCTAAAAGTATGCACCAAATATTTTTTGAAAAAACAACCAATTTGAGTTTTTTTTTCGAAGAAGGTGAGACATAATTATGAATTAAAAAGCGGGGGGCACCTACGGGCACCTAGATTTGGAAGAAATTTAATGTGGACATGTTCACCTTTGATTTGATACCAAAGATTAAGGTCAAATAAGTGGCATTCACCTACATAAATGCCATTATGTAATTTTGTAAAATTCTTTTTGAAACATTCAAGCAAATGTGAAAATTTACAACTAAATAGCTATGAAAATTGAAATAAATTCGCATAAACGCGAAATTATTAGCAAAGAACCATACTTACTAAATATCCAAACCTAAAGATTTAAAAACTTAAACGGTTATTTTAAAAAAATTTTTATTACGTCCACTTTTTGCAGCAGAAAAACGTAAAATTTAAAAAAGTTGGCTAAAAGTTATTGCTGCAGCGAGTACACGCAATATTTGAACCAAATCTTTTTAAAACATTACTATTTGGATATGAGGCTATAGAACTGCATTTTTACATTTTCGAAAAAACAAAGTCGAAAAGGGTATTTTTTGGCAGCTGCGCCCCAATGTGTGGTGGACTGGTAATTAGGGTCAACCTTTTGAGTGGCTACCCAAACAGAACATCATCTTGATGGCCATTGAAAAGGTATATTGGACCCCATTATATGATGACTACCAGGACACTTATCAAGAAAATCCTAGTTAAAAACTGACCTACTTTTCTAATTTTTTCCTGGGGGCTATACAATTTTTTTTGGATGCAAAAATGTATGTTTTCAAAAACAAACTACTTTGCTGAAGAAATTTTTCCAATCAAAAATGATCCTGAATTTAAATAAATTTTTTTTAAAAAAATTATATTGAAAAAAATTTGAAAATTATAAAAACTAGAGAGTGGACTATCTTCGGCTATACCGAAGCTGAAATACCCCCACACTGTAGGAAGAAGTACCTCGAATATAAAAAAATGTGGTCTCAAGACCCTATTTTGACCCAATTATAGGTGGTTTTGGAGCCCGGAACATGTCCAAAATCCATTTCTAAAAATTTCCAATCAAATCCACCAAAAAAAAATTTTGGTCTCAAGACCCCATTCAGACCCTTATATATGTGGCTTCGGAACCTCGGACCATGTTAAAAATACGTTTCTAAACATTTCCAATCGAATACAACAATAAAAAAGACTTGAACAATTTTTACCTTTTTTTCGGTGTATGGGAGCCACGCCCAGTTTTTGTCCGATTTGGCTGATTCTCGAACATGATCTCAGTATTCACGAGAAAAACATGTACCCAAAGTTTCAAGTCGATATCTCCAAAACTGCGACCGCTATCGTGCGGACGGACAGACGGACAGACAGACGGACATCGCTAAATTGACTCCGGCGGTGATGCTGATCAAGAATATATATACTTTTCCATACCGGACACGCCTCCTTATGGGCGTTACAAACGTTGTGACAAAGTGAGTATACCCTGCCACAGTGTGTGTGGGGGTATAAAAATGGTCGATTTTAAATTTGTTTACAAAATAAATGTTTACAGTGTAAACTTTACACATTGCTAAACATTCAAAAATTAAAAAAAAATAGTTATAAACAATAATATCTTAAATTAGGTAATTTTGCTAGGGTTGTGACGAGCGTTACCACATGGTAACGGGCAGGGGTGGGCAAACAGCACGTGGTCCAAAAAAAAAAGTTTGGAATTAGTTTCTTAGGTCATGTCTAGGTAATCGTGAAAAAAATCTTGAAAAAATTCTTATTATTTCGCTCTCGTCATTAATGGGTTAATTACATTATAAAAATAATTAAGTTAAACTGGAAGCTTATTCCACAAATCTTACTTAAGAATATTTTAAATTGAATTTTGTCTTTTCTAAAGAAACGGAAACTCAACTACTGAAAATGAATTAATTCATTCATTTGCACTTTTATTAAATTGAAACTAATGTCTATGGTCTTTTATTTAAGGAAAAACTATTTTTGTATACCCTACACCTCATGAGGTATGGGTATATTCACTTTGGTCTGATGTTTGTAACACCAAGAAGGAGACGTATCCGGTATGGAAAAGTATATATATTCTTGATCAGCGTCATCTCCTGAGTGGATATAGCCCTATCCGTCTGTCCGTCCTATTTTCTTGTAAACACGATTGCAGGAGCTTGAAGAAAGCTAGGGATCCCAAATTTTAGATTTATCCTTTTTCGGCCCTAGAAGGAGTTGGTATTGAAAATGGGCGGAATCAATCGACTGCTACGCCTACCATATAAGTGAAAATCGTGTTTTTACCGTAATTTTAAGATTTCATCAAAACAGTATGAAATTTTGTATAGTATGGTTTTCGGGGTCGCTGATTTCGAATTTGATGTCGGAATTTAAAAATTCAAGATGGCGGAACCAATATGGCGGGCTAAATTTTAAGATTTCATCAAAACAGTATGAAATTTTGTATAGGGGGGTTTTGTGGTTTTTTCGAATTTGATGCCGCATTTTCAAAATTCAAGATGGCGGATCCAATATGGCCCAGTAGGTGTATGGTATATATAAGTCGGCTTGCGCGACTGAAACTTACTCACTTGTTTTTCATACGAATTCATTGTTAGTCTAGTGCACATCACAGATCCTGACTTCAAGATCTTTTTTGTGCAAACTGAGCATAGCCACACAGCCGGGGTTCGGTTCGATGCCGGCCATAATTAGTAATAAGCGGAGCAAGCGGCGTGAAGCGCTCCGTGGTCAACAAAACAAACAAAGTAAAAAAATCTTGGTTCGTACCGCAATGACTTCTGATCTGTGTTGATGTTGCACGGAGAGAAATGTTGGCTCATGATTTACGATTATGGAGTCCATAAAATTATTGTTACCTAATTACTAACTATTATCATTAATTGTGAATATTAGTCACAAATTCGAATTCGTACATAAACTATGCATATGGATTGTGAATACATTATGATAAGGGATTATGAATTTCGTGATTTATTTTATTATTCTTGAAGAATAATGGATGATTAACTAGGTCATGAAACTGCACGTGTTATCATGAATTATGAGTAACTGGGTTGATTGTCATGAATTGCTGAGTAATATACAATACATTTAGACGCTTTCACATTAATGCCAGGGTAGCCGAATCGGTTAGGCGTCCGGACTGGAGAGGATGATATCGGTTCGAATTCCGGGAAAACTGAATTTGTGAAAAAGTTATTACAAATTATTCTAAGCAAGTTGGCAAATAAAAAAGTAAAATTAAATAAATAATTAAGTAAAAAATTAGCAAATAAAAAAAATTTCAATTTATTTAATTGGAAATATGTACTCAAATTATTATTACGAATGATTCATTTATTCTCATTTAAGCCTAAAATTATGAATTTTTAATCATAATTTATGATTTTTGTTTGCACAATTTATTCCATCTTGGGAAAATCATAATTCATGTTTAAATGGAACAAATCAAGCAAACACAAATCACAAACTATGATTTTCACTTTTAACAGTTCTTATGATTAAGAATTCTTGATTATTGACTTCTAATTAATGGATCAATATCGTGACTAATTTTTACTTAATTGATTCCTATAACGCATGATTTCAGAAAGTGCCCTCCGTGTGGCACCTTTTAGTCGGGATGTGGTCCCGACCTAAAGTAAAAGTCCTTATAACACTGTGCGACAAAAGACCATTTTTTTTCTCGGGCATGAGGTTTTTCCAGTGGAATGGATGGAGTACATCTCAAATAACATATAATTTCTGGGATTTGATGGGTTAGCGAAATAAAGGACTTTTTTTTTAGAGATCCTTAATAGGTAAACAAAATTCGAAAAACAATGGTGGAGTTGTTCGATTTTAGTCATTAAGAGCTTGTTGGAAAGGTAATTAACCGTAGTACTTACGAAAATATTGAAACTTCATTTTTCAACACTAGGGCGTGCTTAAAAATTATTTTAAACCAAAAAATTCCGAATTTTCGTATTCAATTGAAAAGAAGTCAAACGGAGGTTAGAGATTTATTGTTCTGTGTGTATCTAAGTAAATTATACCTCAAACCGATAACTGTAATCGAACAATTAAAACCGGAGATATTTGCAATAATGTGTTTCAAAATGCAAAATATGCAAATAGTGCAATATCTCCAAAACTGTTCTACTTCAAATATTTCCGACTTCATATTCGGATTCAGCGTGGGTTTTTGCATAGGAAGTAACTATCAAAAGTTGAAGATAACGGTGTTTTTAATAATTTGTAAACTAGTGTAATTAACCATTTTTGGCTGAGGCTCCCTTAGAATTAATTAAAACTAGAGAGTGGACTATCTTCGGCTATACCGAAGTTGAAATACCCCCACACAGTAGGAAGAAGTACCTCGAACATATAAAAATGTGGTCTCAAGACCCTATTTTGAGCCAATTATAGGTGGTTTTGGAGCCCGGACCATGTCCAAAATCCATTTCTAAAAATATCCAATTAAATCCACAAAAAAAAAAAATTGGTCTCAAGACCCCATTTAGACCCTTATATATGTGGCTTCGGAACCTCGGACCATGTCAAAAATACGTTTCTAAACATTTCCAATCGAATACAACAATAAACTAGAGAGTGGACTATCTTCGGCTATACCGAAGTTGAAATACCCCCACACAGTAGGAAGAAGTACCTCGAACATATAAAAATGTGGTCTCCAGACCCTACTTTGAGCCAATTATAGGTGGTTTTGGAGCCCGGACCATGTCCAAAATCCATTTCTAAAAATTTCCAATTAAATCCACAAAAAAAAAAAAAAAATTGGTCTCAAGACCCCATTTAGACCCTTATATATGTGGCTTCGGAACCTCGGACCATGTCAAAAATACGTTTCTAAACATTTCCAATCGAATACAACAATAAAAAATTTTTACCTTTTTTTTCGGTGTATGGGAGCCACGCCCAGTTTTTGTCCGATTTGGCTGATTCTCGAACTTGATCTCAGTATTCACGAGAAAAACATGTACCCAAAGTTTCAAGTCGATATCTCCAAAACTGCGACCGCTATCGTGCGGACGGACAGACGGACAGACAGACGGACATCGCGAAATCGACTCAGGAGGTGATACTGATCAAGAATATATATACTTTTCCATACCGGACACGCCTCCTTATGGGCGTTACAAACGTTGTGACAAAGTGAGTATACCCTGTCACAGTAAGTGTGGGGGTATAAAAAACATTTTCACAAAATTTTTTTGGGAATGTAAAATGCATAATATGCAAATAGTACAATATTTCCAAAACTGCTCTGCTTAAAAATTTTCCGACTTCATATTCAGATTCAGAGTTTGTTTTTACATAGGAAATTACTATCAAAAGTCGAGGATACATTTTGTTGTAAAAAAGTATTATGGTTTTTTTCTTCTCGTAAACCAAATGAATATTAAACAAAGCCAGAACACTGCTATTTTGTATTATGCTATAAGTTCTATCACACTATATCAAAAATTGAAATAAATGAAATTTCAAATGCAATAGCGTCTATCAATAACAGCAGCGTGATTAAAACAAAATATTAAAATTGTTTCTCATGTAGTATGTAATAGTCATTTTCAATAAGTATTTTAGAAGATGGATTGATTGAAAAAACATTTTCTCCTTTGCAATAGTTTTTTTGCTGATAGATAATAAATATAAAAGCTCGACATGTTATAACCTTTAGACATTGAAGTGGGTATAAACTGTTCATAAAATTATCAACAAGACATTGTGTTTATTCTCGCGATATCCTCTTTAAATCATTCGTGAATTATATTTTACCAAATAAACAAACAGTAGCAATTCAGCTCGAACTCAACAACATGCCGAAAACATTCTCGACAATTGCAACCAACTCACAATCGCAGCAGTTCCTTCCCAGCCAACTCCAACTTGGTATTCCATTGCACTACAAGCTGCCGAAATAGTCGAAGAATTGCTGTTGAACAGAAAAGCATCTCATAGCTTTGGCACAACGCCATATGCTAGCGTGACAATAATCCAAAAGTTATCCACACAAGACCAGTAGAAAAGGCACTCAGACCAATGACTGCGACAACGATGAGGATGATGAGGCCGATGATGGCGCAACCAGCGAACAATTCTGGAATGTGGAAATGTGATAGTTGTCTTTGTTGAACGAGCAGCAGTGAACATTTAAAAAAAAAACTGAAAAATACACAAAATAACTGGATAAAGTTTGTGTAGGTTTGTGTACGATTTCAACGTTTACAGCGTTTTTTCCCTTCGGTTATTGCAATGGTCTGCCATTTTTGGGGATACTTTTCTGACATATTTGAAAAATATTCAAATATGCTAAATGTGAAATATTTTACAACTTTCAAGGGGGTGCAATGAATAGGAAAGAGGTAAAAAGTTATGCGCGTTAATATATTTTGGCCTACTAGAACCATAGATTAATTTGATTTGTAGCAGTGCAAGCATTATATTGAAGAGTTCTTTAATTTTTGAAATCAGTTACTTATTTTACTCAGAACAGAACATTACAAAAATATTTTAAAAACTACAATATTTCGAAAAATATGAACCCGATCTCAGGATTCGATTTTATTGTAAATGACCTATGGAACATTTCTTCAGTCTGTATGGAGCTGTATCACGCAGATATCAGTTAGAATATCTGGACCAGCAAAGTTATGGTTAAACTAGTAAGAGATTTATCTTCCCTGCACATGCGACTACGATATATCCTGCGACCATGTGTTAGTAATTTTATCGAAACTAGGTATTCGGTATTTTATGGATAGTTTTTCGATATTTTATGGATATTTTATTCATAATTTCCATTTCCACTTCATTCCCGATTCATTTTACAATTTTGTTCCAATTCTATTTTGTTCCAGTTTTATTCCCATTTCGTTCCCGACATAATTTCCAATCAAATACAAGAAACGGCGTCCAACTTGGTTAAGTATTTCTCAAAAAAAAGGAAAATATTACAAATTTGCCGGCAATTTTGTATGGGAGATATGAGGATTTGTCGATATTTTATCGAACATTGTGCGATATTTAATGGATAATTTTTCAAAGTTTTATCGATTTTTGGTCGATATTTTTTCCATATTTGTCGATATTTTATAAATAATTTTTCAATATTTATCGATAATTTCAATTCCCTGATCCATTTAAAAATTTTGGTCCAATTTCATTTTGTTCCGGTCCTATTCCTTTTCGTTCCAGTTACATTCCCATTTCGTTCCGGACCTCATTTCCAACCCAATGCAAATTTGGCATGCCAAAATTTGGAGTCGATAGCTCAAAATCTACGACAGTTAACGTGCGAAATGACAGACAGACGGGCATGGCCTAATCGACTCAGGAGGTGATGCTGATCAAGAATATATATACTTGTCCATACCGGACACGCCTCTTTATGGGCGTTACAAACGGTGTGACAAAAACAATATACCCTCGGACACTAGTGTGCAGGGTATAAAAACAACGCACATTACATCATAAATATATAGGCTTGCCACACACAAGGTTTTCGCACGGAGACTCCGGGAATCTGAACTTTTCTCTGGTCTCCGGTTTTTTGAAAAATGTCTCCGGTTTTTTCATAATTTTCGTAAATTGTTGTTAATTTTAAAAATTTTTATTTTTAGTGTGATCAGTATGATTTTTATACCCTACACCTCATGGGGTATATTCACTTTGGTCTGTCGTTTGTAACACCAAGAATGAGACGTGTCCGGTATGGAAAACTATAGACCGACCGAAACCGAAATGGCCTGAAATTATTATTTTTAAATTTCGGCCGAAACCGAAATCAAACCGAAAATAACCAGATCAAATATTATAAATTAGTACCGTTCCAAGAGGCTGAAATCGTTCGTTTAAAGTTCAGATCATGAATTAGATGAATTTAGAAGCAACCTATCTAGAATTTAACATTTAAGATTACAAACTATCAATACATATATACGGGAGGCACTATGTAATTTTAAATAGGGAAAAACAGTTCATTGAGTAAAAAACAAGCGAGTAAGTTTCAGTCGGTCAAGCCGGCTTATATATACCCTACACCTACTGGGCCATATTGGATCCGCCATCTTGAATTTTGAAAATGCGACATCAAATTCGAAATCAGCGACCCCAAAAACCCCACTATACAAAATTTCGTACTGTTTTGATGAAATCTTAAAATTACGGTAAAAACACGATTTTCACTTATATGGGAGGTAACCCGCTTAAACGAAACCCGCTTAACTGAGACACGAATTTGTCAGACATTTTCTATCAGTTGTGCGGGTTTTTCACTTAAGCGATTTCGGATAACTGAAAAATAATCTAAGCACCTTTTGCATAACACGGGTTCGGGTACGGGTTAAGCCAAAATGATCAGTTTCTACCCAAATGGTTTTCTCTTAAATGGGATAGTGCCAAAGGCAAAGCCAGGATTTCATTTCTTCATACATTTATGTTCGTATGATTTATGGGTCGATGAGAGACCAACGTTTTTTCTTTGACTTACATTTAAAATTTTCTTTCATTTACTTCATTTTGTATTAAAAAAATTAAAAGTTCAATTAAAAAAAAATATTTAGGACGTGTTTCATTTATGCGGAGTTGAATTTGTATAAATTATTGATTTGGGAATGTAATTTGGTTTCAGTTAACCGGGTGTTTCGGTTAAGCGGGTTTCAGTAAAGCGAAATAATTTGTATAATAAAAAAAGAGTAAAAAACAAGTTTTTTAAATTATAACCCTTTAACCGACTAAAAAGCAGAAAATAAATTTCCTTTAAATTAATTTCAGCAATTTCGATTTAAAATTAAGGGTTTTTGGCTACTTTCCTTCTAATATCATTGAAGATTTTGAAGTCGCCAAAAACCCTTAATTAATTTAAAGGAAATTTATTTACTGCTTTTTAGTCGGTTAAAGGGTTATATTTTAAAAATCTTGTTTTTTACTCTTTTTTAAAAAAAATTTTTTTCCCTTTTTTACTCTTTTTCCCGAATGCGAACCGAAGTAAAAAATTTCAGCCTTGTAGCTTACACAATACGAAAGTTAGAACTTTAAATTGGCTCCATACCGCTCCCCTTTGCCCCCACACCCCCCTTTCCAAAGGGTACACAATTTCATTTTGTTTAGAACTCACCTACCAAATTTTATCATTGTAGCTTGAAGGAATTGGAAGTTATGCTATGTTTAAAAAAAAAGGGGTTTGAGTCCCCCCACGGCCCCCTACGCCTCTGGTGGACCCCAAAATTTAATAGAATGCATTGTCACCGGATTTCTATCAGTGTTCCGAATTTCAGCTCTCTAGTTCATGTGGAAGTGTATAGTCCGCCCAAAGCAAGTTAATATAAGGGTTATAAAAAACAAACATTACTGCTCAGAAAGCTAACACTAAATCAATCATAAAAATCATACTGATCCACTAAAAATCAAAAATATTTTAAATATTTCGTGATATTAGATACGACAGACTTTAATCACGATGGCTAATGCGAATAATATTGCACCCAAATAGAAATTAATCAGTCCAACTGACATAAAAAATCCATTTTCCATGTTGTCCTTTTGTTGGCCGGATAAGCAAAACCAACATCAACTCTCACATGCTCAACAAAAAACAAAACAGCAAAAGGAGAAAACAAATTATTTGAACTGACAGCAGCAAAACATGTAAAAGGGAATCAAGGCGAAAAAAACCAGTCAAAGATATTTTTGTTGGTTCACTTGTTTAGTGCGAGTGTCGTCAAAAAATTTCAATTGTGTGAGTGGGTGTGTGGAAATTGAAACTCAACACGAAAATAACAACAATGGCGAGTAGTTTCTGAGCACTAGGGGTTGCAATCCCGGGATCCCGGACTTTTTCTTGTCCCGTAAGTCCCGGGATTGTAAGGATTAAAAGCCCGGGATTTTCGGGATCCCAGGATTGCCTAAAAATTACAGAATTTGGATAAATTTTCCGAATTTTCCATTAAATTTTCCTTACATTTTGAACAAAAACACGGATTAAATTTTATTTTTGTTTCAGTTTCAGTATATTTGGGTTAGGGGACCAAATATACAGGAAACTCAAACTAGTAAATTTATAATATGTGCACAGAGGGGAAAAAAAATCAGAACTGCATGGTTATGATTTGAAACGGCTATCGTTACGAAAAATTCAACACCGCACCGCACACTGGGAACGCTCCATACGTTTGGTGCCAAAAAATAGAAGGAGTTGTCGTAGTACTTAAATTTTTTGCAAGTCTAATTATTATGTGCAAATCAAGAAAAAAACCAAAAAAGGCGTGTTCGGTCAATTCTAACGCCTACCTCCCATACAAAAAAAAATTCAAATGTGTTCCAAATAACATATGAACTTAAAATTTTGGTCGCGTACACTAGCAAATATGACAAGCTGAATTATCTAAAGTGGGCGTGGTGGGTTGATTTTTTCGCCCAGCTCATGGTACAAATCCCAATAAATCAACTGTAAAAATGGTATTTGAAATGTTATATGCCCAAAATTTTTAATATAATATGCGTGGAATAGGTCTGTGTCATGTCGAGATGAATGTTTCAAGATAAAAGCAAACATTTTATTTTATTTTTATACCCCCACACTCACTGTGGCAGGGTATACTCACTTTGTCACAACGTTTGTAACGCCCATAAGGAGGCGTGTCCGGTATGGAAAAGTATATATATTCTTGATCAGTATCACCTCCTGAGTCGATTTAGCGATGTCCGTCTGTCTGTCCGTCTGTCCGTCTGTCCGTCTGTCCGTCTGTCCGCCCGCACGATAGCGGTCGCAGTTTTGGAGATATCGACTTGAAACTTTGGGTACATGTTTTTATCGTGAATACTGAGATCAAGTTCGAGAATCAGCCAAATCGGACAAAAACTGGGCGTGGCTCCCATACACCGAAAAAAAAGGTAAAAATTTTTATACCCCCACACTTACTGTGGCAGGGTATACTCACTTTGTCACAACGTTTGTAACGCCCATAAGGAGGCGTGTCCGGTATGGAAAAGTATATATATTCTTGATCAGTATCACCTCCTGAGTCGATTTCGCGATGTCCGTCTGTCTGTCCGTCTGTCCGTCTGTCCGTCTGTCCGTCTGTCCGTCTGTCCGTCCGCACGATAGCGGTCGCAGTTTTGGAGATATCGACTTGAAACTTTGGGTACATGTTTTTCTCGTGAATACTGAGATCAAGTTCGAGAATCAGCCAAATCGGACAAAAACTGGGCGTGGCTCCCATACACCGAAAAAAAGGTAAAAATTTTTTATTGTTGTATTCGATTGGAAATGTTTAGAAACGTATTTTTGACATGGTCCGAGGTTCCGAAGCCACATATATAAGGGTCTAAATGGGGTCTTGAGACCAATTTTTTTTTTTTTTTTGTGGATTTAATTGGAAATTTTTAGAAATGGATTTTGGACATGGTCCGGGCTCCAAAACCACCTATAATTGGCTCAAAGTAGGGTCTGGAGACCACATTTTTATATGTTCGAGGTACTTCTTCCTACTGTGTGGGGGTATTTCAACTTCGGTATAGCCGAAGATAGTCCACTCTCTAGTTTATTGTTGTATTCGATTGGAAATGTTTAGAAACGTATTTTTAACATGGTCCGAGGTTCCGAAGCCACATATATAAGGGTCTAAATGGGGTCTTGAGACCAATTTTTTTTTTTGTGGATTTAATTGGATATTTTTAGAAATGGATTTTGGACATGGTCCGGGCTCCAAAACCACCTATAATTGGCTCAAAATAGGGTCTTGAGACCACATTTTTATATGTTCGAGGTACTTCTTCCTACTGTGTGGGGGTATTTCAACTTCGGTATAGCCGAAGATAGTCCACTCTCTAGTTTAAACGAAAATTATGTTATAGTTTCCAGTATTAATAATAAAACTATGAAGTGTGCTTTTTGGCAGCAAAAATTTTGAGTTGGTGCAAAACTTTGTATATTAAACTACTTTGTGTCTCAAAAGAGCACACATCCTAAAAGTATGCACCAAATATTTTTTGAAAAAAACAACCAATTTGAGATTTTTTTTCGAAGAAGGTGAGACATAATTATGAATTAAAAAGCGGGGGGCACCTACGGGCACCTAGATTTGGAAGAAATTTAATGTGGACATGTTCACCTTTGATTTGATACCAAAGATTAAGGTGAAATAAGTGGCATTCACCTACATAAATGCCATTACGTAATTTTGTAAAATTCTTTTTGAAACATTCAAGCAAATGTGAAAATTTACAACTAAATAGCTATGAAAATTGAAATGCATAACCGCGAAATTATTAGAAAAGAACCATACTTACTAAATATCCGAACCTAAAGATTTGAAAACTTAGACGGTTCTTTTTAAAAAATTTTTATTACGTCCACTTTTTGCAGCAGAAAATCGTCAAATTTAAAAAAGATGGCTAAAAGTTATTGCTGCAGCGAGTACACGCAATATTTGAACCAAATCTTTGTAAAACATTACTATTTGGATATTAGGCTATAGAACTGCATTTTTACATTTTCGAAAAAGGTATTTTTTGGCAGCTGCGCCCCAATGTGCACCGTTCTAAAACACAACTGAAACTGTTTCATGCATTTTGAGTGTCAGGCTGTTTTTAGTATATAATTTTATTGTATGCAATGAAAAGATCACTTGAACAAGCAAACAGGAAAGTAGCAACATAAAAAAAGGAAACAGTCCAAGCATGGCTTGAGTCGTATAGCTATTTCAAAATTTGCCAGATTTATCATCAGCGACTCATTTAGTTGACTGCCAATTATTTCACTTTTTGAAGATTGTATGAGTTACTAGAGCGTGGGCTTGAATCTCAGTCAGACCAAATTTGTTTTCGATTCTTTTTTTTTTATTACTATTTTTTTTTATATATTTATGCAAAAAAACCCGATCTGCATTTTCCGATTTTAATTTTGTTGCATTTTTGAGGTACTGAACGTCGATTTCAAGAAATCTAGAGTTAGCGCAGCAAAACAAACCCCGGATTCGTGACCAGCGACCCCTCAAAAAAAAAAAAAAAAAAAAAAAGTAATGTGTTAAAGAGGAAACAAAAAATAAATTGCTCCGACTGAGATTCGAACCCACTATCCCAAAAAATAAAACTGTTTTCAGTTATATTTCAGAACTGAAACCGTTTCAAATCCTAACCAAGCAGTTTCATAATATATGTATGCAGTTAAAACATTTCAAAATACACAGCGGTAGGCAAGCTTGCTAAGCGTCTTTAAATCCGAATGGCCATGGTTCAAATCTTGGTAAGTAAACAAAAATTTAAACAATTTCTTTATTTCGTAAAAAAAATATAACAATGAAATATCTATAAATAATGTTTTTTAAAAAAAAATTTAGAAAAAAAAAATACAAAATTAAATTAAATTTGAAATTAAAATTTTTTTTAGGTAATTCTAAAAATAGGCCTTTCTAATAATCCTTTTTTTGTATTTTCAATTCATGAAATCATAAACGTTTCAGTCGCAAAACAAAAATTTTCAGTCTTGAAACAACAACATTTGTGTCTCAATTCATCAATGTGCCGTTTCAATTCAGTAATAGGCAGTTTCAAAAAAATTTAAACGTTTTGTTGTCAAAATCAGAACATTCAGTTTTGGCTGAAAATTGACAACGGTTCGGAACGTTTTGACAACGTCCCGTTTTGATTTTTTTCTCAGTGTGGGATTTTTGAAATTTTACAGCAAACAATTTTTTTTGTTGATAAATTCTCTATGAAAATAATGAGTTAAGATAAAATTGGAAGCTAATTTTATCACTGTTTATTTACAATTTGCATATTCTATGTATGTGGAAGAGATTGTTTTGTGATTTTCGATAAAAGTACCACATGCAATAAATTGGCGATTAGGGGTTGGATTGTTTTTCAATTTTTAATGACACCTTTTATTGAAAAAGTTGAAGTGAATTGCGTTTTTTAAAAATTATTTTCATTCATTTGGACTAGTTTTCGTTGAAAAATATGAATTCCATAGATTTTGCATAATTTTCTGTCAAAAAAAAAGTTTTTTTCTCAGTTTTTCAAATCCCGGGACTAATCCCGGGATTTGCAAGCCCTACTGAGCACAGACCACATTCCACCTCATCACAGAAACGACAAAGACACATAAGTTGGTTTCACTAAATGTCAAATCATGCCTGTACAATAGGGTGGGCAGAAAAATTATCGCAGACTGAAATGTAATAGTGCGGAAAACTTGAGTTAATCTAATAAAAGATTATTGCAAAGAAATTTTTGAAACCGGTTAACGTTTGACCCTTGCGCAACGGGTCAAAGGTCGATTTAGTCCAACAAAAACGCAAAAATAAAAAGTATGAAACAAATTAACGAAACTGGAGAGTGGACTATCTTCTGCTATGCCGAAGCTAAACAAATCCCACGCAATAGGAGTTTAAAAGTACCTCGAACATAAAAAAATTTGGTTCAGGACCCCATTTATAGGAGGTTTTGAAGCTTCGGAGCACGTCCAAAATCCGTTTCTAAAAACCAATCAAATCCACCAATAAAAATTAATTTCTACTCACATAATATAAAAGCTACGGTCAGATTAGACAAATATTTGCCCAAATACACTCAGATATTTTAAAATTGTGGCGGTCGTGGTGCAGTGGCTAAGACCTCTGCTTCACGATCGGAAGGTATCGGGTTCGACTCCCACCTGGGGCAAGGCAGAAATTTGTTTCCTGTTTTTCTGTGTAGACCGCCACTCTCTCGCCAAGTTCTGGCAATCTTGCGAGAGTAACTTGCCATGAAAAAGCTTCTTCTTTGGGAGTCCCGCCGTTCGGAACCGGCAATAAACTGTAGGTCCACAATTATCACATACACTTGCCCATGATAATTGCAGTAAGAAGCTCGGCCAAAATCCCTCGAGGGTTGTAGCGTCAATATATGTATGTATGTATTTTTAAAATCACCTAAAATCGTATGTGACTGAACCAGTATTTTATTTTATTGAGTGTATTTTCCCAGTATTTGGGCAAATATTTGCCTAATCTGACCGTAGCTTAAGTACATTGAAATATTTGTATTTTTTATTTTTCACATACATGGGCACACTGCATTATATATTAGGTGCATTACAAAAAAATTAAATTTAATTTGCATTCTTTAGTAAGGTTTTACTGATAGTTAAATGTAGTTTGCATTACCAGTAAATTTTTACTGATTACTGAAAAAAAATTGCAGAAAAAATGAAGTTTTCCTGCTTAAAATTTTGTCAGTAACATAATATAAAATTGATATTCTACTTCTAGACCGTTATTTTGACGTCTGACGAAAAAACTTTGTATTGCAAACTTGTACAGAATTTTTCAAAGAACAACACAATAATGGGGTTCATTTAAACTTGTAAACTTTAAATGAACGATGAAGTGTAAAAATCGTAAATATCGACAAAATGGCTGCTGCGGTTAGGGTGGCATTTCAATATTCTACAATCAGGGTTTACATATTAAGAAAAATTTAATAATAAGCACTGAAAAAAGTCATAATGCCACATTTAACTGAAAAAGCCAAATTATTGAAGTACCTCGAAGATACAGCAGTGAATGATTTGCTAATGCTTTGGAAACTTATATCAGACATTTTTCCAAATGTTTGTTATTTCAAGTGACAGCTGACAGGGTGGTAGCAAACTTTTGGAAAACGTTTAGAAACGTAGCAACGTACATTTAGAAACGTGCTTTTAGACCAAGCTATTAATAAATTTCGAACATTATTTATAGATTTTGTCAGTTTTTACACATTTTTAATAATTAAAACCGCATTTAGCGTAGAATAATACATAGGAAACAGCTTTAGTATCTCATTTAACAACATTAATGTCGATTATAAAAAAATTCCGCACTTGAATGACAAATTATTTCCAATTTTGTGGATTTGATATCTTGTCTCATAAAATAAAATAGATACAAAATGTTCCACAGTATTCTCTAATGTTTTATAACTATCAATTTTCTATAAAAAAATTGTTAAAAATTCCACAACGCAAATAATACTTCTTTTTAAAAGTCACGATCATCTTTATTTAATTTTATTTTCTCTAAAAATCTGAATCGACATCGAAAATGAAATTTTTTATGAATATAATTTAACTACTTTTAGTATTCGCCGCGTAGATTTATGAGGTAGTCTACGCTTCAAAATAGGCTCGGAAAGGTTGTAAACTTTTTCCCATAGAAATTCTAACGGAAAGTTTACGGACAAGGTTGACATCGTTTACGGGAGTTTTACAAGTTTAAATGAACCCCATTAATGAAAAGGTACTATATCAGGTCGGGCAAACCAATACATAAAAATGCATACTTGTGTATGTGCCTGAGAGAGCGGCGCACACGTTTCGCGCGTTCTCTAAGATGCTTATAGTGTACGTGTGAAAGCATTGCGTTTGAAGGTACAATTCAAGTTTAAGTTTAAATTGAGCACAAAGTACAAATTTTGTCCCCAAAAAATCGTTTTCTTGACTTAAAGGTAATACAACTTTTTTATTGGAGCTTAAATTAAAAAATGTTATATAATACAAGTTGTTACGTATTCAATTTTGTTTTGAAAATGCTATAGAAATACCTTTTTGCTGAATTATTTCAAAAATTATAGTATAAAAGGGATATAAAGATTGGAGTTTGCATTTTTGAGAACGCCATTGAGTTTAAAATGGTCCATTTTAAAATGTATATGATAATATAGAAGTAGTCAACACTTCATAGTATGTCGGCCTGTGTAGTTACTTGAATTTTGTTTTTAATAACTATTTTCTATATTCGATATGAATTTTACTCACTTTGTGTGGCTCTTTTTGCTATTTTTATAACCCCATGCGCAATGTGGCGGGGTATACTAACTTTGACATAACGTTTGTAACGCCCATAAGGAGGCGTGTTCTTGATCAGCATCACCTTCTGTCTGACCGTCTGTCCGGCCGCACGATAGCGGTTGGAGATATTGACTTGAAATTTTGGGTACAAGTTTTTCTCTTCAATACTGAGATCAAGTTAGAGAATCAGCCAAATCGGACAAAAACTGGACCTGGCTCCCATTTAACGAAAAAATGGTCAACATTTTCCAAGTCTTTTTTATTGCTGTATTAACTTGGAAATGTTTAGAAATAGATTTTTAATGGTCCGAGCTTCCAAAACCAAATCTTATCATAGAAAAAATCAGCTATTTCATAATTGAAATGTACACGGTTTAGCTTAAGCGCCCCTTGGCAAACAATAATTTGAGCGACTCCTTATCAAAAACTCGGCCCGCAACTGCGTATGACTATTTAAAGCCCCAAATGACGATTTTAAATCCCCTTTTGTATGATTTTAAAATTTTTTTTCTGGAAACATTGGAGGT
This sequence comes from Heteromyza rotundicornis, assembly GCA_951394025.1. Classification (NCBI taxonomy): domain Eukaryota; kingdom Metazoa; phylum Arthropoda; class Insecta; order Diptera; family Heleomyzidae; genus Heteromyza; species Heteromyza rotundicornis. Next base: position 25,316,619 of record OX596012.1, read on the forward strand.
GATGCTGATCTAGAATATATTTACTTTTCCCATACCGGACACGCCTCCTTATGGGCGTTACAAACGTTGTATCAAAGTTTGTGTACCCTGCCTCAGCCAGTGTGGGGTATAAATACCTCTGTGGTTCACCATAAGAAAGAACAATTCAATTGCTGATGGTTGCCGTCATCTCTTCGAAGCCATCAAGCGGTCAAGGTATCTTCCTTTGAAGTACCGAACGGCGGTAAATGCATCCATTCAGACCAACGCCTTCTTTGCGATGCCTGAAAATATTCTGCTTGGAATGGTAACGGATCCAAGGTTTCACGTTCGTAGAGATGCTCTGGAGAAAATCTTGAAATCAAAGTGTTTTTGGGTATCAAGTAAGGTATAATATTGTCCCAAAAGTTAATTTGAGGCAAATGATTGTACAGAAATGATTATTTGGGACCAGACTGATGTTTCAATCACCGTCCCTCCAGTTTTACGGAGCATAACTGCAGATGAACTTATCTCTAAGCTTTCCGCGCCTGATGGTGTGGTGCCTGAATGGAACTTCACGGCTTTTCCTTGCCATACTGTTGCTATGGAGAGAACTGTGAAGTTAGTCACGGAAGCCTCAGTCAAAGTCATCGGTCCCGAAGCTCGTGACAGATATATTCGGTCAACTCTTCTCTCTCGCAAAGCTGTCCCCATATTCGACAGTAACTTGTTTTGGTGCTAACAAGTGAGCAAAGAGCTGCACAAACACTGATTCATTTTTCCCGAAAATCCGCATTTTAGCCCTCTCCCCCTTTACCTGTCGTTTGAACTAGGGCTACTTTGGGGTCTCCATTTTGAGTTTGTGATCCATTATGATGACTTTTTGTCGCCGAACGACCATTATAACGCATTAGTATCGAAACCAGGATAATTTTAGAAAAATCCTAACTTTTAGTGTTTTTACCTAAAATTTCAAAAATTTACCCTCAAATAACGAACAGAAGATATTGACCGATTCGAAAAAAAAATTTGCAGGTGTGTTACTGGTATAGGTGAGCCACTTTCCCCGGATCAGGGTTTCCGATTAGAAAAAAAGTGTTAAAATTACCCATCCTAATATGGGTATAATATATAAATCAGATGCAGATTTCGGAGGATGCACGACAACGGGACGTTCAACTACATGAGTAGTCGTCAACTATGCAGGTGGAGCAATATCATGGCTGAGTAAAAGGCAGACTATGGTAGCCACTTCGACAACAGAAGCAGAAATTGTACCGGCAAATGGTTGAGTAGATTGTTTGGAGAAATTTCAGAATTAGTTGAAGTTCCTGTTCTTCAAGTTGACAACACAGCGGCTATCAGACTTGCTCAAAATCCAGAGCTGAAACATATAAAGCTGAAACATTTTTCATTCGCGGAAAGGTATCAGAAGGGAAAGTGGTTATGAAGCAAACTACAACGGAGGAACAAGTTGCAGATATAATGACGAAGCCACTTCCGAAAATGCGACTGAACATATTATGTACTCGAATGGGACTTTCGTAATATGTACACTTCAAATAACAAGGGAAAGTATTGAAGTTAATTAGATTAATAAGGAAATGTTATTTTCAGTTACATATATTATACTGTTCCAAATTGTACTTCTCTACTCATGTATTTTTGACTCTCAGATACGAATGTTTTTATGTTAGTAGATTTTGTAAAAAACTTTGTATTTTTGTCATTCGAAATATAAATATTTCGGTACAATTTTATATTTACCTACTATTTTTCATATGAAATCGAAAAAGCCATTTATTGGCCCTGATATGTACTCAGCTCTCAGATTATGTCGAGAGAAAAAGCTCAGTTCACAATGCGTCATAGGTCGACTTAAGTTGCATTTGTTAGGGTGAGAGAGATGAAAGGTGGGAGTAAGTGATTGGAAAATCCAAATCTTAGCAAAGCAACAAAGCTCTTTACAACATCGCAAGAATAATACAATTTTCGAAGTACATACATTTGTAAGGATACATATGTCTCAGTTCAGTTCAAAAAAAAAAAAAAACTTAGAAACAAATCGTTTAATGGAAAATTTTCTAGAAAGTAGGAGAAAATATAATAAAAAATCAAACTGGAAACTAAAATTTTGTTCGTGTTCTTGAAACGTAAAAAATTTTTTTTTTTAAACGTTTATTAGTCATTAAAAAAAAGATACCTCCGAGTACTCTCGCGATTTTTTTTCAAAATGAAGCGAAAGATGTAGAATGAAAAATGAAAAAGTTTCCTGCGCCAACTTTTTTTCTATTTTTACATGATTTACAACAATTCAAAAATTTTCACAATTCACGAAAAAAATAATTTTATGAAAAATTTTGTAGAAAGTTAGGAGAAAAAACTTAAAAAACAATTAAAAGTTCCACTTCCTTAATTAACTTTTAACTAATTACGGATTTGGGTATTGCTTTTGGAATAACCACAACTTTCTTGTTTGTTTTGTTTACAATATTCCATTAGTTCTAAAAACACGATTTGTACAAGGGAAAAATTGTGAAAGATTATATATGGAAAACTACCTGTGGTACTCTATGTCCGTAACAGTGCACAAGATATTAGTGCATGGTTCACATATAATACAATTTTTTAATATTCCCATCGGAATGCTTTCGGAAGATGTGCTTGAAGCGAGACACAAAGAATTCAGAAAGTATCGATTGAATAATACACGAAAAACTTCTCGAGAATCCTCAAACAAGGACTTGTTTGTAAATTTGTTGCTCTCTTCGGAGCCCACTATTTCTGTTTACAGGACAATTGAGCATGCTAAGCACTCAATTAGTCAAGATGTTGTTCAATACATAGAAATACCTGCAGAAAATATTTCGGAAATGGAGGGAGATAGTTTAAGTTCATGCGAATCATGTGAATATTTTTAGTTTCAATGTTTGAGCATTTTCGGGTTTCATTTTTACGTTTTTGATAATCAGGGTTTTTTTTTTTATTTTTTTTTTTAACGACTAATCCCAACGGTCCCACTAACCCGCCCAACCGACCAAGGGGCACATCCGCATGACGCACGGATTTGGTGACCGAACAGCCGTAATCCGGTTTACGCTGTGTAACCGATCGCGGGTAAACATATTTGGAAATTCGTTTCAGCTACAGATTAAAATCATCAGCTGATAAAACGCATATTAATAAAACGCGAATTAGGTTATGAATGCAAGAGAGAATTCTTCCAAACATAACATAATATAAGATTAACGTGATAATAAACAATAGAATTAAAAGAAAATATTATGAAGCATCAGAATTCATGCGACGAATATGAATTTGATCAAATATAATTTTTGTCTACTTTACGATATTAGACTTAACAAAAATACAAAGACAAAACAATCCAAACAGTTAATTTACGCTACAAAGATTACAAATATTAATTTTAGTATTTTATTTTTTTATACGAAATATAAAAAATCAAATACAAATAGAACAGTTAAGTAAACAGTAACGGAACGAATGTGAATTCAGCTAAAAATTTTGTTTTATTTGTATACAATATACAGTAAAAAAAAAATTCTGCTGAAATATAAATATAAAATACAACAAAAATACAACACTTTCAAAAAATCGACAATGCCGATCTTTGTGGAGTTTGGCAACCCTGTCATTTCGTTAGACCCTAAGCGGTCCAAAAACTCAAAGAGCAACAAAGGCTTAAGTCTGATCAAGTGCATTTAAAATAAAAGTTTTAGTTTTATTAAGTGAATCTGACAGGTCAAAGACAGAATACAGGCTATTAAAATCGCTACAAATACAACGAAAAGGTTCATTCTGCGCGTAATTAGAGCGGCACATACTTAGTATCAAAGGAATGAAAGATCTGGAACGACGGGTTGGGATATTAAAATCAATTTCTTGAAGCAAAAATGTAGAATTCAGAGAGCCATTTATCAATTTAATCAAAAATGTTACATTAAGCATCGTTCTTCTATTTTTTAGAGTAGGAATGTCCAAGAGTTTTAAACGATTTTCGTATGGAGGTAGGTTCTGATTCGGATTCCAGCGAAGGTTTCTTAAAACAAATAATAAAAATTGTTTTTGAACCGATTCAATTCTATCAGAGTGGCAGTTGTATTGTGGATTCCACAAGACTGATGCATATTCCAAAATTGGTCTTACAAGTGATATGTAAAGACTTTTGGTAACGAATGGGTCATTAAATTCTTTTGACCATCTTGTAATGAAACCTAGAACACCCCTCGCCTTATTCACACATAAGTCAATATGTAGATGAAAGCGAAGTTTTGGATCCATAGTATCACCCAGGTCCACGAAAGTAAAAACCTTTTCTAGATTACAGTTATTTATATGATACAGCGATGAAAGTTGGTGTCTTCTAGCAAATGTCATAAATTTACATTTTTTCAGGTTCAGTTCCATTAAGTTATTATCACACCAGATAGCTATACTGGTCAGATCTGATTGTAACAACTTATGTTGATCTAAGATGTCATAGGATAGAAACAATTTAACGTCATCAGCATACAACAGTACATTCGAATGTTTAATGACAGAAGGAAGGTCATTTATAAAAAGATTAAACAGAATAGGACCTAAGTGACTTCCTTGAGGAACTCCAGAGGTGACATCTATAGTTTTTGATGTTGATGATTCGAATAACACCTGTTGCTTCCGATTTGTCAGATACGATTCTACCCATTTTAAAAGAAGATCTGGGAATCCGTATCTTTTAAGCTTTTCAATCAACAAATAATGATTAACTTTATCAAAAGCTTTACTAAAAATCCCTTTATTGTTAATGAAGAAAATTCCAATAAATTTGTAGATGTTGATCTACCTCTCAGAAAACCATGCTGTGAAGGAGATATTAAAGTTGTGACCGAGTGAACCAATTGCTTTGTGACAACTTGTTCAAATAACTTTGGTATTGTGCTAAGTTTAGCAATACCTCTATAGTTAGATACGAATGATTTGGTTCCACTTTTATAAAGAGGAATAATGTATGACTCTTTCCATGAATTCGGAAATTAACCTCTTTCAATAGAGGCATTAAATATATTTGAAAGTGGAATGTATAAATTTTCTGCACAAACTTTCAAAATACAGCTAGGAATATTATCTGGACCAGTACTATATGAATATTTCAACGATTTTAGGTGTTGTAAGACATTATCAGATTCTATAACAGGATTGAGAATGGAATTATAAGTGGGGATGTTATATGGATACGATGTGTTGCCATAAGTATTATCAGAATATGTCATTTTGAAGAAGTCAGCAAACATATTTGAAATCTCAGTAGGATTGTTGGACTCACGATCATTCCATTCCATTGGTTGGAAAACCAGTGTTTTTCCTTTTTGAATTTACAAAGTAATAAAATGTTTTAGAATCGTATTTGATTTTGGATTTCAAATCGTTCAAATATTCATCATAGCTTTTTTTATTAAGTACTTGATATTTATGTCTCAGAAGCGAATATTTTGAATAATCTTGAAGGTTTAAAGTTCTTTTATATGTTTTAAATGCCCGAGTTTTCGAAGTTTTTAGTTTCCTCAATCCTTTTGTAAACCATACAGCACCAAGTTCATTCGAGTTATTTTTAATGTTCTTTGGAACACATATCTCGAAGATTTTGCTGAGCGTACAATTGAAAATTGATACACAGTCGTCAACATCTTCAAAGTTCATTTCCCAACTAGTTTCAGATAAGAGTTGGTTCATTTTAACAAAATTTGTATTCTTGAAGCAAAAAAATGACTTCAACGGTGTAGAAATTGGTTCTAAGTTGTTTTGAACAAATTCGAAAGATAATTCAAGTGTTGGGTGATGGTTATCTTCTGGACATGCAAAAGCATCACAGCGTTGCACTGAAAACTTCGAAGAGTCATCAACATAAATTAAATCCAAAATTCTACTATTCTTATTTTCAATCCCGTTTACTTGTTGTAAACTCATATCTGAAAATGAATCCAGAAAGTCATTTAAACAGTCACGAGAAGAATACGGAAGAAACTGGTTTGAATCGCCACAAAAATTCCAATATATATTCGGTAAATTAAAGTCTCCAAAAACAACAATGGAATCGGCAGGTTTAACATTTGAGTAAACCAATGATATAAGCGACACATGTCTTAGGTAAACGGTAATATCGGAATTCGGTGGGATATACGAGCAAGTAACGAAATTCCAAGTCAGAGACATCTGAAAGTATGACTTCCTCAGATGAAAAAAGGTTTTTTACTGCAATGAGGACTCCACCACCAGTCCTGCATTTACGATCCCTCCGAAAAATTTGATTGTTTAAGCCAAGTTTCGGTAAATACCAAGACATTATGACTACAATCGAAACTTTTAATATAAATATCGTTCAACTTTGTATTTAGCCCTCGAACATTTTGGTACAGAAGACAAACAACATTATTCGGGATTTTATTTAGTTTTTTTGATTAGAATTTAATTTTCTTTGAGGAAGTTGAACTGGATTTACTAGATTTGATTTCTCTTTATAAACAAATTCACGAACTAAAGTTTTATCCGGCCAAAAATTTTTATTTACCATCTCATCAAACAATTCTGCAGGAACAGATAATTTGAAAGATGAAATGTTTCTAGCGTATGAAAAGTTGAATTTAAAAGCATTTATATTATTACCGGTTTTATTGAGTTTAGAATCAATATAAAATATAATATCTTCAGTTAATGTGTCTGGTGCAAATCTGGACACAAAAATAGATTTTTTAGGTTGCACAACAACAAGCCTTTTTGGGGTTCTCGTTTCTTGTACTTCCCGCAAACAATCCTTTGGAGAAATAATATTTATGGAAGGACAAACATTTTTATCAATATTTGAGATTCTATTCATATTTTTCTCAGGAGCGTCATCTACCCTCGTCCAAAACCGCAGGATCAGGAGAATAAAATGTAACTGGTGAAGCAAACATATCGGAAAAGGATGGAGTTGTCGGAGTTGAAATTGGCTTTGGGGTAGGTGGTAAAAGCCCAACAGAAGTATTTTGTTTCGGAGCTGTTTCATCCAAACATTTATACTTCTGAAAGTTAATTTCGTACTCCTTCAGTTTAGACTGGGCAGCTGCTAAGTCCTTTGATACATCATTAAATCCCTTTCGGGCTTGACGTACCAATTTACAGATGTCCAGCTCTGTATCGCGGCAATCTTCGCAGGACCAACGAAGACCTTTTTTACCCTCGATCAGATCGACTACTCTACCAGTAAGGGATGCACATTTGACGTGATAAAAACCATCGCATAGCCAACAAGAGAGACCATGCGTTCGTTATCGACTTTAATGGCGCACTTACGGAAAGAGCAAGTCATATTTAAATGCAAAATTTATAAAAAAATAAAATACAAAAAGTGTAAAAAAGTGTAAATTGTAACGAGACAAAATGTTGACTGGGAAAAGGCACTTTCAAATTATATTAAAACAAGTGACTGAAAGTATACTCTGAAAATATGATCAGTCTGAGAATGTGGAATCTATATAAAGCTGGTGACACAAGAAATGTCAAAGTGAACAGTATAAGCAAAAACAAAAAAAATTTGCAATTTTTGTTGTTGTGATACTTAGCTGACAGGAATTCACGGAAATATAGCACAAAACTTTGTTATTTGCACAAAACTTATTGCACTTAGCCAGAATTTAATTTTTTTAATTTATTTAAAAGGTTTTCAAAATGTTTAACACGGTATAACTATTTAAAAATATTTATTCAAATCGCAGCAAAAAATTCACTTATGAACAAGTTGAACAGGGTTGCCAAACTTGGTTATATGGGGTGGGCGTAACAGTGGTTTACTATTTTTGGCCACGGCTTATATGCTCTAGCTACACTGTGCAGCGCCCTCTCCATTTAACAATTTCTATAAGTTCAATACAGATTTACGCGGTTTGCGTGAACATTACCGCCCGCTTTGCAGCATCACTGTAACTAAAGCTACTAGTTAATTACAAAATTTCATATTTATAAAAAATTCAGGGAGTACAGTTATAAGAATCAGCGCAATATTATTTCAATCCAATAAAAATACATAAAAATTACATTTGGTAATTTCCTCTAATTATATAGACCTTATCCACGGTCCAGAAGTTCGGCGGTTAGCGAAAGCGACGTTGCTGTTCAAAGGCGCGCTGGGATTGTGTTGGCTCAAGCGTACGAGGCCCAAGTCCATCCACCTTATCGCTTTATCGAGATGGCTCAAGCGGACGAGGCTCACGTCCATCCCTCTTATCGTTTTAAACACTCTGCCTAGCCGCCACTCATTAGGAGCTAACTTTTCTTCAGGTTTCATTACCTCTACATTTTAATGTGGGGTTTTCCATTTTAAATATTTACGACCTTCCTTATTTTTACGAATGGTTTTTATGTACGTTTTCTTACTCTTCTTTTTATTTGAATTCCAAGAACTTTTCTTTGAACCTTCCTCAAGTTCCAGCAAATCTAACGCCTGATCCCGCTGTGAGATTTGATTGTAGTATATCGAATTTGTCGGATAAATTGCAGCCCTTAGGGGGCAAAGGCCCAGTACAGATCCACCCAACCACTGACAATAGTTCAACAGCTCTCTATTGGGAGAAGTTACGAATCATTTAGTGGGCTCTCATATTTTGCGTTATTTTACGTTATTTAGTTCTATCAAATCCAGTGTTGAACGGGAGTGGCCAAGAAATTGTTAACACATTATGTTTTTCTAAAAACAGTATAAGGCGAAAACTCCTTCTTGTAAATTTCGGAAGATATAGTGTCCATTTTGAAAAATTTGAAAAGATTTTCTTCCAAATTTCGGCATTTACAGTGACTCACTAAAGTATTTGTACACCCTTTTCTTTATGTGTAGTACCTCACTGACAAAATTTTCAAAAAATTCTTTTAAAAAAATTCTCAAAATTCAGGGAAATTTTTTATCACAAAACATTCTTTTGCAAAGTTGCTTGTTTTGGAATAGCGCAACTTTTTGCATCCCAAAAAAATATGTATAGCCGCCAGGAAAAAAGTTCGAAAAGTAAATCCTTTTACTAACAAGATTTTCTCTAAGTGTACTTAACGGATAAAGGTACTCACTCGAAAGGTATTGAATAGACCTTTCTATTGATGCTAATATTGATAATAAAAATTGTGTCTGTGAGCCACTACACACAAAGAAAAGGCTGTACGAATACTTTTGTGAGTCACTGTATATGAGAGAAGAGGTATCTCTGAACTTATTATAATATTTTTGAATCCATTTAAACTAACTTTGGAGCGTTTCGTCAAATAATGTACGAATTTCCTCTTTTTGTAAAGTAATTGTGCAGAATTTAATAAATGTAAATTAAAATAGAAAAAAAAATTTCACGAAAAAAATGAAAAATCTTCATTTTATAAGCAAATCAAAGTGTGCAGTTTCTTATCGGTACAGTCCTTATCAATTTATTGTTTTTCATAAGGATTCAACAAAAATAATATCAATATGAGATGAAAAACGAATGGATGATGCAATTCTTATCAAATTAACAAATTTTGACATGAAATTAAAATTGAAATTAAGCAAATTTAAATTTTACGTGATCTTTTTATTTCAGTGTAGAAAGAGTTATGAAAAGTTTTCTACAACTCCATACAAAATTTCATACTGTTTTGATGAAAACTTAAAATTACGATAAAACACAATTTTCACTTATACGGGAGGTAGGCGTGGCAGTCGGCCGATTCCGCCCATTTGCAATACCAACTCCTTCTAGGGCCTAAAAAGGATACATCCAAAATTTGGGAGCCCTAGCTTTCTTCTAGCTCCTGCAATCGTGCTCTCTGCTCTAGTTTGAAACAAAAATTCCGGTGATGTTGCGTGATTTCGTCGTGGTGGTTATTGTTCATTGTAATCGCAAGACATTTCCATTCCATAAATTTGCTCTGAAACTGCCGCCATTCTAACGACATATCACAGCATCACCTCTACGCCGCGCCCATCTTATCAATGCTATTGAAGTTTAATGCATAGTATTTACCATCAACTTTGACGCTGCCGTAATTTAAATACATTTTTCAATTTTCTTTGTCAAGCCAACTAACTTTCTCTTTCGTAAATCCTATGTCAACTAAAAAGCATCTTCTACTTGTTGTTGTGCTTCTGTGCTTCTAATTTTTCAAGCACATCCAAAACCCAAATAGGTTTGGCTGTGGGGGGTTGACTGTGTGGGCTCATAAATAGACACGCTTACTCTCAAGTATTATTTTGGTAGTTGCTATTTGAAGTGCAATTGTCATGAAAAGTTTTGTCGCCTGTAATATGGAAATTGGTGGGTGCTGCATAAGGGGTGTGACACATTTACATGGATAATTGATGTTTATTTTGAATCTGAAGGGATGTAAAATCAATTTGCTGCAAATAATAAAACAAACAGAAAATAAAGAGTGAAACTCCAATTATACGTTTGCGAAATTCAATTTAAATTTGAATGGGGAGCAGAGCCGGCTTTAGGAAGGCACTGTCAAATTCGCCCTCCTCCAAAAATTAAAAATTATTTTTAAGTAAGTATACATTTTTTAACCCTAGAAGGTCATCCTTATTATACCCTACACCTCACGAGGTATGGGTATATTCACTTTGGTCTGATGTTTGTAACACCAAGAAGGAGACGTGTCCGGTATGGAAAAGTATATATATTCTTGATCAGCGTCACCTCCTGGGTTGATTTAGCCCTATCCGCCTGTCCGTCAGTGTGTCCGTCATCTTTTCTTGTAAACACGATTGCAGGAGCTAGAAGAAAGCTAGGGATCCCAATTTTTGTATTTATCCTTCATAGGCCCTAGAAGGAGTTGGTATTGAAAATGGGCGGAATCGGTCGACTGCTACGCCTACCATATAAGTGAAAATCGTGTTTTAACCGAAATTTTAAGATTTTATCAAAACAGTATAAAATTTTTATAGTGGGGTTTTCGGGGTAGCTGATTTCGAAATTGATGTCGGAATTTAAAAATTCAAGATGGCGGAACCAATATAGGGACTGAAATTTTAAGATTTCAACAAAACAGTATGAAATTTTGTATTTGGGGTCGCTGATTTAGAATTTGATGTCGCATTTTTAAAATTCAAGATGGCGGATACAATATGGCCCAGTAGGTGTAGGGTATATATAAGTCGGCTTGCCTGACTGAAACTTACTCACTTGTTTTCTGTACATAAAGGTCATGATTCGTCGAAACGACGACTGTGTTTTACAAATAAACTATAGCAATAAGGTTTTCAAAACCGATTGTTTTTTAAAATTTACTTCAATTACTATCCAAATAAAATATATTAGAAGGTTTTTTTAATATTTTTTATTCCGAATTTAAGTTGTTACAACTCAAGTTAAATTGTATTCAAATAAAAAAAAAATATTAAAAAGTGAAAAAAAACAAATTTAATACACATATAATCCATTAAATATGATTAAAGTTTAATGTTGATATCTAAAACTTAAAAAGTACGTATGTTTTATAAATATAAGTTAAAATTATGTACAAGAGGCAAAGAGATCTATTTTCTGTTTCCACACAAGCTTTTACGACACTTTGCACAGCTTGACTTTGCCATTTGTCGCTTAGAAGAGGCGGAACTCTTACGTTTTTGCTTATTTTCTTCGGTGTTTATGTTTTATTTTCGAAAATTTCATCATTAGTTTCTTTAAGTTTTGAATGATTGTTCGCACAGATTGACTCAATTTCGCTCAAAAAGTTCATGCTTCGTCGGATGACTTTCTAAGGTTAAACTTGTTTTACATTTTTTAAATTACTTAAACACCTTCTTCATAGCCTTTAATGGTGCAAAGTGGATAAATATATCGTTATTTATTGATTGATGCTGAAAAAAAATGTAGCTTTACAAATTATTAAAAACTAGCTTATACCCACAGCTTCGCTAGCAATAATTTTGTAATTTCATGTTAACGTATAAATGACCCTCAGATTGAAAAAACCCTGAACAAAATGTGTTTGCGAAAAAGCCATGGAAAAAATTTTGCATGAAGAAGCCATGCAAAGTGAACGAGAACGAATTTTGGTGCAAGAAAGAAGACACCAACTTTCATCGCTGTATCATATAAATAACTGTAATCTAGAAAAGGTTTTTACTTTTGTGGACCTGGGTGTTACTATGGATCCAAAACTTCGCTTTCATCTACATATTGAGTTATGTGTGAATAAGGCGAGGGGTGTTCTAGATTTCATTAAAAGATGGTCAAAAGAATTTAATGACCCATTCGTTGCGAAAAGTCTTTACATATCACTTGTAAGACCAATTTTGGAATATGCATCAGTCTTGTGGAATCCACAATACAACTGCCACTCTGATAGAATTGAATCGGTTCAAAAACAATTTTTATTATTTGCTTTGAGAAACCTTCGCTGGAATCCGAATCAGAACCTACCTCCATACGAAAATCGTTTAAAACTCTTGGACATTCCTACTCTAAAAAATAGAAGAACGATGCTTAATGTAACATTTTTGATTAAATTGATAAATCGCTCTCTGAATTCTACATTTTTGCTTCAAGAAATTGATTTTAATATCCCAACCCGTCGTTCCAGATCTTTCATTCCTTTGATACTAAGTATGTGCCGCTCTAATTACGCGCAGAATGAACCTTTTCGTTGTATTTGTAGCGATTTTAATAGCCTGTATTCTGTCTTTGACCTGTCAGATTCACTTAATAAAACTAAAACTTTTATTTTAAATGCACTTGATCACACTTAAGCCCTTGTTGCTCTTTGAGTTTTTGGACCGCTTAGGGTCTAACGAAATGACAGGGTTGCCAAACTCCACAAAGATCGGCATTGTCGATTTTTTGAAAGTGTTGTATTTTTGTTGTATTTTATATTTATATTTCAGCAGAATTTTGTTTTTTACTGTATATTGTATACAAATAAAACAAAATTTTTAGCTGAATTCACATTCGTTCCGTTACTGTTTACTTAACTGTTCTATTTGTATTTGATTTTTTATATTTCGTATAAAAAAATAAAATACTAAAATTAATATTTGTTATCTTTGTCGCGTAAATTAACTGTTTGGATTGTTTTGTATTTTTGTTAAGTCTAATATCGTAAAGTAGACAAAAATTATATTTGATCAAATTCATATTCGTCGCATGAATTCTGATGCTTTATAATTGTCCAAATATGACACTTGTACATGTGGTAATTTACATTTCTAATATTATGTATAATTATCGCTAGTAATAAAAAAATGTCAAAGAGAAGATGTCTCTCACACATCTATAGTTATCGCTAGTAATAAAAAATGTCAAACAGAAGATGTTTCTCACACATCATAATCTATGTTTAGTAACACTCAGTTTGAGTTGAGGCCGTGTGGCCATTTACAATTCTAATGTATTCTATTATTATCGCTATTTAGAAAAGTACACACACAAGTAATAAATAGTTTATAGCCTATGCGGGGACGCTTATCATGCCTCTGCTGATAATATTCTAATTCTGTCTAGTTTTAAGTGCATTTTTGTGCCTATATATTTAGGTGTTTTATTAAAATAAAATCAGTACCTTACAAATACTCAAACGATGCGAACATCAGTTCGTATATTGGTCCTTCGAACCGGATGCGCCTTGGCCAGCTTTGGCAATACTAATTCCTCAATTACGAACAATTCGTCGCTCATAAACCTTGGTCGGATTTCCAACTTTACTTTCGACTTTGCTACTCCAACCACCGTGCTTCCAAGACCAACTAGTTCTAAATACACTTTCTTCTTTGGTAAATTCAATATTTGCGCAGCTTCTTCGTACAATGCGGTTTTTTGTGACCCTTGGTCAATTAGTGCTCTCAAGGTCAGAAATTCTCCATGCGCTGTTTTTACTCGTACCTGTGCCGTTGCCAAAAGTACAGCCGGTGATGCATCGTCCTTTGTCATCATTGAAGTCGCTGACTCCTGCCTTGGTTCATTTTTTGTTTTATTTACACCATACGTTGTTTCCCAATGCAGCAGAATGTGATGATTTTTAACACACTTTTTGCATTTGGAAGCTCCATTGCTGCATTTCTTGTCCATCTTATGGTATAGACATACATAACACGCGTTGCTTTTCTTTGCCCAGCTGTGTCGATCTGCCACTGATAGCGCAAGGAATTTCCTGCAATTGTTCACACTATGTCCTACTGTGTTACAATATGCGCAGCTTAGTTGTCCCGTATAAAAATTTGCAGATTGCTGATTGCTTCGTTGCCTACTGCTTCCGCTATTTCCAATCAGCTTCTTTCCTTTTACAGCTTCTAACGCTTGATATTGCAGCTCCAAAAACTGCATCACATCGCTCAGAGTTTGTATCTCCCTAGTTTTCTTCACGTTCTGCTCATATAACCGCAGCCCGTCTCTGTCCAGCTTTCTTATGATGATACGAGCAATTAGTGGCTCCGCATCATCCAATTTGATATTCATCCCTTTCAGAGCATGAACACATTCATTTGTTGTATCGAGAAGCTGCTTTATACTCGATGCTGCCTCGCTGTTGACTTCAGGCTGGTCCAACATTTTGTCCACCAACTTTGTAAACAGCAACCGCCGGTTAGCGTACCGATGTGTTAACATTTCCCACGCTGCATCATAACTAGCATCAACAACATTGAAATGTTGAATTAGCCTTCCAGCTTCTCCCTTTACTAATGACTTCAATCGGTACATTTTCTCAACATTTGAATAATGGCTGACCTCATGTACCAATTTTTTGAAAATATCGTAAAAAGAGGACCATTCGTTTATATCACCAAAAAATCTTGGGATTTTGATATCCTCCAGTTTAAGAGTTGATGGCCTTTTCACTATCTCCAGTGACTGCATCTTCTTTGCTAAGTCCATTGAAGCATCGTTATACGACCTGTCCACTTGGTCTTTTTGCTCTTCTACATCGTCATCGTCTTCTCCCATATCAAATGTCAATTTTGTATAAATTGCATTTATGAGTTGCATTTTCTGCTCCCAACAAGATTTTCTGCATTCCAATTCCGCTCTGCCGGCATCATCTTCTATGCCTTCATCTAACAATAATTTCATGTTGTTCACTTGACGGAAAAATTTTCTTATCAGAATGTCTGCCGGCTTGCCTTCCAGATGTTCCCTCTTGTGCCCTTCTTGCTGCTGTCCTTCACTAGACCCAGCTGCCTCAGTTGCCTGCTTCGGCATAGTAAGGTCGACATCTGCATTTTTTATGTGTGTACGAATTCCGTACACTATTTTCTCAATCTCTTCGAAATATCTGCTCTCAAAATAACTTTCATTTGTTATTCCCATCGACAGCAGTTTCAAGTTGATCCTCTGGAACTCATCCCAGATTTTTTCCAAGTGGGAAGTTGTCTCATCCAACGTAGTTTGACGCAGCTTTTTCTGCTGCATCTTATCATTCATGACGATGATCATCTCGCCAATCTCATTTTGGCGTTGTAACAATTTTCGCTTTTCATTCGACATTTTGTATTCGAAAATAAAAACTTGTATTAGTTAACTGTATACAACCGCTGTTTAAGCCTCGGTTACGCTTATCTCACTGTTTAGGCCGTGAGAAACGCCACTTATTTAAAATTTTAAAATTTCGTTCGCACTTTAGCGAGTTAGACAATTTTAAAAATTTTACAACGACTGTGTTTCCAATTGCACTAGCTCGTTTCCTCGAAGGACCAATGCACGAATATATTTCAACTCGCTTTGGCCTTTCTATACCACTATACCATTCTATACTTCTGAGATACTCTCGAATTAAGTATTTGTATGATACTCGAAGGTTCGAAGGACCAATATACGAACTGATGTTCGCATCGTTTGAGTATTTGTAAGGTACTGATTTTATTTTAATAAAACACCTAAATATATAGGCACAAAAATGCACTTAAAACTAGACAGAATTAGAATATTATCGCTATTTAGAAAAGTACACACACAAGTAATAAATAGTTTATAGCCTATGCGGGGACGCTTATTGTGCCCGCATTGAAAACTTATCCGAGCATTCCATGAAACCTCTAGGATCGGTTGTCATCAATCACACCAAGGAAATTGATCAACTCAAGAAGCAAATTTCCCAACTGCATGCGGATAATCTACATCTCAAAGGTCTAAACTTCCATAACCTCAGCGGGCATACTTCTTTGATTCTGGTAGTTTTGCTTATTATTATATTAGCTATTTTTATCGTAAGAAAAATTATTGTCAAGAGATCGATTCCATCTATCGTCTTTTCTGCCCCCCGGCAGAATGTCCAAATATGACACTTGTACATGTGGTAATTTACATTTCTAATATTATCTATAATTATCGCTAGTAATAAAAAAATGTCAAAGAGAAGATGTCTCTCACACATCTATAGTTATCGCTAGTACTAAAAAATGTCAAACAGAAGATGTTTCTCACACATCATAATCTATGTTTAGTAACACTCAGTTTGAGTTGAGGCCGTGTGGCCATTTACAATTCTAATGTATTCTATTATTATCGCTATTTAGAAAAGTACACACACAAGTAATAAATAGTTTATAGCCTATGCGGGGACGCTTATCGTGCCTCTGCTGATAATATTCTAATTCTGTCTAGTTTTAAGTGCATTTTTGTGCCTATATATTTAGGTGTTTTATTAAAATAAAATCAGTACCTTACAAATACTCAAACGATGCGAACATCAGTTTGTATAATAATATTTTCTTTTAATTATATTGTTTATTATCACGTTAATCTTATATTATGTTATGTTTGGAAGAATGCTCTCTTGCATTCATAACCTAATTCGCATTTTATTAGTATGCGTTTTATCAGCTGATCATTTTAATCTGTAGCTGAAACGAATTTCCAAATATGTTTACCCGCGATCGGTTACACAGCGTAATCCGGATTACGGCTGTTCGGTCACCAAATCCGTGCGTTATGCGGGTGTGCCCCTCGGGCGGTTGGGCGGGTTAGTAGAACCGTTGGGATTCGTCGTTAAAAAAAAAAAAATAATAATAAATAAACTTAGTATGATAAACTGCATATGCGCCACTAACCCAAAACAACTTAAAAAATCCTCGCAAAGAAAGAATTTCTTAAACAACCAAACACACACGCAAATTCCTACGTAGCAAGAAAATTGGAGCCCCCTTGTCTGTTCTACAAACAGGTCGTCTACGCACGCACGCGACATGGTCGCCGAGATCAAGTCGCGCCGCAGCAAGAAAGTACCTCCTAATTGCGCACAAAAATAAGGGTGGTTTTCAGACACCACACATTTTTAGTTCGCGCATTGTTTTCCTTATGAAATTCGCTGCGCCAGCATTGACCATCGACTGGAGGAATGTAAACCATAAACAAGCAATTTCTTTTTTTGTGGGATCAAGCGAAGGAATGTGTGACATGAACACTTGTGCGTTTGTTGTTGTTGTTTTCTTTCAGCCACGCGTATTTGGTTTTTTCCTTTTGTTTTAATACGCACAACTAAAAGGGTTTCTATGCGCGTAATAAAACCAGAGAAGAAAGTCTTTTGGATGCATGTATACACAAAACTTCAATAATTCACAATTTATTATTAAATTGTTGCGATCATATGAATTGCTATTTGCAGGAAGTTTAAAAATTGTATAAATACATCTTAAAACACACATGCTATGTTCCCAAAATTGTAGAAAATAAAAAACAAAATAGCTTCTGTATTTTACAAAAAAACCAAAAAAAAGTTTTTCATACCAAGCTTTCTTGCACCAAAATTCGTTCTCGTTCACTTTGCATGGCTTGTTCATGCAAAATTTTTTCCATGGCTTTTTCGTAAACACATTTTGTTCAGGGTTTTTTCAATCTGAGGGTTTTTTTTTTTTTTTTTTTTTTTTTTTTTAATGAGGAGTAAAAGCGTCAAAAGCCTAAGTCAGTGTGAGACTTCAACTCACTAAATATCTCCTCTCGCGTACGGGTGGGTCCTCCCGGTACCACCGTCAGGTATTTCGTCGGAAGGCCGTAGGAGCTTTATTGCTCAATCGTCAGTTTTGGGTCATCAGTCCACAGTTCTCGTTGCATCGGGAGTGTTGCCTGCGTGGCGTGAACGTGTTCGTTCAGTATGTCTACTGCGTTCAATGCGTCGAAGCTCGATCATGATTTTCGCTGCTGCTTCCTTGAAGGATTCCCATTTTTGTGATGTTTCGCAAATATGGGACACCGTATTCGTTATTGTCGGGACCTCGCCGAATGCCACCGTCAAATCTGATCTCTCCTTACAGAAGCGTGGACAATACAGCAGGATGTGCCTGGCATCTTCAATCTCATTGGGACAGTTGGTACAAAACGGGTCATCTTCATGCTTGAAGCGATGAAGATATTGCTTGAAGCAACCATGGCCACTGAGCAACTGTGTCATGTAGTAGTCAACCTCTCCGTGTTTGCGTTCCATCCAAAAGGTGACATCTGGAATCAGGGCAAATGTCCATCTTCCATTTTCCGACCTTTCCCACCGCCGTTGCCATTCACTGATGCTGCGTCTTCGCTCGTCCTCCCTTGTTGCGTTCTTGCCTGCTGCGTAGATGCGTTGGAGTTCGCAAGCCAGAATATCTACCGGTGGCATTGCCGCGATCACACCGATGGCATCATCCGACACTGTGCGGAAGGCACTGGCGACTCTCAGTGCGCTATGCCGATATGTCGCCCTTATGCCAGCTATGTATGAAGCCGTCTGCGTGGCGTCTGCCCACACTGGTGCAGCGTAGAGCATAATAGAGCTTGTCACTCTTGCCAAGAGCTTCCGCCTGCTGGAGCGTGGTCCTCCAATGTTCGCCATGATGCGTGACAATGCACCGTTTACCCTTGAAGCCTTTTCGCTGACCGCCAATAAATGATCCTTAAAGGACATTCGTGTGTCTATCAGCACGCCAAGATACCGAAGATACGGTTGCGATATTATTTCGTGGTCCCCCACTCTGAAGGTGAAGACCTCACGCTTTTTCCGGGTGCTCAAGAGAACCGCCTCAGTTTTTTGCGCTGCCAGATTCAAATCCGCACCGTCCAACCACCTCATCACTCTCGATGCAGCGTCGCTACACCTCGTCTCCAGCGTGTGGATGTGTTTCGCTACTACCACCAGTGCGATGTCATCCGCATAGCCGATCAGAGTGGTATCCGTGGGAAGATCGACAGTCAGAACGCCATTGTACATCACATTCCACAATGTTGGCCCCAGCACCGAACCTTGAGGGACGCCTCTAGTGACCTCGTACGTTTTTACGCCGTCGTCGGTGTCATATAGCAACACTCTGCCCTCGAAGTAGTTGGCGATGATTCGCTGCAAGTACCCCGGTACTCCGAAATTGCCTAGCGCTTGCATTATTCGCGCCCAGCACGCTGAGTTGAAGGCGTTTTTAATGTCCAGCGTTACTACTGCGCAGTACTTCTTGTCGCCCCCTTTCCACCTATCTCCGCTTGTCGCCTCACGAGCAATCCTCATCACCGCCTGGATGGCGTCGACCGTGGATTTTCCTCGGCGGAATCCAAATTGCTGAGTGGATAAGCCAGCAGGCTTTTCTAGCGAATCGTGAAGTCGGTTCACGATTATGCTCTCCAGTACCTTTCCTAGCGAGTCGAGCATGCAGAGTGGTCGATACGCAGATGGCTGGTCGGGTTGTTTTCCGGGTTTCAATAGTAGCACCAGTCTTTGGCACTTCCAGAAAGTAGGGAACGTTCCTTCGTTGAGGCATGCGGTATACATTTTTGCAAATGTCTCCGGGCTCGCCCTGATTGCCGTTTTCATCGCGACGTTGGGGATGCCGTCCAATCCTGGTGTCTTCTTATCGGACATTTTTCGAAGCGTGAGGAGTACTTCGTACAACGTCACCGCCGGGATGCGTTCTACACCCATAGGCAGGTGATAGTGGTGCACCCGTCCCCCCTGTGGGGGAAAGAGCGCAGCTACCACGTTGTCCATGAGTGTAGGATCCGAAGGTTGTGGAGCCCTTGGCCCTCGAACGCTGCTCATCACCACTTTATAGGCTTTGCCCCAGGGATCGATGTCAGCGCCTTCACGCAGTTCCTTGAAGCAGGAGTCTTTACTAGCACGGATAGCCTTCTTGAACCGTTGGCGGCATTCTTTATAGTCCGCGTGCAGTAATTGCCACAGCGACAGAATGCGGTTTCGAGCGCGTTGCGCTTTCCTGCGAGCCCGATTACAGCATCTTCTACATTCGGCGATGTCTTCATTCCACCAGTAAACAGGTTTTCTGGTTGGCACGTGTGTCCTCCTCGGCATTGCTGCGTCGCATGCTACGCTTAATCGTTTCGTGATTCCTATCGCCATTTTGGTGGCTTCGTCGTCAGGCGTCTCCATTTCGCTCCACGCCATCTGAAGGACGATGCTTTGTACATTTATGACAATGGCTCGATGGTCGCTGTGCGTATAAAAATCGCCTATGCTCCATGTACTGTGATGTGCTATCGAGTTGTGCGCGAAGGTAAGGTCCACTGCAGACCGCTTCGTCCCAGCCTCGAACGTGTGCTGACCGTTGTTTAGGAGCTCGACATCCAATGACGCAAAACACTCCATAAGAATCGTACCCCTGCGGTTTGTGCTTCTACTGCCCCATGTTGTAGACCACGCATTGAAGTCACCAGCAATAATTACCGGGGACTTTGTTTGTGCTTCCATCACCAACTCCGTTAGCATCCGTTCATATTGCCATATGTCCATACTAGGTGGAGCATAGCACGAGAAGACGTAAACTCCATTGAATTTTACCCAGGTGAAGCCATTGTTTGCTACTGGTGCTTTGTTCTGGCACACTTTGCCACCAAGTGTCCATATCGCCGCTTTACTGGGTGCGTCCGAAGTCCATTCGCATCCTTTCACATTGTGATGTTGCTCGCACAGAATGGCCAGGTCGAATTGTTGCTCGAAGATGTTTTGCTGCAACATGTCCTGGGCCGCAATACAGTGGTTGAGGTTTAATTGGATGATTTTCATCGTCCACCTTTCTGCACCGCCTTCTGACGTGCCGGACAGCGAGAGCTTCCAGCCGCGTGACTTCCGTCGCACAGAGCGCATTTTGCTTTGTTTGTGCATGCCGCTGCGAAGTGACCCTCTTCGCCACACTTCCTGCAAAGATTGCTGCGGTCTACCCGTTCTTTGCAATTTTGTGCGATGTGGTTGAACCCCCAACATTTGAAACATCTCTTCGGCGAAACGCTCTCGCGAACTCGGCAGGACGCCCATCCAATGCGGAACCGCTGCATCTTTATCACCTTCGCTGCATCATCAAATGGCAGGACGACGTATGCCGTTTGTGTGCCTTGATGACTTTGACGCATGCGTATCGATGCCTCGTCCGGTCGACTTATGTCACCCTGTGTGTGCAGAGCATCGCAAATTTCGGTTGCTGTTGTCACCTCGTCAAGACCCATAAGCTGGATCGTTGTGGACTGTGTTCTTGCCACCACACTTGCCGTCTCGCCAAGTACTCCCTTTATTGCCGATTGGTACGTAGCGGCATTGCTCTCCGGTGACCGCTTCAGTTCAAGCAACAACTCATTTTTAGCTGTACGCCGCACTGCCTTAACATTTTCCCCAAGTGATTTGAGGGCCTCGTTGCCCTTTATATCCCTTAGGATGTCTGCGTACGATCGATCAGCTGTAGTCGCGATGATCAGAGCGTCCGTTCTAGGACGAGTCCTTTGCTTCCTGTGCTGCACTTTCGACCACTCTTGCCTCTGCTTTGGCTGTGATTGGAAGTCTGCTCCTTGCACGGGTGTTGCAGTGTTGCTTGCGCTCATTTTCTTCTTTGGCTCTGCATGCATTGTCACGGTGGCGTTTTCTTTTCTCTGCCTACCGAGTTTCGGTGCTGCACTCGTGCGCTTCGTTGGTGGCGTTTCAAGATTAGGCTCCTGCCTTCTCTTGTTTTCAGCGCCAAGTTTGAACCATGGCGACGTCTGTGACGCCGTATGGCTCCTTATCACCTCTTTGGCTGCGTCATCGTGCGTCTCGATTGCAGCGAGCTCATAGAACGCTTTAATGCTCTCAATGGCGTCTCTCATTGGTTGATGGATTGAGCGCCTTTTTCCATCCCCGAGCATATCTACCAGATTCCTGATCTGCTCGCCGAGCTTCCAAAACGATGTTTGGCCTATTGACACATTTGCCAAAATCGGAGATTGTCCGCTACCGTTTGCACCATTTTTGTGCCACCATCCTGGCTGGCTTTGTGCGGGGTCATTGGGAGACCTGGGCATAGCCGCACTTTTCTTAAAGGGGTCTATAGGTTCCCTGATGTTGTTGAGAACCTCGTTCCCTGCCGGAGTTGTAAGAGTACCGGTCTCTTGTGTTTCTTTTTGGTTTAAAAGAGAAGGAGAAGACATATTAGATCCCACGAGTGGCGGAGAAAGGGTGGTCCATCTGCACAGAGATCCGCAATATACAGACAAGGCTAGTTAATCCGGAGGACGCCAGGTATCCGGATACTCCGTTTGAGACTGAGCTAGTTTTTTGACTGGGCCCTCAGCCAGGTTGATTTTCGGCACGGGTCGTATGACACCTTAATCCAGCCCAGTACAATCCGGATGACGCCTGGTATCCGGATACTCCGTTTTTAAGACTGAGCTAGTTTTTTGACTGGGCCCTCAGCCAGGTTGATTTTCGGCACGGGTCGTATGACACCTTAATCCAGCCCAGTACAATTTATACCTATTGTAAGGTTTAGTAACTGCCGCCCCTCTGGGATCAGACGCAGACCAGGGAGCCGCCCACTATGGGACAGACGCTTCTGGGTTTATTTGTACCTACCCGTCCGATGTGCGGATAGGGAGGGACACTTATTGAAGGGCGGCGTCGTTTCGCCCTGTCACACGAACATCATAGAGCTTATGCTAACATTTATGTCGCACCCTCAGATCGTGTCGCCAATGGTCGGGGACTGCTTATTTGTTAAAGAACTTATTCGCAGCGGACCTACATATATGTAGGCCTTTCAGCTATCCGCCACCTGCTGACCCCCACGATAGCCTATGGCCTGGCCCCGTGTTCAATCTGAGGGTGTCAAATGTTATATGTAGTTATTATATTATTTGTTTATTTTTTTTTGAAATCCTAGTGTTACAAGAATGAATTCTTAAATATTACTAACACTAGTCACATAATGAATAATTTATTTAGCGTTTATACTAATATAAAAAAATAAATTGCAAAAAATCTAAAATAAATACAAAATTAAAATAAAATAACAAATTTAACACATAAACAAACACAATTAACAAATCAGCACATAAAGATTCCACATGTTTTGACTAACCACTTTATACCCCTGACCAGCAGGAGAGAGATTACACTAAACGTTTATAGCCCAATTATGGTTCATAACACAGCAGTTGTTTCGGTCTTCCACGTGTGAAATGCTATTATGGTAGACAGCAAAGCATATGAATGCAATCCACTGTTGTCATGCAACTCTGTTGTGTATTCTGTATACCTATTATGATCTACAACAGCTGTGTCTGATTGTCTGATTGTCTGATTGTCTGACTGATCTGTCAAAATTTGAAGTTAGCTACACTGGTGTTGTGTAGTTGCCGGCGAAAACAAGAAAATGGCTCCAACAAAGTAAAAAAAAATATTTAACAAAATAAAAAGACGCGTTTTTCAATAATTATGTGATTATTCTTTGCAGGAAATTAGTTATATCCAACAAAGAGCAAATTCAGCTCCTGATCCGCAAAATGGAGCAGAATCCACCAACTGCATATAGTATATAAGTTATTTTTTTGTTATGAAGACTGATTTTTTTTAAATGTTGAATGTGATTAACTGGTACGAAGTGCCCCAAATAAAAACCAAAAAAAAAAACCAAAAAAAATCTTTTCGTATTTGAAGTAATTTTTTGGTTTATTTTCTACAAATTACGTGGAATAGAATTGCGAGTGCGCTCAGGGATTCTGATAGCTGCCATCGGCGAAGAAACGTAGGTCAGTGGCCAGCTTCAGAATTGGTTTTTTCGGGTAATTCCAATGGATTGGAGCGGTCTCGAAGCTGTCTCCTAGTTCGTGCTACCGTTATATCATCTTCGTCCTCACTCGAATAAATTAAAAAAGAAATGTCCATTTTTGCTTTTCAAATTTTCCATATATTTATAAATAAAATATTTGTCAAATCTGTCTATCAGCTGATAGCTGTCAAAAAGTAAAAAGTTCAACACGCGTTCCACAATCAAGTGGGACAACAAAGTATTGCTGTGTACCATAATAAAGCGCTTCTGCTTTGTATACTCGACTGTTGTGTCTACTTGATGGAAGACGCAGCACTTTATTGTTGTGAACCATAATAGGGCTATTAGACTCTATTACATAGGTGCGTCATTGTTATCACAGAATTAAATTAAATTAAATATTTTTCTTGGTAGAATTTTTTGAGACCATTTTCAAATTGTATTGCGTTGCTAATTGATTGCAAATGGGTTGGCAGTGAGTTCCAAAGACGAATTGAATTTACAAAAAATTGTCTTTCCGATGTCAAGTAAAAGTGTCCTATTTGTATGATCTTATGAACACGACTTGAACGCAAAAAAATTAGTTTGGTGTATAGGTAATGCGGTTCTTTTGTATAAGTGATTTTATGTAACTGCAGTAAAACTTTAAAATTTAAAATAACGTTGAAAGGTATGGTTAAAATTTGATTAGCAAAGTATGAAACGCGATCATATCGTTTTAGACTGTAAACATATCTAGCAATATTATTGTAAAGAACGTTCTTCTACAGGAGTAGTCGCAATTGGCATATATTTCACAGCCATAGATTAATGTTGGTATAAGATACGTTTTTGCTAGTAAAACCCTAATCTTGTACGGAGTAAAGTATTGTGTTACCCACAGTACTCGAAGCATTCCATAAACTTTGCCGATTGCAGTGTAAATGTGATCATTCCATGCTAATGTGTTATTAAAGGTAACACCTAAATTTTTAGCTGTGGTTACAATATTTATTTCAGAACCGTTCAGCGTTATTTTTGTGATATTGGAAAGATCAATGCTTTTTCTGTAAATAGCAATACTTTTCGATGTTTTTGGATTTAGACATAAACTATTGTTGTGTGCCCATTTTCCTATATTCTCTATGTCTTCATTCAATCTAGCAACACACGAGTTAAGGAATTCTGGTTTACAGCTTAGATAGAGTTGTACGTCATCTGCATAAATATGAATATTGCAAAACTTCAAGCTGTTAGGCAAATCATTGATGTACATTATGAACAGGAGTGGGCCTAATATAGATCCTTGAGGTACACCTCTCTGTACTGCAACGAAAATTGATATCAAATTACCTATACAGACAGCTTGTGATCGATCAGACAGATAAGATTTAATAAGTTTAACTGCTGTTGATGAAAAATTGAAAATGTTTTTTAATTTAAGAAGTAAAGTCTCGCGATTCACCGAGTCAAAGGCTTTGGAATGGTCTAGAAGTGTAAGCAGAGTAATTTTTTTATCATCAAATGCGGCCCTGAATTCCTCAGTAACGCCAATGAGTGCAGTTGTACAACTTCTTTTTGGCCTAAACCCAGATTGTTTATCATTGATCAACTCATGTTCATATAAAACTGTACTTATTTTGTTATGCATAAGTTTTTCCAATACTTTAGATAAATAAGGAAGGATAGCTATAGGTCTGAACTCATTTTTTGCTTTAGGTATTGGAGTTATTCTAGCAGCTTTCCAGTATTTAGGAAAAGTAGAAGTAGTAAAAATGTTATTGAAAATATGCGTTATGAAAGGCAATAAGACTGGAAGAAGTGCTTTGACGAAGATAGGATGAATTTCGTCGAATCCGACTGCATTAGATTTTACGGATAAAAAAGCTTGCAATACTTCCACCTGATCGACACAAGCAAAACTAAACGAGGTATCTGAATTTAGTACATTATTGTGAATCTCACAGATTCTGTCCGCGCTACTGGTTAATGAAGTTGGTAGATCAAGAAACTTCGAATTAATGTCGTTAATATCAATCTCTGTAGAATCGACAAGATTAGTTGAGTTCTTACCAATTCCTATTCCTATACTACGAATTTGTTTCCAAGTGCCCTTCAAGCCAACAGCGGTATTGAATTTATTTTCATAAAATTTTATTTTAGCAGCTTTTACTTCTTTTACTACTTTAGCTCTCAGATGTTTGAATTGTTCATATAAAACTGCTGTTCAGTAGCGTTTCCATTTATTGTAAGCACCATTTCGCTTGCAAATAAAGCTATTTATGTCATTATTGAACCATGGTTGTTGTTTATAGTTTACCTTTTTCTTTTTCATCGGAACGAATTTTTCAAACAAGTTGTTGATATTGGTTTGTACAAAAGAAATTTGGTCATCTACTTTCGATAAATAATTAATGTTTTCCCATTTAATAAGTTTAATTGACCTTTTTAGCGATACATAATCAATGTTTTTAAAATCCCTATAACAGAAGGATTGAATGTTGTTATAAAAAATTATACGTTAAAAAAATGAGATCGTGTTCAGAAAAAACTGGTGCAGAGATTTGGTCATAAAGTAGGATATGACGAGCGTTACTTACAAAAAATAAATCCAATAATGTGCTATTTGTCTTTGTATAGTGGGTAGGAGTAACACAATTTGCAGGATAAAGACCAATTGTCAGCATTCTGTCAACTAAATGGTTTTCCAACAAAACATTACTATTAAAATCTCCTGTTAAAATTATGTTAGAGTAGGGCAAAGATACATTTTGAATTATCTGTATAAGTGGCTCGATATCTACGTTGCGATTTGGTCTATTTACGCAACCGACAAGAACTTTGTTGGTGTGGTTACAAATTCACTTATTTTGGCGGCAAAACTGAAGAAGTTGATTTTTTTGCTTATGACTTCAATAAACTAATCAAATCTGATTTTTTAGGTGTTCATTGAAAAATAGTCAACACTTTTATATATTCTTTTTTGCAAATCAATGATTATTAAACAATTAAATTCAATTTAATTTTTAATATTATTAGCAGAGTTTAATTTTTACGTCGATTCACGAACAGGGTTGCCAGACTTCCTCCTCCTGGAATAAAAATGGATTCTGCAAGTCATCCCTCTGCCCATTCACTACTCAACACCAAAAACAAAATTTTAAGCTAAATCCCTTGAATAGGACCCGAGTTACATTTTTAGGGCGTGGAAGTGAGCGGATCTTAAATTTCTATCAACCCTCTGCCCATTCACCTCCCAGCACAAATCCAAAATTTCAGCGAAATCCCTTGAATAGGATCCAAGTTACAGAGCTTTAAAAATTTTAGGGCGTGGCAGTGAGCGGATTGCAAATTTTCCAAATCAACATTTTTTTTTTTAGCTTTCAGATTAACTATGCACAAGCTTAAGAACAAGCAATTTGCGATACTTTGATTATCTATACGTCAGATTAACAGTTGTCATCATATAGCCAGGTTAGTTTGTTAGTAAGCATACATCCGACGCTACATTAGTAGGAAAATTAGTACACTACAAAAAATAATTTAAAAGTATTAAAATTTGGTTTTTAATAATATAGTTAGGAGATGATAAATTTAATTCGACGTAAAGTTCATTATAATTTGTAAAGGGCGTTATAATTTGTAAAAATTATAATGACCTTTACGTCGAATTTATGTTACCAATTCATTACCCAAAACCACATATAAAATCAGCAAAATCGGTTAAACACTGCATGAATTATAGCATTTTAGAATAATATTTGCCACCTTGAACGACCAAACCTACATTTTGATATGTGTTTCATTAAAATCGGTCAAGTATTTCTTCACTTATAAGGGAACAAACAAACAAACTCACAAGGAATTTCATGTAAGTAATAGATTTCGCTATCCTCGACTTTTGATAGTTTCCAATGTAAGGACTGTACCGAAAAGAAACTGCACTCTTTGATTTGCTTATAAAATGAAGGATTTTATTTTTTTTTGTTTTGTGTTAAAAAGCAGTCTTTTTTAATTTACTTTGCATTAACATTTAACAAAAAAGGTAATTCTCTTAATTTTTGCCGAATTTTTTGTGTAGGCACCTTTATTAAATTCTGCACAATTACTTCACAAAAAGAGGAATTTCGTACAGATATTTGACAAAACGCTACAAAGTTAGTTTAAATGATGTAAAAAAATATTATGCCGAAATTTGGAAGAAAAAAGGGTCCAAGAGATCAGAAATTTGATAACAAGGCACTAACCTTTAAAATCAAAAATAAATTAATATCAATTCGAGATTTGACAAAAAATAAATGGAACCAGTGCCTCTATGGTCCAAAGAGTAAACAATGGCATAAAGCGAAAGACAAGTGAAAGTCGGGATAACAAGGATTCGTAAATTGAACGACCATTTGTTTCGAGATGCAGTTGAATGCATTATAATGAATGACGTAACTTATGTTAAAATGGAATCAATAACATTACCCAATTTTACATAATAGAGAGAGGCGGTACTGTCTACAAGTCAGTATCAACAATTGGAATGGAAAAATGTAAATGAAAAGTAAATTAAAATATATTGCTTTTAAAAACAAAAAAAAACTTTCACGAAAAACCATAATTTTATAAGCAAATATAAGTTCCTTTTTGGTACAGCTTAAAAACTCACGCTAAATCCGAATATGAAGATGAAAAAAATGTAAGTAGAACAATTTGGAGATATGGCATTTTTGCATATTTTGCATTTTGAAAAACTTTATTGCAAATATCTCCGGTTCCGATTGTCCCATTACAAAAAGTTTAATATCGAATTAAAGGTAGTTGAAAATCATTTAACCATTTTTTGACGATTAGATTAATTGTAGTTGTTGTTCGTGTTTTCCATATAAAATAAAAAATAGTTTATTTACCACGTTTTTTGGTTAGATTAACCTATCTTTTTCCATTCTGTGTATGTAATATTTACATAAAATGTAAAAAATCAAAATATTAGAAATTTTTTTCAAATTTCAAGTTTTTTTTTAAGTTTCCAGCGCCCTTATGAAGTTAGTGCTGTAGGCAAGTGATTACTGTGCCTATAGCTTAATCCAACGTTGATGGCGAGTGATATTATTCCATTAATACTTAGGATATCGATTGCTAACAAACTTCACCAAAGAGTTTGGCTTACGCTATAAAACAAACGTAAGAACGAATGGAAAAACTCTTTGAAGCTGTTCATAGTGGCTTTAATAGACGTTCTTAGACCATTTTTCGACAATTTAAAACTTTAAATGTTTACGTCGTTTAGTGTTAACATTTAACTTCAAAACAAGCTATTACTCATATATTTACGAAAACCGGTAAGGGCGAATCCCAGAAATCCACGTGGAGTGGTTGGAGTACTCCTGGTGGAGCCCAGAACTGTACGACCGAATTCCGCACCATATTCGACTTATGGCTATCTGAAATTCGACCCGCTCATCTCGAAATCCCACCGATAGAAGGAGTTGTCGTGGAACTTAAATTTTTGCAAGTCTAATTATTGTGTGCAAATCAAGAAAAAAACCAAAAAAAAGGCGTGGTCGGTCAATTCTAACGCCTACCTCCCATACAAAAAAAAAATTCCAATCACCATAAAATGTGTTCCAAATAACATATGAACAACTATCACAAGCTGAATTATCAAAAGTGGGAGTGGTGGGTTGCTTTTTTCGCCCAGCTGATGATACAAATCCCAATAGATCAACTGTAAAAATGGTATTTGAAATGTTATATGCCCAAAATTTTGAATATAATATGCGTTGAATAGGTCTGCGTCGTAAATGTCGAGATGAATGTTTTAAGATGAAATCAAAGATTTTATTTTATTGTTTAAACGTAAATTATGTTAAAGTTTTCAGTATTAATAATAAAACTATGAAGTGTGCTTTTTGGCAGCAAAAATTTTGAGTTGGTGCAACACTTTGTATATTTAACTATTTTGTGTCTCAAAAGAGCACACATCCTAAAAGTATACACCAAATACTTTTTGAAAAAACAACCAATTTGAGATTTTTTTTCGAAGAAGTTGGGACATAATTATGAATTAAAAAGCGGGGGGCCCTTACGGGCACCTAGATTTGGAAGAAACTTAAAGTGGACATGTTCACCTTTGATTTGATATCAAAGATTTAGATGAAATAAATGGCATTCACCTAAATAAATGCCATTATGTAATTTTGTAAAATTCTTTTTGAAACATTCAAGCAAATGTGAAAATTTACATAAATAGCTATGAAAATTGAAATGCATAAACGCAAAATAATTAACAAAGAACCATACTTACTAAATATCCGAACCTAAAGATTTGAAAACTTAGACGGTTATTTTTAAAAAATTTTTATTACATCCACTTTTTGCAGCATAAAATCGTAATATTTAAAACAGTTGGCTAAACGTTATTGCTGCAGCGAGTACACGCAATATTTGAACCAAATCTTTTTAAAACATTACTATTTGGATATTTGGCTATAGAACTGCATTTTTACATTTTCGAAAAAACAAAGTCGAAAAAGGTATTTTTTGGCAGCTGTATCCCAATGGGCGACGCCACCTGGCACAAAGAACCAATCGAATCATAACAACAACAACATCAGCGCCCTAACACCAGCTGCTCCAGATTTAATTCAAGGGTTAAATTCGTAGTCACCTATAATTTGACATGCTATTGCATTTGGTTATTTTTTTCTCTTTCGATAAACTTTTCTCAAAAAAAATCATAAATTTATAAAAATTCAAATCAAAAGTCGATAATTTAAGTCTAAAGATCATATTTTTATGAAATCAACCAGTTAAGTCATAATTAACGATTCGGAGTGAAAATTGAAATGTTTCAAATAAATTTATTAAATTAAGTTCAGTTTTAACGTAAACTTTAAAGGAAAAAAGTAATGGAAGGGAAAATAGTAAAAATATAAATTTGTGTAGAACATGGCAACCAATAGACCAACCAAATAATCGTGATAAGAACCAAATTCTCACAATTATTTTTATCACCCTCATAATTAGCATCGACCACGATTCAATAGGCGCCTGCTGACTTCGATGGATGCTTTCTGTAAGGTGTTATACAAATTTATGATCATGGGACTTAGCCGAATTACAATCTGGGCTAAGGGCAGTTTGTTCGTTACAACATGCATCAGTCTTGTGGAATCCACAATTCAACTGCCACTCTGATAGAATTGAATCGGTTCAAAAACAAATTTTATTATTTGCTTTAAGAGACCTTTGCTGGAATTGTGATTAAAACCTGTGTCCATACAAAAATCATTTAAAACTCTTGGTAATCCCTACTCTAAAAAATAGAAGAACGATGCTTAATGTAGCCTTTTTGATTAAATTGGTAAATGGCTCTTTGAATTCTACATTTTTGCTTCAAGAAATTGATTTTAATATTCCAACCCGTCGTTCCAGATCTTTCATTCCTTTGGATTAAGTATGTGCCGGTCCAATTACGCACAGAATGAACCTTTTCGTTGTATGTATTTAAATTAATTTTCAAATAAAAAAAATAAAATTTTGTGACGTTCGAGCGTGACTTCAACGAAACAGGACAGGAAGATCACAGCATATTTTCTATGGAAGTGCAGCGCGAAGAAATAAAGTCCCAATGGGTGGAATTGAAGCAGGCGTACAACATAGGTCTGAAAGCAGTGATGGCGACTTGTGGCGAAGATAGTGTTGCCAGATTTTAAATAGGGAAAAACAGTACATTGAGTAAAAAAAACAGTACAATTTGAAAAAAAACAATACACTTTTTTTCATTCAGTTAAGCACATTTCAATAAAAAAAAAAAAGTAAAAAAAATCAGATAAAAGCAAAGATACTCACTTAGTGCCCGATAACACAACCGAGAAAATGTCGCCTGAAAATACTGTTGAAATTTTCATTTACCCTGGGCAGCCATTTTATTTTTTTCAACATTTGCGGGTTGGGAATATTTTCTGTCCAAAGTACAGTGTGACCAGAAGACTAACGAAAAAATAATTCACCTTTTTTTAAAAGTGGAATATTTATATACCACTGTAAAATTTTTATATTCCTTTTTTTTATTCCACTTGGAAAATAAAATATTCCATTTTTATTCCACTTTGTACAATAAACATAGAATTTTTTTCAAACAAAACATTTATTTTTATTTGCAATATCCAGATAGGCAATTGAAAGGAACACAAAAAAAACTTACATATAATATGGCACTCAAAAAGTAAAACTAGAGAGTGGACTATCTTCGGCTATACCGAAGCTGAAATACCCCAACACAGTAGGAAGAAGTCCGTTTCTAAAAATTTCCAATCAAATCCACCAAAAAAAAAAACTTGGTCTCAAGACCCCATTTTGAACCAAAAATACGTTTCTAAACATTTCCAATCGAATGCAGTAACAAAAAAGACTTGAAAAATGTTGACCTTTTTTTTCGGTGTAAGGGAGCCACGCCCAGTTTTTGTCCGATTGGGCTGATTCTCGAACTTGATCTCAGTATTGAAGAGAAAAACATGTACCCAAAGTTTCAAGTCGATATCTCTAAAACTGCGACCGCTATCGTGCGGATGGACGGACGGACAGACGGACGGACAGACAGACGGACATCGCTAAATCGACTCCGGCGGTAATGCTGATCAAGAATATATATACTTTTCCATACCGGACACGCCTCCTTCTGGGCGATACAAACGTTGTGTCAAAGTGAGTATACCCTGCCACAGCGAGTGTGGGGGTATAAAAATAAATTGATATCACACAGAAGTGAAATAACTTCTTCAGTAGATGTATGCATGTAGGTAGTACTTTTTGGATGACATTTAAGAAAAACGATTTAATCACATAATCATATTCAGAAATAGTTTCGACTTTAAAGTAATTGGTGCTTTTTGACATTTCAAGCATACAATTCGTTGAATTTTCCAAAAATCACAAATTTTTTTAAAGTTGAAACTATTTCTGATTATGATTATGTGATTTATTCGTTTTTCTTAAATGACATCCAAAAAATAATGCCTACATGACATTTCACAAAAGTTTTAAAAAATCGGACATATCGATACCTTAAAGCACAACCATCCTATGTCCGTTTTCATGAAAATCGAGTTTTTGTCATTTTTGGATTCCTGAGAAGAAGCTGCATCAGACAGGCTATAGTGGTTTGTGGGAATCATAATAAAAGTAATTGAAATATCAATTTCCATACAAAACATACCAATCTGAAAATTTGTTTTTCATTTTCTAGAGTTTTGAAAAAATGGACATAGGATGGTTGTGCTTTAAGGTATCGATATAATATTGTCACGTCTTAAATTAAATCGTTTAAAAATAAAAAAATTCAGCAAATTCGTTATCCTCGAACCTTTCATCTTCATACAAATTTGTATTTGAATATTTAGTAATCAAATCTTCGCTAATTTCAAAAGAATCGCAACATTTTTTTAAAACTTTCATCCGCGATTTTATTGTTAAAAGACTATTTAACGTTGTGGCTTTCATTCTATTTCTTATTTTCGTTTTAAATAAGTTCATCTGACTGAAAACCCTTTCCACCTCCGCATTACTAATTGGAGTGTCTGCGGCAGCAGCTGAAACTGCTAATTGCAGAGAGTGATAGATACATGGTACTAATATGAGACCTGGGCAATCTTCTAGGAGTCGAGCGCGTACACCGCTATTAATGCCTGCCATAACGTTGGCGTTATCTGTCCCGAGACCTCTTAATTGCCCAAATGGCAATTTGTAGCAATTACAGAAACTATGCCTTCCGCATTAAATGACTCTTGCGCAGCCAAATCCAGAAAACAAGTCACAATCTCTTTAGTAGTTTTGCTGTAATACTTAATTACCATACCTAAGTATTTGGTTGATTCATCAATAATTAAGCTGCATGGATTATCGCCAATGTCTAGCCTCAACTGCTGCCTAAAAAATGGTGAAAGTACTTCGTTGGTTACAACTTTTGAAGTACTTGTCCTGTCGTCTGCAATGTCTTGAAGACAAGTATTAAAATGATCCGCGGCCCGCAGTGTTGTGTGTAGCGCGATAAACAAAGCTAATCGTATTTCGCTTATTTTGGTCTTCTTGTTAAGTTTTATTTCCTTGTGAAATTCTATTTTTTTGTTAAGCCGTAAGGAGCCCGCATTAGCAGCATGCTTTTTAGTGTTCATGTGTTGTTTCAAACACGATTTCTACAAAACAACTATAACATTGCAGAACTGACGATGTGCTCCAGGTGGGTTTTCATCAATAACTAGCCACTCTTTGAATAAAATATTTTTCATGTAGGACCTCTGGGACATTCTTCCAAAGTTGATTCTGAACTGAATTTCTTGGTTTTTTTTGCTATTTTCGAAAAATCGTGATATGATTCTGTCCGAGCCAGAGCTGGATTCCGCCCCGGCCTGCGAGTTGGATTCCACGTTGGAGCTGCACTGCAACGGTGTCTCTGTCGGATTTTTCTTCGAAGTCCTAGGCACAGTAAAATATGTTATCAAAATTGTATTGTTTGCAATTAAACAACCTACTTCTTTAGAAAGCGATCCATTTTATTGTGGCCAAAAATTCACGAAAACAGAAAAGAAAATGTCATCTTATTGTAGCGCTGCCAGACTTATTTTTATTTATTCAGATGCGCAGTGTTACCTGTTTTTATACCCCCACACACACTGTGGCAAGGTATACTCACTTTGACACAACGTTTGTAACGCCCATAAGGAGGGGTGTCCGGTATGGAAAAGTATATATATTCTTGATCAGCATTACCGCCGGAGTCGATTTAGCGATGTCCGTCTGTCTGTCCGTCCGTCTGTCCGTCCGTCCATCCGCACGATAACGGTCTCAGTTTTGGAGATATCGACTTGAATCAGCCCAATCGGACAAAAACTGGGCGTGGCTCCCATACACAGATAAAAAGGTTAACATTTTTCAAGTCTTTTTTATTGCTGCATTCGATTGGAAATGTTTAGAAACGTATTTTTGACATGGTCTGAGGTTCCGAAACCACATATATAAGAGTCAAAATGGGGTCTTGATACCAATGTTTTTTTTTGGTCGATTTGATTGGACATTTTTAGAAACGGATTTTGGACATGGTCCGCGCTCCAAAACTATTTATGGGTGGCTCAAAATGGGGTCTTGAGACCACACAATTTTATATTCGAGGTACTTCTTCCTACTGTGTGGGGGTATTTCAGCTTCGGTATAGCCGAAGATAGTCCACTCTCTAGTTTTTAATTTGAAATGCAACAAATTTATTAAACTTTTAATTTTTCTCATATTTTTATTTAAAAAATAATAAAAAATCTTTGCAAAAGAAAATTTTTATCATTAAACTTTCTTTTGCAAAGATTTTTTATTATTTTTTAAATAAAAATATGAGTCTGAATATTTTTTCAGTGGCGACATTTGAATGCACTATGGAAAAAATGAAGTTGCTTACTTTCCAAATGTTGGGAAATGTAGCGAAACTCTTCAACTGGTTTTTCTTTTTGTACGATTTCAGAAAAAGGGTTTACCGAAATTTGTTTGTCTATACATAAAAAAATATTATAAAAAAACAGTACAAAAACAGTACATTTTTGAAAAAACAGTACTTTTGTGTACTGTTTTGAGTGTTTTGAATAAAACAGTACTTTTTATAAAAAACAGTACATGAACTGTTTAAAACAGTACGTCTGACAACCCTTGGCGAAGATAAGGGCGAGATCGACATAGTAAAATCAAAATTTAAAACTTGTTACAATGCGTGCATGGCGACAGCGGCACAAATGGGTGAATTCGTGCATAATTTAACGACGCAACATACTTCAGCCAAAGTACACCAAATGTTGAAGTCGTTGAGGAAATAGTCGACAATAAACCTGGACACCATATACGTTTGTCACTTGTGATACTGAAATATTTGATTTTGATTATGCGACTTGGCATTCGTTTAGTGATCTATGTTCCGCCATTTATATTACCAACTCGCGTCTACCGGTAGAAAAACATTTTTATCTAAGCCAAAAGACAAGAGGGGAAGCAAAAGACATAGTGAAAAAATCTCCATTGACTAACGACTGTTTCGCACAGGCATGGAACAATATTTCAGACCGATACGAAAATAAACGTATTTTTGTCAACAGCCAATTAAAGGTACTTTTTAACCTACCGGCTATTAATAGCGAATCGGGTGCTTCTTTGAAAAAGTTACAGCGAGATATTAATAATTGCATTTCAACTTTAGAATTATTTGACATCGGCGTCAGCAATTGGGATGCAATTTTTACTTATCTATGCTCAACTCGATTGCCTGAAGCTACGCTCTCCTTATAGGAGCAAAACATAACAATAAATTCGAGATTCCCAACTGGAAAGATTTGGACACTTTCTGGATAAATAGATTCCAAACTTTTTAAACAATTTTAGATCTCCGATCAGTTTCAAATAAATCTGAGAGGAATAAATCATTTTCATCAACATGCATTTTCAAATAAAAAAGTGCAATCCCACAATACAGCCGTCGGTCCTAATTGTAAGCTATGTCCAACACTACAGCATTCCCTTAGGAATTGTCCTACATTTTTGGGCAGGAGCATAAACGGAAGGTTAGCAGCAGTGCGTAAACATCAGTTCTGCATAAATTGTTTAGGGTATTCACATCATGTGAAGGACTGTAAAATCCTATTAGCTGTGCGACCTGTTAGAGGCGCCATAATACCCTTTTACATGGGAAATCCACCTGCTAATCAGGTTGGAACATCAAAACCCACTCAGTCCCTTAATTCAGACCAACGCGTACTAACGGCTCAAGTAACCTCTACTACTCCTTCAGAAAATATTAATGTACAAGCTTGCTTCGCGATGAATAAGAAAAATGTGCTACTAGAAACCGCTATGGGGACTATTCGCCATTTGGATTTGCCGTTGTCAATTAGCAGATGTCAATTTCCATAGAAGTGGACAAATTGACTTATTGATAGGAGCTGACCTTTATCCTATAATTCTTATGGGAGGTATACGTCATAATAAACTAGGATCTCTTATAGCTCAACAAACCGTGTTCGGATGAATATTAACGGGCCTGAAATGTTAACTTTTACCACTTAAGTTGCTTTTCATAGTGAGGTGGCATTATCTCAGCAGCTAACAAAATTCTGTAGATTCTAAACACACTCCCTATCAGAGGATTTTATTTCGAATTTCGGCTGAGTCTGACATTGAAGATTTTGAGTTGAATAGGGTCACCTTCGGACTTAATTGTGCCCCTTTTCATGTAATTAGAAACCTATTACTGTTGGCAAACGACGTTCAGGATACAATGCCGCTAGCAACCATAGTGTTAAAGGACTTTATGTACGTGGATGATGCGCTGTGATTTTGCAAAAAATAACTTTACATAGCTTTGGAAGCCTCCGACAGATCGTCCAAAGGCTTGCTTGGTGGTGGAATTTTGTATTCCGTCTCGGGGGTCTCGTAGATCTTCTCCTCCTTGCGAAACGAACTAGAGACGTGAAACGAACTAATTTCGGCAATAAATTCCGCCGGTTTTCCTCTCCGTAAATAGACATCTAACTGCAAGGACATAATATCGGATATTCCCAAGGAGCATTTACTAAACGAACACTTTT
The DNA here is from genome assembly GCA_951394025.1 of Heteromyza rotundicornis. Lineage (NCBI taxonomy): Eukaryota > Metazoa > Arthropoda > Insecta > Diptera > Heleomyzidae > Heteromyza > Heteromyza rotundicornis. The sequence goes on from OX596012.1 coordinate 25,354,128, forward strand.
TGGAACTAGAAGGCACTAGACCTATGGTGAAGACGCTGGGAATTCGTTGGAACGCTAGTTAAGAGCTTTTGATAACCCTTATATTAACTTGCTTTGGGTGGACTATATATATATATATATGTATATATATTTAGGTATATATATATACATCACCTCAAATCTGCATCGAGCTTTTTCATGCACTTCCACATAAGCTAGAGAGCTGAAATTTGGTACACAGATACAACTCGGTTGACAATGCATTCTATTAAATGTTGGGGTCCTTCAGTGGCGTAGGGGGCAGTGGGGGGAATCAAACCCCTTTTTCTTAAAAATGCGCTAACTTCCGATTCCTTCACCTTTTGTGATGCATCGGAAAAAGTCTATGCAGCAGCAATTTACGTTCGCGTTGAGGCATGAGATTCTCGTGTTTTCACCCGCTTGTTGACTGCAAAATCTAAGGTCGCTCCTGTAAAAACAGTTTCCCTTCCTAGATTGGAACTACGTGGAGCGGTTTTAGCTGCAGACCTGGTTGAGTCCTTGTTACCTAAATTAAATGTGGAACAATTTACGGTATACCTTTGGACCGATTTGCGTATCGAAAATTCTAGATAAGGTAGGCAACACAAATTGGTATTACGTCAATTTTACTATCACGTTTGTTCCAAGTATAGCACAGAGGACCGGGTTTAGTCAGCGCAGTTAACAAAAGAAGAACTTACCCATTTGAAAAATAGGCTGGTCGGTTTATTTTAAAAGGTACATTTTCCATCAGAATATCAAGATATTTCTGAAAAGAAACCCCTAAGGAACAAAAGCTCGATTTTAACATTGAAAACATTTTTGGATAACCAGGGCGTAATGAGGCTAGGTGGGCGCTTGGCACGAGCGCCATCTCTGTCGTATAAAGAGAAGCATACGGCTATTTAACCCTATAATTGTCAGTTTTCTCGACTAATGGTCCAATTTACCCATGTTATTTCATTGCATGGTGGTAACAATTTGGTATTGCGGTTATTATAGATGGAATTCTATATTATACGCGCTAAAAATCTAGTAAAGACAGTTGTCCACAATTGTAAAGTATGTGTAATAAATAGGAAAAAGGAACATACACAGATTATGGCAGCTCTACCCGCAGCGCGCACTGAAATTTTGCGACCATTCGCGACAACTGGTATCGATTTTACTGGTCCTTAGGACACCAAAAATTATACCGGTCGTGCGTGCCTCATAACCAAAGGCTATGTGTGTCTTTTCGTCACATGTGACCTTTCGTCGTTTACGTTTTTAGCTGCTTTTGATCGATTTGTATCTCGACGCGGTTGTCCAGGAAATTTGTATTCAGATAATGGAACTAATTTTGTGGGAGCGTCCATAATTATTAAACGTGAATTTTTGAGTTCTGCGCGTAATTCAGTGCTCGACATTCAACTCTATCAGGGAATTGTTTGGAATTTTAATTCTGCTGGGGATCCCCATATGGGAGGACTGTGGAAATCAGGAGTCAAAAGTTTCAAAACGCACCTTCGGAAAGTAGCAGGAACAATGAAATTTACATTTGAGGAGTTCACCACATTGTTATCGCGGGTGTCCGTTGTTAGGAATTGAAGAACCAGAAATAACTGATAACCCAATGTCAATTGTAAACAGATGGCAAATTGTAAACAGATGCATCAGTTGTTTTGCAAGCGATGGAAGATTGAATATTTAGCTCAGCTTCAAAAAAGGTAAATTTCCACTTCCTCAAAGAGATTTGGAAATTGGTGATTTGGTGGTAGGCGAGAGAAGAACTTACCCCCAAATGAGTGGCGTTTAGGCAGAGTGGGAAAAGTGTACACAGGGAGCGACAAAAGAGTCCGGGTGGCAGACATAAGAACCGCTCGAGGCCAAATTACTCGTCCCATTGTTAAACTCGTTGTTTGGCTCACTCGTAAAGTGGCCAAACGATATAAAAAGGAAATAAAAAAGAGTAAAAAACAAGTTTTTTCAAATATAACCCTTTAACCGCCTAAAAAGCAGAAAATAAATTTCCTTTAAATTTATTTCCGCAATTTCGATTTAAAATTAAGGGTTTTTGGGTACTTTCCTCCGAATGTCATTGCAGATTTTGAAGTCGTTGCCACCCTGTAGGCAAGATGCGCGCACTCAAAGAATCAATATGTTTGGAGAACGTTTGCTTCAAATATACTACTTTTGAATATAAACTTAAACGAATATTGTGTATAGTCGGGTTAAGGCATTCAATCCCGGGATCCCGAATCCCGAAATCCCGGGATCCCGGAAGTTTTCTCAATCCCGGAAACCCGGGATTTTCAGTCCGGAATCCCGGGATTCAAAAATGCATTGTTTAAGATATTTTTGACGTTTTTCCACAAAAATACTTTCGTGCATTTACTTTCAATCTAACTGGTAAATTAAAAAAACCCACTTTTGTAGATTTAGTGCTACAAACACACAAAAATTTACAAGATTTTTGTCAATAACGGTTAACAAACCATTTTTATTGATCTAAAGAAAATTTTTTCAAATTAAACAATTTTTTTTTTTTACAAAAGATATATGTTAAAATTATTTTGTTGACCGTATATTGAAAACTTTACGAATTGGATAAATGGTTTTGTGTATGTTTTACTTCTGGATGGACACCAATTTTAATAGTTTTAAACAACAATTGGTGTATCCGTTCCCGCTAGGATACTAAAACTACTGAAAGTACACTGAAAAAAAGTGTACTCCAGTTAAAGAAAAATGCCTTAATCCAAAGAAAAAAGGGGAATGAAACAGCACTAAAGTCATGATAGCTTTGAAATTAGGGAACACTTTTACTTAAGATGAGTATATATTTTGACTTTAAATTTAATACTTATTTCTTTCATAACAGGAATATTTCTTTGAATTTAGTAAAAAGTTCTTTAATTCTAAGAAGTTTTTCTTCGTTTTTAAGACAAAAATTTCTCAAAAAATTTTTTTTTTATTGTATTTGTTTATTTTTTTATATTTTCTTTTTATTTTATATTTTTTAAAATCATATTTCATTTTATTAACTTAAATTAAATTTACAATTTATAGTGATAACAAGTATGTACTTACGATTTCTGCGACAAATACTTGGAGCGCCATGGTTTATAAAAAATGAACACATCCACAGAGATTTACAAATATCGAAAATATCTGATGAGATACCGAAACGTAATACAAAGTATGCAGATAAGCTAAAATTGCACCCTAATATTCTAGCTCGAACCTTAATAAAACCCACCCGACCCTTACGTCTAAAACGAAATTATTATATTGCCTTTGAATAGATAGTTCAGGGACATCCTCGTCGATGCAGCCGTTCGTCTATGCCGACATCCTGTAGATGCCGACATCCAGTCAACGCCTACATCGCCTTGATACATACATTAAGTTGTCCAAATCAGTGGATAAGGTCAACTAGTACTATGTTAAATGTGTTATGTAATGTCTTATTATTTTGTTCAAAGTTATTGTTAGTTCTAATTTTTTTTATTTTAGAAGATTCAATAAATAAATTTTATGTAGTTAAAAAAAAAAAACGATTTCACTTCGGTGGGATTCGAACCTGCGACCTTTGGCGTTATGACAAGACCAACCAACAGACTGTGCTATAGACAGCATAATTGCGCTGGCGTCTAATTTTCACTACGTTTCACACCAGCAGCGGCCGTGGTGCAGTGGCTAGGACCTTTGCTTCCCGATCAAAAGGTATCAGGTTCGACTCTCGCCTGGGACAAGCAGAAATTTATATTCATGCCAAATATTTTTATACCCCCACACTCACTGTGGCAGGGTATACTAACTTTGTCACAACGTTTGTAACGCTCATAAGGAGGCGTGTCCGGTATGGAAAAGTATATATATTCTTGATCAGTATCACCTCCTGAGTCGATTTAGCGATGTCCGTCTGTCTGTCCGTCCGTCTGTCCGTCTGTCCGTCTGTCCGTCTGTCCGTCCGCACGATAGCGGACGGACAGATAGTGTTTTGCTTAATTTGTTAAGCAAAACAAATTCGCCACTCGCGGGTGAAATACGACCGGCGCGCGGAAGAAGAAAACTGAATATTTTGTTTGAGCTGTGAAAGTTCTCTTGCTTTCTTTTCCTTTCTTTCGCTTTTGCTTTCGTTAAGTTAGCTAAGTGAGCGGCGGCGATCCTATGAGCCTATAGAGCTTTTGTACTCTTTGAACCTGTTTGAGGGAGGGGAACCTGTCGACATTTATGCTTTCTCCTGTACAGACATGAGTGCCGCCAAAGTGAGTATTTTCATTTTGGTGAGTGCGGGGGTGTATATGTAAATTTGCCAAACACACTCTACAAAATCTGAGAAGATCTTTCGCATATAGGTGTGGGTAAAGCCCCGACTGCGAACACTGGCTTCTGCGTAGGTCGCGCTCATGTGTGGGGGGGGGAGATGTTGGAGAAATGGAAAGTGAGCGCCATATATGCGTCCATATAGACAGGTTCTTTAGTTCTTTATGAGCAGGGAAGAAGGAAAGTGATAAAGTTTTAGATTTAATTTGATCTTAAATAATTTGGTGGGAAAATTTTTGATAATTTTGTTTCTTTTTTTCTAAATTGTATTTTTGGAGTGGTGAAGTGGAGCGGTTGCCACCGACGGATTGTGGCTGGAGGACAAGTGTTCCAAAGGGAGTATTTTTGCGCGCTGGTTTAGTTTTGCCAGCTAGTGTTTTTTGATTTATTTTATTTGTGGCAGTCGGCCATTTAGTGTTTTGAATTTGAGAAATTTAATAGAGTTGGATAGGTTGTGTTCGGTCGTGATTTGTTTTGGTGAAGTGTTTCCGTCCTGGGAAAATTTTCGTTTATATATATATATATATATATACTTATATATATATATTGCGGCAGTTTCGGTGTAGTTTTTAAAGAAGTTTATTTATCAGGTTTTCGCGTGTTCGTGTTGTTCGTTCGGCCGGGGATACCATACCGCGAGGGTCGGCTTTAATCTCACGCTTCGCTACTGTGCTATTCGGGCAAATAGGGAATTTAATTATCGCGTGGGGAATTTTGATTTTAGTTTGTTTTATAAAGTTTAGTTAAAAATAGCGCAATAAGCTGGCGCCCAACGTGGGGCTATTTTGATTAAAGTTTTTTTGATAATATTTTTTAATTTTTTTAATAAATTTTTTTTTTATTAAACGTTTTTTTTAATTTTTTTTTTGTGTCGTTTTTTGGTTTGTGTATTTTTTTTTTATTTACTAATTGTTTTTTTCTTTATTTAGATTTTTTTGGATCGGAGTTTTACGGAAGAATTGGCGGAGCTCGTGGTATTTCGTTCGGTGAGTCCGTTCCGTTTTTTTTTTTGGTGCAACTCAACAGTGGCGGTTATAGTTTTGCATTTTTTTTCTCTTTATTAAATTAAATTTAAAAAAAAATTGGTTTAAATAATTTAATAATTTAAAGTTTTATGTGTTGCACCATTTTATTATTTTTAATTTTTCTAAAATTTTTAATTTGATTATTAATTTTTTTTATAATTTTATTTTACAGTGGTGGTGTCGTCCGCCTTCACTTGTTGTATTTGTTTTTTTTATAAATTTCTTTATTATTTTAGTTATTGTATAGTTTTTTTTCCATTTTTTTATATATATATATTTTTTTTGTGATTTATTTTTTTTTTTAATTTTGAGTAATTTTTTTTTGAGTTTTTTTAATAATTTTTTTTAATGACCAGTTTTAGGCTTTGTTGTTTGAGGGCATGTTAGGGTTTCAGGGAATTGTAAATTTGTCCAAGTGGGATTTAAAGCTTACTGGTCAGAGAAAGGATACATCTCTGCATGCCTTCCTGGAGCGAGTAGACGAGCTTTGTGGCGCTCGTGGAGTCAGTGAGGACCAGTTGTTTAGAGGGGCGGTAGATTTATTTTCGGATAGGGCTTTGATTTGGTTCCGTGATGCCCGAAGGTATGTTTCCAGCTGGCGAGAATTGGTCGTTCTGCTGAAGTTAGAGTTTCTGCCCCATAATTATGATGACCTCTTGTTAGACGAAATTAGGAAAAGGACTCAAGGTGGGGCTGAGTCCATAGGCATTTATGTAGCAGCTATGAGGGGTCTGTTCCGTCGTCTGTCCGAGTCCTTGCCGGAGAAGCGTATGTTGGGTCTGGTCAGGGCTAATTTGTGTCCTTTTTATCAAACTCAGCTGGGCTTGGCTGAGCCTGAGAGTCTTTCGGAGTTGTTTTCCTTGGGTTGGAAACTGGAGGCTGTGCGGGCGAATGTGGAAGCATTCGTACCGCCGCCCAGCAGCCGGTCCAAGGACTTGCTGGAGCCGGACTTGGCATACGTTTCGGCCGAGCCGGAAGTGGTTGCAGTCAGGGCTCCGCCGCGCAATCTTAGATTGGAGCGGAGAATTAGGGCACCTCAACGGGCTAGGGTACGTTCAGGTGCTTTAACTGCAAGAAGTTTTGGCTCATTTCGGTAAACTGCCGAAAGGCGGTTATTTGCCGCGGCTGCGAGCGGCCTGACTTTATGAAGCGTGATTACCCCCGATGCTCTCCGAGAGCAGGGCAATCACAGGAGCGCTCGGATAGGCGGCCTCGAGAGCGGCTCCGAGGGCCCGCGAAGAGTCGGGAAATGGGGAGCGAGCTCTTGTGGAAGCAGGGCAAGAAGTTCGCGAGGTTAAGGTAGGTTACCTGCGGGCAACCAGCTAGCTAGGGCAAATAGTGATAGGCCTCAGAGGCAACGTTCGTCCGAAATTTGTTTAAGTTTTTCTCTTTTAGGTAGAGAATTGGATAATAGGCCATACTTAGGTGTTAAAATTTTTGGAGTGCGTATGCTAGGGCTTTTAGATTCTGGGGCCGGGCTTGGTGGGCCGGGCTGGGACCAGAGAAGAGCGTTGGTGCACCGAAAACCAGTTTCAAGCTACTCCCCAAAACCCAAGTGCAACTCCCAACTCGAATCCGTGTCGACGGATGCCACAAGTGTTCGGTGCTTGTGGATCCGAGTTCGTACGAGAATTGGATTGTCTACATGTTTACAGTCCAGAGGGAACATGTTCACAGTCCAATATTTCTATAAGCAACATCTACAGGTCACCCTAAATGCACACTAGCAAAACTGGTTGTCTGGATGGCCATCCAATATTTGCTAGTGTGCATTTAGGGTGACCTGTAGATGTTGCTGATAGAAATATTGGACTGTGAACATGTTCCTCTGGACTGTAAACATGTTGACAATCCAATTCTCGGTTTCGGCAACAATATTTTATTAATATAATTGCATATAATAATAATATTATTGCGAAAAATAGATGTGCACACGAGAAAAAAATAAAATGCTTGTGCCATTCGGCAAAAACTCGAATGACCTGGATAGTCGGATTAACTTGGATAGCTTGCGCATTGAAGTTGCTTGTGTGCGTTTGTGGGTTATTTGAAGTACGGAAAATGTTCGTATTTTGTATGTAGCATTCAATTTGTCAATTATTTCGTGAGATATTATAGCTGATTGATTTTATTAAAATATAAACACTTTCATCATTTTTTAATAACAAAAAATTAATAGTTTTATTAAAAAATCTTATTTGTAGCAAAAAAAATAAAAATAGGAAATTCATAAAGACAAACTTAAAAAGCAAATAAAAAGTATGCAATTTAAATTTTAACTTAAAACTATAGAATTTAAAAATTATTAAAAAATCTTAAAACTGAGCCTAAAAATTAAAAAAAAAAACAAATGACTTAAAAAAACATAAAAAATCATATGCAACAAACAAAATTATGTAATTCATTAGAAAAAAAAAACTATATACATTATAAAAACCATAAATTCTTCATTCTGCATTCTTCAACAAACAACTATGAGACAGCGACACCAAACCGCAACATAACAAAACAAATTCTTACGCAGCGCGACACATTTGCCTATCGCAAGCAGCGCTGTGAATAGGACATCGCGAAATGTAAAAGCAGCTAATTTAAAAATTGCAATTAGAACATCGATTATTTGCGCAGTGAATGAACCCCAAAATATTACGAGAACAATTTATAAAATACATAGATACATTCTACATTATAGTAGATAGCTATAGATATAGATATTGTTTCTTTACTGAATAGTCAAAGAATTTTCATACAAATAATTAAACAATAGTCTTAGAATAATTTTTTTCTTTATGGACAAATTTTTATGCTTACAAAAAACTGAAATTTGGTGCACTGTCTAAAAGTAACTGCATTAATTTAACAAATTTTTTTCTCAGTGGACAAATTAGCATGTGTCCAATAAATCTAAAATTTGTTGCTTTCTGTAATGCCAACAACATTATTAAAAACAATTTTTCTATGTAGCAAAATTGTATGTGTACAAAAAAATTAAAATTTTTGCACGGTGTTATAGAATGTAAGTTTTTTAAAACAATTGTTTTTACCATTCCGTAATGAATTCAATATTCTAAAATTTTCCTACATGTCGCACGAAACTTAACAATACAAAATACGAACATTTTCCGTACTGCGCAGTGCGCAGTGCTCATTCAACACAACTTGAGCACACAAGCTATCCAAGTGCTTCCGCCTATCCAGGTCATTCGAGTTTTTGACGGATGATGCAAGTGTTCGAGAGCGGCAAGTGGAAGTGGATTCGCAACTTGCTAAAACAGCGGTTAGCTTGCCGGTAGCTTGTGGGCTAAGCTACTCGGCGCTATTCTCTGGCTGGGACACGTTGAAGTCCTGGGAGTTGAGTTTGGTAGCGTCTACGGACCGTAGACTACGGTCAGCAAGGTTGCGCTTGCTGATGTTGAACAAGTTCCGGTTAGGGGGATAGTTTCGGTCCCTTTCGAGGTAGAGGGCAAGTCGGTCCTCGTTGAATGCCTCGTAATACCGGATTTACCCCAATCATTGATTCTTGGAGTAGACTTTTGGTCTAAGGCCGGTGTAGTGCCAGATTTGGCCAAGAATCAGTGGAGGTTTTCCGACGAAGTCGAGGTCTCGTCAGTAGCGGCGGTAGTTGATAGGTCTTCGTTGTCATCTAGGGAAAAATCGGTTCTTGAAGAGTTAGTCGTTGAAGTTTTTAGAGCTATGCCTGAGGGACTTGGTTGTACACATTTGGTCGAACATCGGATTCGTATAAAGCCAAATGTGGAACCGGTCAAGCAGCGATACTATCCGGTATCGCCCGCTATTCAGAGGCGCATAGATGAAGAGATAGAGGATATGTTAGATAAGGGTGTGATTGAGATTTCTCACAGCCCTTGGGCATCACCGGTTGTGATGATTAGGAAAAAAGATGAAAGTTATAGGTTTTGCGTTGATTATAGGACATTAAATAAAAATACGGATCGTGATAGTTACCCCCTCCCTTATATTTCGGCTACTTTAGATAAGCTAAAGGACGCCAAATATCTCTCTAGTTTGGATATAAAATCCGCTTATTGGCAGATCCCAGCCTGCACAATGCGCCTGCAACTTGGCAGAGATTTATAGATGAGATCCTTGGGGCTGACTTGGAACCCCATGTTTTCGTGTATTTGGACGATATTATTATTGTTATAAATACATTTGACAAGCATGTTGAGGTTCTGAAGGAGGTCCTGAGGAGGATTTGTTCGGCAGGGCTTAGATTGAATAGGGAAAAATGTAAAAATGTTAAACCTCTAACTGATCTTCTAAAGAAGAAGAACAGGTTTAGATGGTCACCGGAGTGTGAGGACAGCTTTTTGAAGGCCAAGGAGCGTCTAGTGACGGCGCCGGTCCTGAGCTGTCCCGATTTCGAACGACTCTTCGTAGTTCAAACTGATGCTTCCGATTTTGGAATAGGTGCCGATTTGACACAGCAGTTCGATGAAGGGGAGAAGGTCATTTCATATTTGAGCAGGTCGTTGAGTAGGTGCGAGAGGAATTATTCCACTACCGAGAAGGAGCGTTTGGCTGTTTTGTGGGCAGTTGAGAAGTTGAGGCCATACATCGAAGGCGTTCGGTTCACAGTGGTGACCGACCATTATTCGTTGCTATGGCTCAACAATTTGAAAGATCCTTGCGGTAGGTTGGCTAGGTGGGCTCTAAACCTCCAGCAGTATGATTATGAAATCATTCATCGGAAAGGGAAAGATCACGTTGTGCCCAACATGCTTTCCAGAAGTGTCCCAGTCGTAGGGGAGGTAGATGGGCTTGTAGAAGATCCGTGGATTAGAGAATGGTTCGGAAAGTGGAGGATAAACCACTCGATTACCCAGCTTGGAGAATTGAAAATGGGGTGTTATATAAACACATAAAGGCAGGGACAAATAGTTTGTTTTGCGCTGGGTACGAGTGGAAGAGAGTTGTGGGCAGGAGTGATAGGCGCAGTATTTTATTCGAGTGTCACGATAATCCATCATCAGGGCACATGGGCGCTAGGAAAACATACGCAAGGGTAGTTGAGAAATATTATTGGCCGAAAATGAAGGCAGAGATAGCTACACACAAAAAAATAATCGCTTGGCGCGAGGTTGTGGTAACAAATATTCGTCTGCAGCTCTAGTTTTCGCTTGAGAGAGACCCAAATTCGCTTGTAACACCAGAAGAAACGCAAAAATGTGCAATTCGGATATAACAACAGAATAGTAGATTGAAGCAGCCACTTTTTTTCAGCTGACAGAACATTTCAAATAAAAAAGCTACCACAACCGAATCCACACTCGCGTGTAGCAACTGAATTCGCTTGTGAACCGTGACAACTAACAGTGATGCCATGTAGGAAGCAAAAGACCAGTGTTGCAAATCTATTTTTATTTTCACTTTTGTGTTTTTATTTATTGATTTCTTCTTTTTAATCTAAGTTTCTTTTATCAAAATTCACAAAAATAAACATTTGACCAGCCATTACAAAGGCTGCAAACTAATTCAGAAAATAGTTAAAGGCTTAAGCCCATGCCTCACAGGCGTCCTTTGACCCCTATTTATTTGAATTTTTACTCTGGTTTACGCATTTTAATTTTTTGATGCGTGGCACCTTTTATCTTTATGTCACAAAAGGGTTGCTATACTTACGATTTATCGTATGCGATGTATAGTATGCGAGAATTTCGCTTATGTACATGGGGGTAATGGAAGTTTTTTTGAACAATTTCGGGGCCATAGACATTTTTTTAATCAATATGTACAAACAATTTCTTTTTTTCTTCGATGAAGATCGATATGTTTTAAATTGATTCATAAAATATTTCATTAAAATATTCATTTGTAATAGCGTCCTTTAATTACATTACGTATTTCTTTAACAAATTTAGCAATTAAAATAACACACTTTTGAAAAAATATTCACTCGCTCGTTCAATTAGTGTTCATTTTTAATTTGCCAAACCACAAAAATATTAATTTGGCAAACAACAATTTTGTCAGCGTCAATTGACGCCGGTGTGGCATCCCCTTTAGTATATCACCCATCACTATTATGCAACCATCTTTTTTATCTTTTACGCATCTAGAAAATATTTTTAAAACCTAATTATGATTAAACTATAATGAATTGCAAACAAAAAGAAGTGTTTTATGCGGAATAGCTTCTATTTTGTTAACTTCCGAAAAACACGTATTTCAACATTTTAAATTTTTTGCAAATTGAATGAAATAATTAAATATTGCGTTTTATGAAAACGCGTTAATTGTGGATATAAAACACCATATGTATTTGCAGTAAAAAGTATGTTGCCCATCAAATTCGTGTAAGAATTGAGAATTATTTCGCATTAAAAGTCTTGTGTTTATATATGAAATTAAATTATAAAATTATTTCTCTAGTTTTACAAGACAACATCAAACACATTTGCTTTCTTTTTTTAACATTCTTTTTCGTAATACTTTTTTTTGTATATTTTTTTTCATTTGCACAATTTAAGTAAATTGTTGTCTCGCTCTTACACGTTAGCATTATTTTTGACATTCTTTTTTCAGTATCAGAGAGATGTTGCTGCGTCAGATAGTAGATGCTGCAACATCTGAAAGTAGATGCTGCAACATCTGAAAGTAGATGCTGCAACATCTGAAAGTAGATGCTGCAACATCTGAAAGTAGATGTTGTGACAGCCGCTAGCATTCGATTGGCCGAAAATTCTGCTGCCCCAACAGTTTTTGTTTTCTGGGTGTAGTTATATTTAAGGTTGTCAGGTTTGCTAGAGGGTGAAACCAGACAACAATAAGCCAGCTGGTTGTATGGTAGAGAGGACAAAGAAGTTAGAACATTGGGAAATGATCTGCGGAGATCTGGTGGGACCCTTGGTGAAGTCTAGTCGGGGATTTTGTTATATTTTAACGGTGGTTGACTACTTCACCAAATTCCCCTTGTTGTTTCCGTTGCTAAATGCAACGGCAAAGAGTGTTTGCAAGGAGTTGGAAGATAATGTCTTCCTGCTCTTTGGAGTTCCGAGGTCCATGGTATGCAACAATGGGCCACAGTTTCGTAACAAGCAGCTGCAGAGTTTATGCGCTTCGTATGGTGTGCAGATGCGGTACACTGCACACTATCATCCGCAGGCCAATCCGGCCGAGCGGATCAACCAAATAATTAAGACCACTTTGAGAGCATATATTTCAGAAAACCATCGGACACGGGATTCTCACCTCTCAAAGGTGGCGTGCTGCATTCGAACAGTGCAGCATGAGGTGTTGGGGGCGTCTCCATACTTCGTGAATTTTGGCCGGAATATGGCGGTCAGGGGTGATAGGGATTATAGACGAGTGGGAGACTCAGACCAACCGGACAGTTGTAGTGAGGACCGGGCAAAGAAAATGCCAGACTTGAGGGAAGACATACGGAAAAAGTTAGAAATGGCAAGTACCAAGACAGCGAAAACGTACAATCTCAGACGTAGAGATGTACAGTATTTACCACACGAGTTAGTATGGAGACGTAATTTTGTTTTGTCCGATGCTGCAAACTATTTTGCAGCGAAGTTAGCTCCGAAATTTGTTGGACCGTTTAGGGTTAAAAAGAGGGTGTCTCCGTGGACATATGTTTTGGAAGACGAAGACGGACGAGAAAAGGGGACATGGCATGTGCAGGACCTTAGGCCGCACATCGACTCAGGGTGATTTTTCTCCGGTTAGATTCGAAAGTAGGTTGGTCTCAGGAGACCAAGCCACTTTCGCGGAGGTGGAGGTTGTCGCGGTATAAATTTTCGGCACAGTTGTTGTTGTTTTGTTGTTTTGTTTGTTTTGTTTTATTTTATGTTTCCCTTTTGTTCGTGGCGACGGGCGAACAAAATCCGAGGAACAAAATCGCACACACACTGACCGAAGGAACGCACGCACAATTTTATTGATTGTTATTTCTTTATAAATATATTTGTTTTGCTTAATTTGTTAAGCAAAACAAATTCGCCACTCGCGGGTGAAATGCGACCGGCGCGCGAAAGAAGAAAACTGAATATTTTGTTTGAGCTGTGAAAGTTCTCTTGCTTTCTTTTCCTTTCTTTCGCTTTTGCTTTCGTTAAGTTAGCGGCGATCCGATGAAGATATTGCCAGCCTTGCCATTACAATAGTAAAATGTCAAAACCTGGACTAGAGCTTTTGTACTCTTTGAACCTGTTTGAGGGAGGGGAACCTGTCGACATTTATGCTTCGCCTATACAGACATGAGTGCCGCCAAAGTGAGTATTTTCATTTTGGTGAGTGCGGGGGTGTATATGTAAATTTGCCAAACACACTCTACAAAATCTGAGAAGATCTTTCGCATATAGGTGTGGGTAAAGCCCCGACTGCGAATACTGGCTTCTGCGTAGGTCGCGCTCATGTGTGGGGGGGGGAGATGTTGGAGAAATGGAAAGTGAGCGCCATATATGCGTCCATATAGACAGGTTCTTTAGTTCTTTATGAGCAGGGAAGAAGGAAAGTGATAAAGTTTTAGATTTAATTTGATCTTAAATAATTTGTTGTGAAAATTTTTGATAATTTTGTTTCTTTTTTTCTAAATTGTATTTTTGGAGTGGTGAAGTGGAGCGGTTGCCATCGTCGGATTGTGGCTGGGGGACAAGTGTTCCAAAGGGAGTATTTTTGCGCGCCGGTTTAGTTTTGCCAGCTAGTGTTTTTTGCTTTATTTTATTTGTGGCAGTCGGCCATTTAGTGTTTTGAATTTGAGAAATTTAATAGAGTTGGATAGGTTGTGTTCGGTCGGGATTTGTTTTGGTGAAGTGTTTCCGTCCTGGGAAAATTTTCGTTTATATATATATATATACTTATATATATATATATTGCCGCAGTTTCGGTGTAGTTTTTAAAAAAGTTTATTTATCAGGTTTTCGCGTGTTCGTTTTGTTCGTTCGGCCGGGGATACCATACCGCAAGGGTCGGCTTTAATCCCACGCTTCGCGACTTTGCTATTCGGGCAAATAGGGAATTTAATTATCGCGTGGGGATTTTTGATTTTAGTTTGTTTTATAAAGTTTAGTTAAAAATAGCGCGATAAGCTCAGTGCAACTTAAATCAGTTAAGCTGCGAATTTTTATTTCACCCAATTCAAAATATTCATTATAGTAAACAATATTTAAAAAAATATGAATGTCTAACTTCAAATTTTGAAATAAAAATTTGCACTGGCGGCAGTCGGCCCCAAGATATAGGGATGATTTTTTTGGTACAATTGAACTTTTTTGGTACAATTTCAAAGACAAAAGTACATTAATACTACATTGACATTTTTGGTACAATATATGCGAAGATATCAGATTTATAATAAACTAATTTTAAAATTTTTTTTCTCAAATATTTTTGGTGTTTAAGGTTTGTTTCCAGCTCTAAAGTACTTGTCAAGCTTCATTTCGAAAAAAGCTAATAAATTGATACGTAAATCTTCTTTAACTCGTATCCACTTCATTAGAATTTTTGTACCATTTTTTAACGAAATGCGACACGGCCACAAATTTTTGCTTTGTCATTTGTAAACAAATTCTGAGTCGTTTCTTTAGAGCTGGAAACGAAGCTCAACGTTTCATTTATGTAATGTTAAAATTAGATTCATTTAGTGTAATTTTAGTTTATATTATTAAAATTTCTGTGTTAAAAGCGTCATGAATTAAAGTATGCTTATATATATTTAACTTGTTTACATCTTTGAATATTAATAACTTTTCTGTTCATATCGACACCTTAACCCATTCACTAGTGTTACCATATGGTAACGCTGATAGCGTTCCACGGTATATTCAATTTAAAAAATATTTGAACAAATATCATTAATCTGTTTTTTGATTTTATTAAAGCATGCTTAGATCTTTCTTTTGATATATAACTCTAAGCAATCGCACTTCAGAAGCGACCGTGGTGTAAGATTGAAAAGTAGTATTTTAAAAAAGTGGGGAAAAACAGCAAAATGGTGCGACCTTTCCGCTAAGAATATTTTTCAGTGTTACAAAAAGTAGTATATTACGGATGTTTGTTTTCTATCATTTGAGGAGAATATCAAAGTATAATAAAATGTATTTCAAAAAATCTTTTATTACTTCGGTGTTACTTTTTTATCACTTTGCATTTTGCTGTTACCATATGGGCACGCTCGTCACAACCTTAGTAAATTTAAATTTGTACTAAGAAATATTTTTTTTTAGCTTTATTCATATAAAATTCTATATATTTTATCTACAAATTGGTTTTAAAGTAAGATTGTGTACTTGTTATACTTATGAAAAATTTAACTTCGTTAACTAACTATTAACGAATTAACTAGTTAATGTCCAGCCTTGATAATATGTATAATTCCGTATACCAACAATACTGCTCAGGTTTTCAATAACATTAGAAATATCTTCATATGGACTGAAATTAGAAAGGTCCTCGTCATCATTAGACATACACAATTTTCATGGCTGTAAAAGAGGTGTTCCATGAAGACCATCGGCAGTACCTCCGTCATCTTCCTCCTAATCTTCTTCTCCAGCCGGATAAATCGAGGAAAATTGTGCTCGCCAAAATGTCTTCTTCGTAATGTAAATTTGCAAGTGAGTAAGTTCCAGCCGGTCGAAGTGAATCTATATATGCCGTACACCTTTCCATCTGATACCTGGTCGCCATCTTCCTCATTCCACCGACGGTACTCACAGCACTATGTGCTCCATTTTTTAGATGTAGCTTCTTTTACATTCATAAGCTCGGCATGACCTAGCCATCATGATGTCATGTCGTGATGGGGTATTGCTCATATATCTTTTGCGGCACTCAACACCGACGCAAAGCGGACAATACATTTTATGGAGAATTTTCCTAACACAATTTCCATGAAATCGGGTTACATTTGTTACTAAAGACGATTTTCACTTGAGTGAAAGGTAGGCGTGTCAGTTGACCAATTCAGCCCATTTGCAATACCAACTCCTTCTAGGACCTGCAGGAGTTAAGTCCAAAGTTTGGACCGCCTAGCTTGCTTCAATCTTCTTACCAATCAGAAGGATGGACATACTGAATGACATTCAGACATACGGATATGGCAAAATCCACTCAAGAAGCTATGCTAATTTTTCATAAGTATAACAAGTACACAATCTTACTTTAAAACCAATTTGTAGATAAAATATATAGAATTTTATATGAATAAAGCTAAAAAACTAGAGAGTGGACTATCTTCGGCTATACCGAAGTTGAAATACCCCCACACAGTAGGAAGAAGTACCTCGATCATAAAAAATGTGGTCTCAAGACCCTATTTTGAGCCAATTATAGGTGGTTTTGGAGCCCTGACCATGTCCAAAATCCATTTCTAAAAATTTCCAATTAAATCCAACAAAAAAAAAAATTGGTCTCAAGACCCCATTTAGACCCTTATATATGTGGCTTCGGAACCTCGGACCATGTCCAAAATCCATTTCTAAAAATTTCCAATTAAATCCACCAAAAAAAAAAAATTGGTCTCAAGACCACATTTAGACCTTATATATGTGGCTTCGGAACCTCGGACCATGTCAAAAATACGTTTCTAAACATTTCCAATCGAATACAACAATAAAAAAGACTTGAAAAATTTTTAACTTTTTTTTCGGTGTATGGGAGCCACGCCCAGTTTTTGTCCGATTTGGCTGATTCTCGAACTTGATCTCAGTATTCACGAGAAAAACATGTAAAAAAAGTTTCAAGTCGATATCTCTAAAACTGCGACCGCTATCGTGCGGACGGACAGACGGACAGACGGACAGACGGACGGACAGACAGACGGACATCGCTAAATCGACTCAGGAGGTGATACTGATCAAGAATATATATACTTTTCCATACCGGACACGCCTCCTTATGGGCGTGTGGTGTATATGCATATACTACAGTGTAGCGCACCAGCCCACAAGAGTACACAAACGAAAAAGTACCGCTAGCAGCGAACACTTGAAACTGCATCAATAGCATACGCTGCTGCCCTGAATAGGAGCGCAGCATAATAGTACGTAAACCAACGTTTGTTTGCTTTTGTCACTTTTCCCTTCGCTTGCATTTCTGTCAGCGCGAGGCAGAATGAAATTTGAATCCTGGCTTTGGCAATAAATGCGATCGGCCAATGCCCTTCTGGCAGCGGTAATAAAATATTGATTCAGAAAGTAGAAATGATTTTTGTATTATAGAATTGTAGATGTAAGCATATTTTTTAGGAATTGAATGTAGTTGAAAGTAAATTGAAAAGAAATTGAAAGGGTCGCCAGGGTATAAAAGCCATGGCGATTCAGAAATAAATCAGAGATACTTTTTGGCTTTCAAACCGAAAACTTCTTTCATTTGACTAATTGCGGCGACTTCGCCAAGCATAACTGTCAGCGGAGGACCGCTTTAAACATCCAAACAATAGAATAGGGACTACTGACTAAAACAGATTATACATAAATATTATATGGCGATCCTGCCAATTTCCAACCTTGGAATTGTTCTTTTGACAAACCGAAATTCAAATTGCGCTATGAGAATAAATACAGGCAGAATTTCATGTAACCAAATACATTTCTTCCAAGGAACTGATTTCGAGTATCGACAATGATCGCATACAACTTGAGCCTGCTAAGCATAACTTTTAATTTGATAAATTCGACAACTATCGTTCAAAGCTGCACCGGTTGCATAATAAAACCCGTCGTCATCGCCCAAACATTGCGCCTTCTCCAATCCTTCGCTACCGAAAGTCCACCATTGGCATACTTCATGAAATTTTAGAGGCCTATTTAATCAATCTATTTGCGGACACCAATTTGTGCGCCATTCATCCATAGCAATAGACAACAACCAAGCAAACAAAAGAACTGAAAGGAAAGAAACAAAGTTTTTATAATGGGAAAGCAACAAAGCAAGCCGCAGCTACAGGAGACTGTAATAAATAATAACAATTCGGAGACGATGACATCAACAGCAATCCCGGAGTACGCGATAACGCTGATTATAATAATTATTCTTTTAATAGTAGCTTATAAAATTAATAAATATTTCAAAACTTACGTACATAAGCATAACGTTAGTAGGCCTTATGCCACAAACGTATAATTAAATAAAAATTATTTTTCTTTTAAATAAACCACAATATAAATGGAGAAATTAGTTCAGGAAATAGATAGGATTTCAAGTAATCTAAAAAAAAGTTCAAAAAGAGGTTACAAAGAAGCAACATTGTTGTCAAAATTGGTAGAAATAAATGAAATAAAAAATCAATTCGACCTTTTAGCTAGCGAAAACGAACAGGACGAAAAAGTAATTTCCCTAAAAATAGAATTCAACTCTTCTTACAAAAATTTAAAAAAACTAATAAATGAACAAATTGAATTAGCTAAGAGTAAAGACGACAGGGAGGAACCAGAAGAAGAAAAAGACGAACTTTTCGAGCTTTTAGAAGTTTTAGATCAAGGTACATCAAGTATATATTCGAAAATGTCTGCATTTAATATGGAAACTGCCATAAAGGCGATCCCTTTGTTTGATGGCAACAAGAAGGAGCTTGAGGCGTTTTTGAAAATTGTTCAAATCATGAATAGCACTTTGTCAACTGAAGCAAGAGAACAACTTATAGATTTCGTTTACTACGTGAAATGCAGTGCATCTGTTAGGACAACCTTGGGCGCGGTATCGGTACCAAAAGATTTTGAGACGCTTAAGAAAAGGCTGTCGGAGGCGTATAAGAAAATTGTGACTATACAGCAGTTACACACTTCTTTGTCTGGCTTGACACAGAGAAGATTGTCAATTACTAACTTTAAGGATAAGTTGTTAGGACTTATTAATGACTTAAATGAATTGCAAATAAGTAATATAGGGGTGAACGCAACGGAAGCTCAGCGATTAACGATAGTGAGTTCAAATGATGAGTATGCACTATCAGTTTTTAAAAATGGGTTAGACGAAAATTATAAACAAACAATTTTTGCGGCACAACCAGATTCTTTAATTAAGGCTATAAACTTATCATTGGAATTAGAACAGAGCAGGCAAACTGAGCCGGTCTTGATTTTGAATAGGAACAACAACAATTTCAATAATAACAACAATTTTAGGAACAATAACAATGGTTACAGAAACAATAATAATTTTAGGAATTATAATAACAACAACCATTTCAATAACAACAATAATTTAGGGAACAATAACAATGGTTACAGAAACTATAACAACTTTAGAAATTACAATAATAACAATACTTTCAGAAATAATAACAATTTTAGAGGCAACAACTACAGAAATTATAACAATCAAAATAGGAATCAAAACGATAGTTACAATAGAAACCAAAACGATAACAGAAACCGGGGTAACGCAAGGGTGAATGTGTTAAGCAACCAGGGAAACGAAGTCAACCCGGGGGACAGTCAGCAAGGACCTTCGGGGGAAAAACAATAAAAAACAGAATTTTTAAAATCTCGGATAATTTGACCAATTATGTCACACTAAAATGTGTTCAATTTGGTCGTACGCGTACATTTTTAATAGACACAGGAGCAGATATATCCATCTGCAAAACATCATCTGAGATAGATTTGAATATTAATAGTAATAACAAATGTAAACTGACAGGCATTACTAAAGATGAAATATCTTCGTTGGGTTCTGTGAATTTATCATTATGTTTTGGGAAAGATAGAGCGCACCATGAATTCCATCTGGTGGAAGAGGATTTTCCAATTTTAACTGACGGAATTTTAGGTAGGGATTTTCTAATTCGATTCATGTGTAAAATTGATTATGAGACTTTTACGATGTCGGTAATGTTTATTGAAGATGAATATATAGTCCCAGTGGCTATTAAAATTCCTACACAAAATTGCTATATAATTCCACGTCGGTCTGAAATGATTGTGCCCATAAAGTTGCATTTGGAGGAGGATAGTGTTATTCTGAACCAAGAATTGGCAGAGGGGGTGTTTTTGGCAAATTCTATAGCACCAGCTAAGGGCGTCTGTCACGTAAAAGTAATTAATGTAAATGATAAAGAAGTTACACTGAAAGAAATTTTACCTAAAACAGAATGTTTGAGTGAATATAAAATTTTGAGATATAACGAAAAAGTTAAGGGAACCCATGATGAAGAACGTTTTAAGAATTTATTAGCAGAGCTGAAATTAGAAGACTTGGATGTGCAATCTGCAAAAGAATTAGAAACGATTGTTAGAAATTATCAATACGTATTCCATCTTGAAGGTGAAAATTTGTCTGTTAATAATTTTTATACTCAGAATTTGAGGTTGGATGATGATACTCCTGTATATATTAAAAATTATAGACTACCACATTCACAGAATGAGGAAATTGACAAACAAGTAAAGAAATTAATTGACGAGGATTTGATAGAGCCATCTGTTAGTGCGTACAATTCACCACTGTTAATAGTACCAAAAAAGAGTGAGGATGGTGAGAAGAAATGGAGGCTAGTCGTTGATTACAGACAGTTAAATAAGAAACTAATTAACGATAAATTTCCGTTGACAAGGTTGGAAGACGTTTTGGACCAGTTAGGTAGAGCGAAGTATTTTTCCACTTTGGACATGACTAGTTCCTTTCATCAGATTGGTCTAGATGAAGAATCAAGACCACTGACGGCGTTTTCAGCGTCGAGGGGGCATTTCCAATTTAAAAGATTACCATTTGGGTTGAAAATATCTTCCAATAGCTTTCAACGCATGTTAACTATTGCATTGAGTGGCTTGAGCTCAGGCGCATTTTTGTACGTTGATGATATCATCATTTTTGGGTGTAGTTTGCAACACCACAATAATAATTTGGTAAAGGTTTTTGACAGACTGAGTAAATACAACCTGAAGTTGAATCCAAAAAAATGTTGTTTTTTGAAACCAGAAGTCATTTACCTTGGTCACCAGATTACTAGTAAGGGTGTAAAAACCGATCCGAATAAACATAAAGCGATACACTCGTATCCTGTACCCAAGAATGCTGATGATGTACGTAGATTCGTCGCTTTCTGCAATTATTACAGAAAGTTCATACAAAATTTCGCGGAAATAGCAAAATGCTTAAATAACCTCCTTAAGAAAAAACAACCCTTTATTTGGACAGATGATTGTCAATTAGCTTTTGAAGTTTTGAAAGAAAAATTAATAAACCCACCAATTTTAAAATATCCTGACTTTGACAAACCGTTTGTGTTGACAACAGACGCATCTGATTATGCGTTAGGTGCTGTACTTTCTCAAGGAGAAATCGGAGAAGATTTACCAATTTCATATGCCAGCAAATCTTTGAATAAGCATGAATTAAATAAGCCAGTTATTGAAAAGGAACTTTTGGCGATACATTGGGGGATTAATTTCTTTAGACCATATTTATTTGGACGCAAATTTATTGTGGTTACTGATCACCGACCATTAGTTTCTTTATTCTCGCACAAGAATCCATCTTCAAAGCTGACGAGAATACGAGTAGATCTGTCTGACTATGATTATGAAATTGTTTACAAACAGGGAAAGATCAATACAAACGCTGACGCATTGTCAAGGATAAAAATAGACTCAGATTTGTTAAGAACAATGATTCCGAAAACGGAAGATAAGTCCGCGAAGAAAACATTAGTAATGACAAGGGGCATGACTGCAAAGGACATTGCAGAGAAGAACGTAGATAAGGAGAAATGCGAGTCTCAATCGAAGTCTGATCAACTTCATTGTTGGGACTGCACGTCCATTTCTGACGTTAAAAATGTGAAAAAGTTGAAATTTATTATAGAGAGCGATTTGAATATTAGGGGTCCCCAAAGAATTGAAATATTAAATAATTTAATACTGGTACGATGTAGTGATAATCTGAACAAATTCGATTTGTCTTTAGAGAAGCTATCATCGAGGATGAATACAGTAAATATTAAAGAGCTAGCGCTAGACGAAAATGACATGATATTTCGGTATATGTCAAAGGAAAAGTTTAAGAATTTATATAATGTGTTGCAACACGATAGATTAAAGAATAAACGCTCAGGAGTCAAGATATTAATATATAAAAGTCCCCAAAGAATAGAAGATGAAGTAATAAAAAATAAATTGATAGAAGAATATCACAATTCGCCTTGCGGAGGGCATTTCGGAATCAGAAAAACCATTTTAAAACTAAAACAAAGATTTGTTTGGAAGAATATGAGCAGAATGGTAAAAAATTTTGTGTCAAGTTGCACAGAGTGTGCGTTAAATAAACAAATAAGACATACAAAGGAACAGTTGATAGTCACAAAGACGCCAAGCACAAGTTTTGAAATCGTTCAAATTGATACTGTGGGACCATTGAGAATTTCTAATGGTTATCGCTATATTTTGACAGCCCAATGTGAATTAACAAAATTCGTTCTGGCATTTCCCATGGAAACCAAAGATGCAGACACTGTAGCACACACTCTCGTAAATCAATTTATTCTCAAGTACGGTTGTTTTAAAGTGCTAAAGTCCGACAAAGGAACCGAATTTGTAAATGAGCTCATGGGCAACATTTGTAAACATTTAAAAATGCAACAAGTATTTTCGGCACCATATCATCATGAAACTATCGGTGGTGTAGAAAGAAACCACAGGGTACTTAACGAATATATGCTTGCATTTGCCGATGACCAAGAATGGGACAAGTGGGTTTCATTTTACACTTTCGCGTATAACACTACTCCAAATGTTGATACGGAGTACACGCCGTTTGAATTAGTTTTTGGTAAATTACCGTATTTGCCGAGTGATGACATTATGAAAAGTCAGCCTGTGTATAACATGGAAAATTACGCGAATGAAGTTAGTTTCAGGCTGAAGGCATCTATAGAAAAGGCAAAAGAAATCATTAATAGAGTTAAATTGAAAAGAAGAAATGACAGCGAAACAAAAATAAATCCATTAGTCGTAGATGTAGGAGATTTAGTTATAGTAAAGTTAGGTGGTAGAAGGAAAAACCAGAGTCCTTACCATGGACCTTATAAAGTACTAGAAGTAGATGGGGTAAATTGCCTTGTAGAGATTAAGGGACATATTAAGAAACTTCATAAAAATAACTTGAAAAAATATATCGTAGAAACATAGACTTATATATCCATGTATTAATTATTAAATTTTTTTTTTATTTTGAACTATATTTAACAATATTCAATTTTTAACATTATATATATAATTTTTAAACCAAATATTATATATCATTATTTTTACAATACTTTTAATTATTCCTAGATGATCATTTTAACTGAATTGATATTATTAAAATTAAGATTTCAAATTTGTAATATTTTTAAGGAATTCATTTATTCTTAAAATCAATTTTGTTAATTTTAATTAAATTAGTGTAAACATTTACATTATATATTTTTAAATTTCTTATCATATCAATTAATTCAATCATACTAATATTTTATTTTATAACTTTTCTTATTTTTTTTGAAAATTATTTCTACACAACTAAAATTTCATTTTTCGTTTTTCCAAATAATTTTCATCTAAAGGGTAAGGGTGTGGTGTATATGCATATACTACAGTGTAGCGCACCAGCCCACAAGAGTACACAAACGAAAAAGTACCGCTAGCAGCGAACACTTGAAACTGCATCAATAGCATACGCTGCTGCCCTGAATAGGAGCGCAGCATAATAGTACGTAAACCAACGTTTGTTTGCTTTTGTCACTTTTCCCTTCGCTTGCATTTCTGTCAGCGCGAGGCAGAATGAAATTTGAATCCTGGCTTTGGCAATAAATGCGATCGGCCAATGCCCTTCTGGCAGCGGTAATAAAATATTGATTCAGAAAGTAGAAATGATTTTTGTATTATAGAATTGTAGATGTAAGCATATTTTTTAGGAATTGAATGTAGTTGAAAGTAAATTGAAAAGAAATTGAAAGGGTCGCCAGGGTATAAAAGCCATGGCGATTCAGAAATAAATCAGAGATACTTTTTGGCTTTCAAACCGAAAACTTCTTTCATTTGACTAATTGCGGCGACTTCGCCAAGCATAACTGTCAGCGGAGGACCGCTTTAAACATCCAAACAATAGAATAGGGACTACTGACTAAAACAGATTATACATAAATATTATAGGCGTTACAAACGTTGTGACAAAGTTAGTATACCCTGCCACAGTGAGTGTGGGGGTATAAAAATATTTCTTAGTACAAATTTAAATTTACTAAGGTTGTGACGAGCGTGCCCATATGGTAACAGCAAAATGCAAAGTGATAAAAAAGTAACACCGAAGTAATAAAAGATTTTTTGAAATACGTTTTATTATACTTTGATATTCTCCTCAAATGATAGAAAACAAACATCCGTAATATACTACTTTTTGTAACACTGAAAAATATTCTTAGCGGAAAGGTCGCACCATTTTGCTGTTTTTCCCCACTTTTTTAAAATACTACTTTTCAATCTTACACCACGGTCGCTTCTGAAGTGCGATTGCTTAGAGTTATATATCAAAAGAAAGATCTAAGCATGCTTTAATAAAATCAAAAAACAGATTAATGATATTTGTTCAAATATTTTTTAAATTGAATATACCGTGGAACGCTATCAGCGTTACCATATGGTAACACTAGTGAATGGGTTAAGGTGTCGATATGAACAGAAAAGTTATTAATATTCAAAGATGTAAACAAGTTAAATATATATAAGCATACTTTAATTCATGACGCTTTTAACACAGAAATTTTAATAATATAAACTAAAATTACACTAAATGAATCTAATTTTAACATTACATAAATGAAACGTTGAGCTTCGTTTCCAGCTCTAAAGAAACGACTCAGAATTTGTTTACAAATGACAAAGCAAAAATTTGTGGCCGTGTCGCATTTCGTTAAAAAATGGTACAAAAATTCTAATGAAGTGGATACGAGTTAAAGAAGATTTACGTATCAATTTATTAGCTTTTTTCGAAATGAAGCTTGACAAGTACTTTACAGCTGGAAACAAACCTTAAACACCAAAAATATTTGAGAAAAAAAATTTTAAAATTAGTTTATTATAAATCTGATATCTTCGCATATATTGTACCAAAAATGTCAATGTAGTATTAATGTACTTTTGTCTTTGAAATTGTACCAAAAAAGTTCAATTGTACCAAAAAAATCATCCCTATATCTTGGGGCCGACTGCAGCCAGTGCAAATTTTTATTTCAAAATTTGAAGTTAGACATTCATATTTTTTTAAATATTGTTTACTTTAATGAATATTTTGAATTGGGTGAAATAAAAATTCGCAGCTTAACTGATTTAAGTTGCACTGAGCTTATCGCGCTATTTTTAACTAAACTTTATAAAACAAACTAAAATCAAAAATCCCCACGCGATAATTAAATTCCCTATTTGCCCGAATAGCAAAGTCGCGAAGCGTGGGATTAAAGCCGACCCTTGCGGTATGGTATCCCCGGCCGAACGAACAACACGAACACGCGAAAACCTGATAAATAAACTTTTTTAAAAACTACACCGAAACTGCGGCAATATATATATATATAAGTATATATATATATATAAACGAAAATTTTCCCAGGACGGAAACACTTATTTATTTATTTTTTAATTTTTAAGCCTAGTACAAAAAGATATAAATCTTATTAATAGCACTAGGTACACAGAGCGTTAAATTACATTGAGCCCGACCTGCGGGTATGATTACAAATGATTTAAAACGATGATTACAAAATATTTAAATAATAAAAATAATAATAATGTATAATGTGTAATGTAAATTAAACAATAGAAAATTCCATTTGAATTATAACTTAAGGAGAAATAAAAATAAGCATTATGGGAAACAAGAGTGAAAACAGGAGCATTACAATTATACAATTAAACAAGAACAATAGACAAAAATTATTGCAAACAAATGGTCTTATTATTTTGAATAAAAGTACTTATATAGGTCATTTTTAAATTGAATTGCGTTGCTAATATTTTGTAAGTGGTGTGGTAGGGAATTCCAAAGGCGTATTGAATACACATAAAACTGACGCTCAGACGTCAAGTATACATATCTCAGTGGAACTACCTTCCTGCCCCGATTTGATCTTAAAAATTGAATTCTTCTGAAAAGATAATCTGGCTCTTTGGTATAAATTACTTTGTGCAGCAAGATTAGAGTTCGAATTTTTAAAAGATTATTGAATGTTGTGCCAAACAATTGTTTTGCAAATTGCGATATATGATCTGCTCGTTTTAAACCAAAGACATAACGAGTGATATTGTTATACAAAACATTTAGCTTTTTATTGCTGATTGCATCGCAATTTGCAAAAATTTCACAGCCATATAATATTATCGGTACTAGGTAGGTCTTTGCTAATAGATGTCTGATTCTGCGAGGCGTAAAGTACTGCGTAGCCCATAATGTACGTAGCATCCCATAAACTTTGCCTATTGTGGTATTGATATGTTTAGACCACGTAAGTGTGCTATTAAAAGATATGCCTAAGTTTGTAGCAGAATCAACAATATTTATACATGAAGTGTTGAGGACAATTTTTGGGACATTTAGACTATTAACATTTTTCCTACATATTATCACAGATTTCGATTTTTTCGGGTTAATGCAGAGACCGTTGACTGTTGCCCATTCAAAAACTCGCTGGAGATTTGCATTCAATTGTTGCACACAACTGTCAATCGAGTCAGATTTACAGCTTGTATATAGTTGCACATCATCTGCATACATGTGGACTTTACAATTCAAACAGCTAGGAAGATCGTTTATATATAATGAAAAGAGCAATGGTCCCAGGATGGATCCTTGAGGTACCCCTCTAGTGACTGGAAGGAAATTTGAAACCATACCATTGAGGTACACCGCCTGCGATCTACCAGTTAGATAGGAAGAAATTAGGCGAATAGCAGTATCAGAGAAGTTAAATAATTTCAGTAGTTTTATCTTTAAAACCTCGTGATCAACAGTGTCGAAAGCTTTAGAGTGATCCAACAGAACTAAAAAGGTAATTTCATTATCATCAAGACATCCTCTAATGTCCTCCGTGACATCAATCAGAGCAGTGACACAACTATGCTTTGTTCTGAAGCCTGACTGCCTATCGGTTAACAGGGCATTTTTAGCCAAAAAAATATTCATTTGCTTATGCATTAAAGACTCAAGTGCTTTTGACAAAAAAGGTAAGATGGCAATTGGTCTAAAATCATCACTAGTCTTTGGAACCGGAATAATTTTAGCCTGTTTCCAATTTACTGGGAAATAAGACGATGTTACTATGGTATTGAAAAAGTGAGTCACAAACGGTAGAAGTTTTGGTATCAAGGCTTTGAAAAAAGTTGGATGGATTTCATCAAATCCAATTGCACACGATTTGACGGCTAAAATGCTATGCAGAACGTCCAGCTGGGTAAAGCAATCAAAACTAAACTTGTTATCTGGATTCAAACCATTGCTAGAGTTTGTATAGTGATTTGAATTAGATGTGGGCATTGAAACATTTACAAAGTTATTGTTGAGTTCATTGACATTGACGTCATTAGTGGTACATGAAGCAGATTTGTGAATACCAATTTGTTTTATAGTCTGCCACGTTTGTTTACTGCCTATTGCTGAGTTGAATTTGGTTTCGTAAAAATGAGTTTTTGCTTGTCTGATTTCCTTTACAACTTGGTTTTTAACTTTCAGATAAAGTGTGTGCAACTCCGTTGTTTTAAATCTTTTCCATCGATTATAAGTCGCATCGCGAGTCTGTATTAGATTTTGTATGTCTGCAGTGAACCATGGTGGTTGCTTGGATTTTGTGCGCATTGACTTTAATGGAACATACCGATTAAATAAATCAACGATATTGTTTTCCAAGAAACTTAATTGATCATTTACAGATGACATATAACAAATTTTAGTCCATTCAATAGTTTCAAGTTCCGTATTTAACGATGTATAGTCAATGTTTTTAAAATCACGATAGGTTATTAATTGTTCGGAAGTTTGTAATTGAAAATCAGAAGTTAAATAAATCAAGTCGTGTTTGGAAAACAATGGAATGGACAGTTGGTCATATAAAAGTATTTTTGAGCGTTCACTGACGAAGAAAAGGTCCAATAACGTATTTGTTGTATTAGTAAAATGAGTGGGGGTAATATTGTTAACGGATGAAAGCCCTAGGGATTCCATAGCATCAGTTAGGTGGCTCTCAATCAGCGTGTTACTATTAAAGTCACCAGATATAATTACGTCAGAGTATTATTATTATTATTATGAATTTATTATTAGCATATAAGAATTATCTTTTAAATGCAACAGTTAAAATAAATAATCAACAGAGTATGAAAGGGTATGAAAGGATTCAATTTTATCAAGAAAAGTTGAAGTGTCATTAGAGCGATGGGGTCTATACACATTACCAACAAGAAGCTTTTTGGATTCATAAATCACATCAAGGAACAAGTATTCGATGACGTCATTAGAACTGGACTTGCAATTCACTTTACATACAATACCATCCCTCACGAAAATAGCAACACCACCAGCATGACCTAGCCTATCCGCACGAAACATTCTATATCCATTAATCTTAAATAAGTTATCGTGAAAGCAAATTTGGAACCAAGTTTCTGAAACACAGATCACATCAACGTTGGAGTGCTCAAAAATATAACGAAACTCATCGATTTTGTTGGTCAGGCTCTGGGCGTTAATGTGAACAATTTTAATACCTTGCCTCTGCCTACATAAGATCCGTACCATACTAAACGCACTGTCCTTGGAATTACCACGGATATTATTTCGGGAATTCATTGATTTTAGAGGGGTAAACTAATATAAAAGCAACGCCTGCAGTTGTGTGCAAACTTTTGAAAATTGAATATTGTTTCGAGAAAGTTAGGTTATGAATGATAAGAATAATAAGAGTATAAAATAAGATAGTAAAAATAAAAAGAATAAAAATAAAAATAGGTTGTATATTAATACTGGGTGGCAGCACTACTACTTGTGATATCTTCATTCCTGTTCTCATTGAGAGACTCTCTACGAAACATATCAACATTGTTGCTTTGCTGATTTTGAGTGGAGACATCCACATGTGAACCAACAAAAAAGTCGAGTTGTTCAGCGGAGTCCATGCGAAAGGCTTTGTCGCTGTCGGCTCTCTTAACATATACCAGCCCCCGCATCGAAAAAGCAGACGTCAACTGATTTAGCTTTTTAAGACGTATTGCTGCTCTTAGTATAGTGAAGTTTGGCTTGGTTAGACATTCATTCACATATATTGGCACATTCGAAAAACATTCACCAAAACAAATCCCGACCGAACACAACCTATCCAACTCTATTAAATTTCTCAAATTCAAAACACTAAATGGCCGACTGCCACAAATAAAATAAAGCAAAAAACACTAGCTGGCAAAACTAAACCGGCGCGCAAAAATACTCCCTTTGGAACACTTGTCCCCCAGCCACAATCCGACGATGGCAACCGCTCCACTTCACCACTCCAAAAATACAATTTAGAAAAAAAGAAACAAAATTATCAAAAATTTTCACAACAAATTATTTAAGATCAAATTAAATCTAAAACTTTATCACTTTCCTTCTTCCCTGCTCATAAAGAACTAAAGAACCTGTCTATATGGACGCATATATGGCGCTCACTTTCCATTTCTCCAACATCTCCCCCCCCCCACACATGAGCGCGACCTACGCAGAAGCCAGTATTCGCAGTCGGGGCTTTACCCACACCTATATGCGAAAGATCTTCTCAGATTTTGTAGAGTGTGTTTGGCAAATTTACATATACACCCCCGCACTCACCAAAATGAAAATACTCACTAGAAAAAAAAAAGCGAATTCTCTTCTGATGTGGTCGCAAAATTTTCCGCTCCACACAAAAGAAAAAATAAACTCGAAAGTGTTTCCCAAATCAAATACAAACTCCGCGAAAAAAGAAAATAAAGTGATCGCCACTTTTTACACGCAGTCGGCATCGTCGGAGCCGCTGCAAAACACTAAAAAAAAACAATTATAAATATAAATTATTTCTGCAAAAAATGGGAATAAAGCATTCCCCGAAAAAATCGAGCGCGTCTCTCACGCCGTTTTCTGCTTCCCGCTCAGACGAAAGCGAAACAGAAGAAAGTGCGACACAATTAAAACAACAACAAGAAAGTGCGAGAACGGCGAAAATTCATGTGTCCCCGCTTGCCCCCAATAGCGATGACGCTCTTCGTCCATCATTGCAGAATGCAACGCTCTCTATGCATTCTGTATCGCTAATGTTACCAACTACTCCCGTTCAATATCCCGCATTGATGACATCACACGCTGAATCTCTCACGCCTGCTCTAACATGGAGTCAAGAGTGTGTTACTCCAAACACACACACAGGTAACTCTGTTTCGCCTTTTGTTCTAGAAATCCCATTTCATCACAGCATGCAAATTCCCTTTTGCGTTACTCCCGCTCAGAACTTAAATGAGCAAAAACTAGAGAGTGGACTATCTTCGGCTATACCGAAGTTGAAATGAGCCAATTATAGGTGGTTTTGGAGCCCTGACCATGTCCAAAATCCATTTCTAAAAATTTCCAATTAAATTCAACAAAAAAAAAAAATTGGTCTCAAGACCCCATTTAGACCCTTATATATGTGGCTTCGGAACCTCGGACCATGTCCAAAATCCATTTCTAAAAATTTCCAATTAAATCCACCAAAAAAAAAAAATTGGTCTCAAGACCCCATTTAGACCTTATATATGTGGCTTCGGAACCTCGGACCATGTCAAAAATACGTTTCTAAACATTTCAAATCGAATACAACAATAAAAAAGACTTGAAAAATTTTTACCTTTTTTTTCGGTGTATGGGAGCCACGCCCAGTTTTTGTCCGATTTGGCTGATTCTCGAACTTGATCTCAGTATTCACGAGAAAAACATGTAAAAAAAGTTTCAAGTCGATATCGCTAAAACTGCGACCGCTATCGTGCGGACGGACAGACGGACAGACGGACGGACAGACAGACGGACATCGCTAAATCGACTCAGGAGGTGATACTGATCAAGAATATATATACTTTTCCATACCGGACACGCCTCCTTATGGGCGTTACAAACGTTGTGACAAAGTTAGTATACCCTGCCACAGTGAGTGTGGGGGTATAAAAATTTGTCGATAAGTTAAAAACAACAAAACTTCAAAGTAGCTCTATCTCTAGTAGAGACCGACCGAAATCGCTTTTTTTAATTTCGGCCGAAACCGAAATGGCCGAAATTTTTTATTTTTTTTTTCGGCCGAAACCGAAATGGCCGAATTTTCATTTTTTTAATTTCGGCCGAAACCGAAGCCGAAACCGAAAAAATAAAAGAAACAATTGTGAGATTTAATGTAATAAAGTGGGACATAATTAAGATTATCAGTAGGCTGAAATCGATCGCATATTCATAGTCAAATTTAGTAGCTGCTAAACTTTAGAACCAGCTTAGTAGCTGCCAGTTCAGTGTATTATCTGTCAACTTAGTAGATTACTAAAGTTAAGTTGGAGCTTAATTTGACTATGAATATGGGTTGATCATTTTAAGTTCAGATCATGAATTAGATGAATTTAGAAGCAAACTATCAAATGCGTGGAAATCAAGAGTAGTAGAAATTACTGTCAGGGTAGTAGATTTCAAGAGAGGTAAGTAGATATGGGTTTATGCATAAAGTACTAGAAATTCTACGAGTTGTAGAAATTTCTGTCGGGGAAGCAGATTTGTAGAAAGAATAGTACTTTTGCATTGTATGAAACTCACATAATATTTTGAGGAGTAGATTTCTTACCATAGTAGTAGGAAATATCTTGAGGGAATTAGAAAAATCTGCTACCGTAGTAGAGGAGTAGAAATTTATAAATCATTGCGAAAGTATTAGATCTACTCCGATAGGACATGTCTTCTTTGTCGCTTCTGATTCTTCGAAACTACACCCAGAGAAAAAACAACCTAGAATCAAAAATAACCACCTTAAAACAAGTAGAAACGTTAATGAAAGTCTGGTAAAGTTGGAAATTTTAGAAACAACTACGAACAAACTTGTTTTCAATTGAAAACTTAAATTCAAAAATAAACAAACTTATTTCAAAATTGTTTTCCGATTATTTAAAAAATTTTCCAATTTATATTAAGTTTGCCAGACCTTGATTTAAAATCGTTCAACTTTGTTTCAACGTTGACAACAGTTATTTTAAGTATTTTTCACTTCATTTCAACTTTGCAACTTTGTTTCAACGTTGACAATAGTTATTTTAAGTATTTTCTCTTTATTTCAAAGTTGTTTCCATTAAGTTGAAAAAATGAAGGAGTAAATACGATCGTACTTGATTTTACTATGTTTTTTTTCCCTGAGTGTATGATCAATGCTTAAATATGTGTTACATACCGCTTTTATCCACTTGGTTGTACCTTATGTATTTTGATACTCTAAATCCGAAAATAAACTTAAAATTTTTCCAGCACGCACCATTTTTCTGCAAACGCCACAAAAGTTGCATTTTTGGTGCTGTAAAAATTTCATTATTATTATTTTCGTATCCAGCATGGCAAAATACATAAGAATTTGTCTATAAAGTATATTTAACACACAAAACGTTCAGTTTTGTCGATCAGTGTAATCTTTGTTTTTTATTTGTTACTTTTTCTATCAAACCGAAATTTTCGGCGGAAATATAGGAATTTCGGCCGAAAACGAAATTTGGCCGAAAGCGATATTTTATTTTTCGGCCGAATCCGAAACACGGCCGAAACAGCTTTTTTTGGCCGAAAAGCCGAAAAACCGAAACCGAAACCGAATTTCGGTCGGTCTCTAATCTCTAGAGAGCAAAATATAAAGGCAACGGCAGCGCAGACAGGCATTGACGCCTACTTCAAACGAAGAGGTTCTCCTCCTGGAAATGTGAAATCTTCTAAAATGCAAAAGACTAATCCCAAAAAGTCTATTGAGTTAGGGCACAACCGATTTGCCATTCTGGCCGAATCCACAAGTTCGGAACCGATTCCGAAATTCCAAAAACCCCCACCAATTTACTTACGTGAAAAAAACTCAAATTCCCTAATAAAAACAATTTCTCAAATAATTGGTGATCACACATTTCATGTAATCCCTATTCTTAAGGGAAGAATCCATGAGACTAAAATTCAAATCTATAACGAGGCAAATTATAGAAAAATTATCGAATCCCTCGATAAATCAAAAAAGAGCTATTACACATATCAGCTCAAAAGCTCTAAAGGTCTCTCCGTTGTCATAAAAGGCATTGACTCGTTTGTTGAATGCAATGAAATCAAAAGCGCTTTAATCGAAGAGCGCTTCCACGTTAAATCCGTTTTTAACATACAAAATCGAGATAAAATTCCCCAACCACTATTCCGAGTGGAACTGGAATTTGATCCGAAGTCCCTAAAAAAGGGGGAATCTCACCCAATTTACTCACTGCGGTATCTCCTCCATCGCAAAATTACAGTGGAAGAGCCTCATAAGCGCCGAGGACCAATTCAGTGCCAAAATTGCCAAGAATACGGCCACACAAAATCGTATTGCACACTTCCCAGCGTGTGCGTAATATGTGGTGATCTCCACCCCACAAACTTGTGCAAAAAAACTAAAGAGGATGCAAATGTTAAAAAATGCAGCAACTGCGGTGGCAACCATACAGCAAACTATAGAGGCTGTCCAATCTACAAATCCTTCAAAAGCAATGCTATTCCCAAAGCTGATGTTTTCCCTCCAAAACAGGATTTAAGAAAAATCCCAACAAATCCCTCACAATCCATTGTCCCTACTTATGTAAATCCCAATATAAATCAAGGCGTTTCCTACGCCAGTGCTTTAAAAGGACAAAACTCTGTCCCCGAGTTCACGCAACCTGCTCCTCCTAGCAGTTCTCTCGAACAAACTCTGCAAGTGTTTATACAAAATATGTCACAATTTATGTCTGGTATGCAAAATATGATGCAAGAAATGATTAAAAATCAAAGTCTTTTACTGCAACATCTCATGTCTAAACCATGAATGGTTTAAAAATATCATTTTGGAATGCAAACGGCCTGTGTCTTCACAAACTAGAACTTCTCGAGTTCTTGAAAGAGTCCAGCATAGACGTTATGCTAATTTCTGAAACTCACTTCACTGAAAAACACTTTTTCAATCTACCTGGATATAGACTCTATGACACAAAGCATCCAAGCGGAAACGCTAGAGGTGGTTCCGCTATTCTCATAAAAAGCCGAATAAAGCATTATGCTCTACAGAATTATTGCACAGAATACATTCAAGCGACAAGTATTTCTCTCGATGAATACTTAAAAGGCCTAACATTAACAGCTATACACTGCCCGCCCAGACACAAAATAACTGAGCAACAATTCCAGACTTTTTTCAATTCTCTTGGATCAAAGTTTCTCGTTGCCGGCGACTTCAACGCCAAACATACATACTGGGGCTCTCGGCTTATATCACCAAAGGGCAGGCTCCTGTTGAACACTGTCAACAGCCTCGGCCTTGACGTTGTCTCCTCTGGCACTCCAACTTACTGGCCAACTGACAGCCGAAAAACTCCCGACGTCATTGACTTTGCAGTATTTAAAACTGTAAGAAGGAGCCAATTGACTATAGAATCTTCTCTAGATCTCTCATCAGACCATACGCCTACTATTATCACAATAAAGTACATCCCAAGCTCTGAGGTCAACCCACCAGATAAATTGACTAGTAAACTCACAAACTGGCTCAAATATCGGAAGTATATAAGCTCTCACATTAACCCTAAAGTGTCACTAAAAACGAAAAACGAAATAAACACAGCTGTTAGTAAATTCACACTTTTGCTTTCCAAAGCAGCTGCAGCGGCCACTCCCTCCCAAATCCAAAATAGCTCAACCCGAAGCTATACAAAATGTACTCCAAAACATATAGAGCAGCTTCTAAAAAATAAAAGAAAAATACGTCATGAATGGCAAAATCACAGATCGCCCACCTTGAAAAAACAGTTAAAAGATATCACTCGAAATCTACAAAAACAGCTTAAATGGAAATCCGAAAGAGACTTTCAACAACTCGTTGAACATCTCGCACCCACAAAATCAACAAATTACTCTCTCTGGCGAGCTGCTAAAAATATGAAAAAACCGGTACTGGCAGAACCTCCCATACGGCTGCCAAACGGAAATTGGGCCAGAAGCGATTCAGAAAAAGGTGCTGCTTTTGCCAACCACCTAAAAACCGTATTCACACCGAACGAAACAACTGGTGATATCCCATTACCAACAATAATCCGACTCAATAACACCTGTACAGTCGCGATGAAAAAAAATGAACTAATGGAGGCAATAAATAAATGCCTGAACCAAAAAAAAGCACCAGGACCGGACTTGATAACGCCCACAATTATAAAAGAACTGCCATCAGTTGCAATAACCCATTTATTGCACATATTTAATGCAATCCTTAGAACATGTCACTACCCAGATGATTGGAAACTTTCTCAAGTTACAATGATTCCCAAACCTGGAAAAAATCCCAACAATGTGACTTCATACCGCCCCATAAGTTTGCTCTGTGTTATCGAAACTCTTCGAAAAACTTCTAATAAAACTGATTACACCCAAAATTACAGAAAAACAAGTGATTCCCGATCACCAGTTTGGCTTCCGCGAAAAGCATGGCACTATCGAACAAGTACACCGTATTGTAGACTCAATAAAAAGCACTTTCGAAAAGAAACAGTACTGCTCCGCTGTTTTTCTCGATATTACCCAGGCCTTCGATAAAGTCTGGCACGAAGGACTTATTTTCAAATTACAGCATATTCTCCCCGCTAATATGCACTGCCTACTTAAAAACTATCTCACGAATAGAAAATTTGTAGTAAAATATAAAAGCTTTGTCTCCCAAAAATACGATATACTGGCCGGAGTACCACAAGGTAGTGTCCTCGCGCCCCTGCTTTATATTATATATACTGCAGATATGCCCAAAAGCGACAGAACTCTTTTATCGACTTTTGCTGACGACACTGCTATCCTGTGCTCCCACTCAAACCCAGACATGGCAACTCTTTACGTGCAAAAACATTTGGACTCTCTAAGCAATTGGCTATCACGATGGAAAATCAAAGTCAACGAATCCAAAAGCTGCCACTTAACCTTCACCCTAAGAAGGGGCACGTGTCCTGCTCTGAAGATAAACGGCCAAGTTGTGCCCGAAAGCACCGAAACAAAGTACCTTGGAATGCATCTTGATCGCCGTCTCACATGGCACAAGCACATCCAATCTAAAATCACTCAGATTAAGTTAAAACAGTTGGAGCTAAATTGGCTAATCGCAAGGGCATCAAAGCTTAATCTCACATATAAAGTCCAAATATACAAAAGTATAATAAAACCCATATGGACATATGGAATTGAACTCTGGGGTACAGCCTCTCCCTCTAATGTGGAAAAACTCCAGAGAGTCCAATCTAAAATCCTGCGACAAATTACCAGAGCCCCTTGGTTTATAAGAAATGCAAACATCCACAATGATTTGAATATCCCTGCAGTAAAAGACGAAATTCCGAAACTTACCTCGAAGTACAAGCAGAAGCTTATGTTTCATCCAAACATTCTAGCTAGAAATTTACTGAGACCTCTGAATCCCTCACGTCTTAAACGAAGCTAATATATATCTCATATATTAGATACGCTAACTCCACATTGCCTAAATCAATGGATGTAGGGCAATTTTTACATCTCATAGCATAGTTTAAGCCGAATTTTTCTTCTTTTTTTAGAATTAAGTAGAATTATTGAATAATCATTGTTAGACCTAAGTTAATATTGGGTGATTCAAATGAATAAATGTACATTATAAAAAAAAAAAAAAAAACTTTGGCGGCACTCATGTCTGTACAGGAGAAAGCATAAATGTCGACAGGTTCCCCTCCCTCAAACAGGTTCAAAGAGTACAAAAGCTCTAGTCCAGGTTTTGACATTTTACTATTGTAATGGCAAGGCTGGCAATATCTTCATCGGATCGCCGCCGCTCACTTAGCTAACTTAACGAAAGCAAAAGCGAAAGAAAGGAAAAGAAAGCAAGAGAACTTTGACAGCTCAAACAAAATATTCAGTTTTCTTCTTCCGCGCGCCGGTCGCATTTCACCCGCGAGTGGCGAATTTGTTTTGCTTAACAAATTAAGCAAAACAAATATATTTATAAAGAAATAACAATCAATAAAATTGTGCAGTGCGTTCCTTCGGTCAGTGCGTGTGCGATTTTGTTACTCCGATTTTGTTCGCCCGTCGCCACGAACAAAAGGGAAACATAAAATAAAACAAAACAAACAAAACAACAAAACAACAACAACTGTGCCGCGAATTTATACCGCGACAACTTAAAAAAAGGGTCTGTGAGTGTACACTCAAAGAATTATTATGTTTGGAGAACGTTTGCTTCAAATATACTACTTTTGAATACAAACTTAAACGAGAAAACAAACCAAATACCTTTGCTCCAAATTAAGTCGTTTTGCCGCAAATAATAAATAAATTTGCAACAATTCAAAAACGTTTCCAATAAAAGTATTGCATTTCACTTTAATTGGAAACGTTTTTAAATTGCTGCAAATTAAAAACTAATTTCTAATAAACGTTTAAACGAATTCGATATAAGTTTTGTTTTTATCGACCAGAAAAAAAGTAGCTCAGTGGCACAGCGTGTATGTGCGTAACTTATAAACCTTACGTCCCGCGTTCGAATCCTGGCTGAGCTGAACATTTTTTTTTTTTCGTTACTTAAACGTTGGTTGCAAACGAAACAACAAACGAAGTGTGTTTGTCTAATTTTTCGTTTCTTACGAACGAAAAAATTCTTTGAGTGTAGGCATTCAATTGTATATAGTTAAAATGTTTTTTATGCGTTTTTTGGAAAAACAAATTTTTCTATAGAGAATTTAACTATTTAATTTAACTTTTACCGAAGTTAACTTTTCAACGCAATTAACTTTTTAATTTAACGAAGTTAAATTTTTGATTAACTATTTCCGGATTAACGAAGTTAAATTCTCGATTAACTATGCCCAGCTTTGCATATTATATACAATGGCGGACTGGTAATTAGGGCCAACCTTTTGTAGTAATTTTGAGTGGCTCCAGGACACTTATCAAGAAAATGCTAGTTAAAAACTGACCTACTTTTCTAACTTTTTTCCTGGGGGTTACAAAGTTTTCTTTTGTACGCAAAAATGTGTGTTTTTTAAAAACAAACTACTTTGCTGAAGAGTCTTTTCCAATCAAAAATTTTCCTGAATTTATATAAATTTTTTTAAAAAAAATTATTTTGAAAAAAATTTTAAAATTAAAAAAAAATTTTAAAATTAAAAAAAAATTTTTGATTTAAAATTTTTTTACAAAATAAATGTTTACACATTACCAAACTTTCAAAAATTAAAAAAAAAAATAGTTTTAAACAATAATATCTTAAATTGGGTAATTTTGCTAGGGTTGTGACGAGCGTTACCATATGGTAACGGGCAGAGGTGGGCAAACAGCAAGCGGTCCAAAAAAAAAAGTTTGGAATTCGTTTTTTTAGGTCATTTCTAGGTAATCCTGAAAAAATCTTGATAAAATTCCTATTATTTCGCTCTCGTTATTAATGGGTTAACCCATTTATGACGAGCATGCCCATATGGTAACGCTGATAGCGTTCTACGGTATGTGCAATTACAAAAATATTTGAAAGAATATCACTAATCCGTTTTTTGATGTTTATAAAGCATACTTTGATCTTTCTTTTGATATATAACTCTAAGCAATCGCTCGTCAGTAGCGGTCGTAGCGGATAATTGAAAAGTAGTGTTTTTAAAAAGTGGGCAAAAACAGCGAAAAGTCACGACCTTTCCAGTAAGAATATTTTTCATTGCCGTAAAAAGTTATATATTTTGAATGTTTTTTTTTTGGCATTTGGGAAAAGTATCAAAGTATTAGAAAACGTATAAAATAAAATTATTTATAACTTCTGTGTTACCTTTTGATCATTTTGCTGTTACCATATGGGCACGCTCGTCACAACCCTAGCAAATTCTCTTATTGACATTGTTTGTATGAGCTTTTTTTATGTAAAATTAAATATATTTTATTTGTATATTAATTTGAAAGTGTGTTTAAGTACTTAATATAATAAAAAAAAAGTTTTTTTAATATTCAGATTTTAAATAATTTTTTTACGTGTTTATATACATATTTGCGTACATATTTGAGTATTTTTTGTAGAATGATGTAAATTTTATCTACATATTGGTTTAATATTTTTAAGCTTTTTTCAAGTTAAATATATTTTATCTATATTGTCTTTAAAGTGTGGTTATGTACTTGGTGTACTTCTGAAAAATTAACAGCACCTCTTAAGTTGATTTACACATATCCGTATGTCTGTCCGTTATTTTGATTGGTATGGGCTATTGAAGGAGCTAAATGAAAGCTAGGCGGTCCAAACATTGAATTTATCCCTTGGAGGTCCTAGAAGGAGTTGGTATAGCAAATGGGCGAAATCGATCAACTGCCACGCCTACCTTCCATACAAGTGAAAGTCGAGTTTTACAACAAATGGGAATTGTTGTAGGAAAATTCTCCGTAAGATATATTGTCCGCTTTGCGTCGATGGTGAGTGCCGCAAAAGCTATATGAGCTATACCCCGATCATGACATGACATCATGACGCATACAAAATCCACGTCTAAGATGGCTAGGTCATGCCGAGCTGATGAATGTAAAAAAGACCTACTAAATGGAGCACATGTGAGTACCGTCGGTGGAATGAGCGGAAGATGTCGACCAGGTCTCAGATGGAAGGGTGCATGGTATATATAGGTTTACTTCGACCGGTTGAAACTTACTCAATTGTTTTTTAACAAATTCACATTACGATGAAGACATTTAGGCGAGCATAATTTTATTCGGCTGGACAAGATGATTAGGAGGAAGATGAAGCAGGTACTTCCTACACACAAACAAATATTGCATGTAAAATTGACAAAACCATTTTGTTAATTTTTAACAACAAATTTTTATCGAAATGAATAAATTTTGTCAATCGGACCATTTTTTTTGCTAAATGGAAAATTGGTTTTTCATTGTGATAAAATACCAAATTGTTAATTTGAAAAAAATATATTTGTCGAATTGAATTAATTTATTTTGTTATTTTGATAAATATTTCTTCAAATTCACTGATATTTTATCAACTTAAAAAAATTTTATCACTTTGATAAAAAAAAAATACAAAAATAGTTACAGTAGAAATGACAAACAAATTATCGATATGATGAAAAAAATTTGTTCATACTGATAAAAATTTTTCAATTTGACAAATCAGCTGTGGAAATTTTTGTCGAATTGAAAAATTTGAATCAAGGCTGATTTACATTGTATGAATTGGTTGATACAGCGTATGAATTGTGACACATGAAAAAGAGATGGGAATATTTTGCATTGAAAAATATATTAGTATGACTGAAACAGAGTTGTCAAATTTTTATAGGACGATTGATACCAAATTCTGTTAACCTCCTCTGTTAAGTGTATGAAATTATAGGAGGAGATATGTTAAATACAACATGCTTGATCTTTCTGTATGAACCGTATCGTCTCCTATAAAAATTCCATACAAGATTTCTGAAGTGTCCATAGAAATGTCAACGTTTTTATTTTCAAATTTTGAAATTGTTTTGATAGCGAAATAGTTCTTCACGGCCCTTCCTCCGGTCTACGTACTTCCAACAATAGTTCTACAGCCATTGGCACAAGCGTCGCTCCGCTGCCAAATCCAAATTTTACCGAAGACAACCAAGTGTAATTGGATTATTTGGATATTGTTCCCGAAAATTCATTTTTAATAATGGCCATTTCGTTTTCATTTTTAGTTACCTGGACTTGCGTCTAATCAAGAGTACCAAGCCTCTCATCCAGCCCTTCGAGGTGAAATTATTTGACTCGTAATTACCACCCGCCCTACAATCACTATGTTATTGAAGAGCCTCCAGCAAATGTGAATTTAAATAAAGGCATTCTATCATCCATCGTGCACAATTGCAATTGGCCACGGGTATGCTGGCCAAGGTGATGGCGTATTCTCTGGCCAGAAACGAAACACTGTGTGGTTTTTTTTGTGGCCACAACTGGCTCGGAAGTGTTTGGCAAATTTTGCGCTGTAGTACGGAGCATGTGACACCGCCGGTGTCCTAGTTTGAAATAAAGACAAAAATGTACTTCCCCCCAATTCGATTTGTGAAAGTTTTCAAAAGTTGAAAATAAAATTTATCTATTTTCGTTTTTAAAATTTCCTATAAAAATCGGGGAACGGCCGCAGTGGCGA
The DNA here is from genome assembly GCA_951394025.1 of Heteromyza rotundicornis. Classification (NCBI taxonomy): domain Eukaryota; kingdom Metazoa; phylum Arthropoda; class Insecta; order Diptera; family Heleomyzidae; genus Heteromyza; species Heteromyza rotundicornis. The sequence continues at coordinate 25,395,819 of OX596012.1, forward strand.
CGAATACGATTTGCATTTCTGAATTTGCTTGGGACTCGGGGAATCAATGAAAATGTTTCCAAACAACCCATACAATCTATTCCTGCTGGTGAAAGTCTTAAAACTGCTCCCGAGCTAGAAAATAACGCAATAATCATGAAAGATGTAAATATTTCCAAAAAATATTTATTTTTCAATTTTGAACAGCTGATCTTTGTTTACAAAAAAAAGCAAATAAACTTTGACTATCTGCACTCTTCTTTGCGCATAGAGCGGATCTTCTCTTTTATGGGAAGATTCATACGCTGTATCAACCAATTCATACAATGTAAATCAGCCTTCAAGCTGAAAAAATCTACTATAACAATTTTTGAATTTTTTTTATCATCAAGTCAACTTAGGAAATTTGTGTCAAACTAAAAAATGTGAAAATGATTGTTCGGAATATTTTGCGTAAGTTTTATTTGTGTGCTCGCTCATAATCGTCGCGTTTGCAAATGGGTAAGTAAAAATAGAAATTCAAAACCAAAATATCTTTAACAATTTTACATTTTCAGTTATCAAGTACTGTTTGCTGGAAATTGCCAATACAATGTAAGCAGCAACTTTAATTTGGAGCTTCATTCAAAAATTTTTCTATTGTATTTAAACCAAATATGATAAATGTTATCCAAGTGTAAACCTTTTTTGCTCAGAGCTCGAAGGTCAAGACAATTAAAAAATATATTAACTTTAAGAAAATCTGTATAAAGCTTACATTTGAGCTGTCTAAATCTTTGTCTTTATTCTTAATTTTTTCTTCTTGAAACTGAATATAAAAATATTTTCCGTTATTTTGGTTTTGAGTTGATATAACATATACAAATCTTAGAATGTATATTGTTACTATAGTTACTGGAATGCTAAAAAAATTTTATGTATACATATATATATATATAATAAACATTTATTTTTAGATTCTGCAAAATTAACAAAATGTTTTTCATTTTAATAGAAGCATTTTTCAATATGAAAAAATTTGCTTGAATCAACAAATAATGGAATTGTAATATTGATTACATCTTTATCAAATTAACAAAACAAGTTTTTCAATTTAACAAAAAGATTTTTGTGTTTTATTCAATTTGACAAAATATTTTGTTGAAGAATATCAACTTGATTACTATTGAAAAGGTCAATCGGATCCCTTTCTATGATGACTACCAGGACACTTATCAAGAAAATCCTAGCTGAAAACTGACCTACTTTTCTAACTTTTTTCCTTGGGGCATTAAATTTTTTTTTTTTATGCAAAAATGTGCGTTTTTCAAAAACAAACTACTTTGCTGAAGAAACTTTTGTGATCAAAAATGCTCCTGAATTTATAGAATTTTTTTTAACAAAATTGTTTTTTTAAAAAGCTTTTAGATTTAAAAAAATTGGTCGATTAAAATTTTTTTTACAAAATTAATCTTAAAACATTGCTAAACTTTCAAGAATTTAAAAAAAAAGTAGTTATAAACAATAATATCTTAAATTTTATAATTTTGCTAGGGTTGTGACGAGCAATACCATATGGTAGCGGGCAGGGTGGGCAAACAGCATTTCTAGGTAATCCTGAAAAAAATCTTGGAAAAATTCCTATTATTTCGCTCTCGTCATTAATGGGTTAAACAAGAGTTTTTAGGACAAAACTTAAAACGGCATTGTGTGTTGGGGGCAAAAATTAGAGACCGACCGAAATTCGGTTTCGGTTTTTCGGCCAAAAAAAGCTATTTCGGCCGTGTTTCGGATTCGGCCAAAAAATAAAATATCGTTTTCGGCCAAATTTCGTTTTCGGCCAAAATTTCGATATTTCCGCCGAAAATTTCGGTTTGATACGAAAAATGTAACAAACAAATAACAAAGATTAAATTTTTTTTTTTTTTTAACGACGAATCCCAACGGTCCCACTTACCCGCCCAACCGACCGAGGGGCACATCCGCATGACGCACGAATTTGGTGACCGAACAGCCGTAATCCGGATAACGCTGTGTAACCGATCGCGGGTAAACATATCTTGAAATTCGTTTCAGCTACAGATTAAAATCATCAGCTGATATAACGCATATTAATAAAACGCGAATTAGGTTATGAATGCAAGAGAGAATTCTTTCAAACATAACATAATATAAGATTAACGTGATAATAAACAATAGAATTAAAAGAAAATATTATGAAGCATCAGAATTCATGCATTTGATCAAATATAATTTTTTCTCTACTTTACGATATTAGACTTAACAAAAATACAAATCCAAACATTTAATTTACGCGACAAAGATTACAAATATTAATTTTAGTATTTTATTTTTTTATACGAAATATAAAAAATCAAATACAAATAGAACAGTTAAGTAAACAGTAACGGAACGAATGTGAATTCAGCTAAAAATTTTGTTTTATTTGTATACAATATATGCCCTTTCAATTGATTTCCACGCATTTGATAGTTTGCTTCTAAATTCATCTAATTCATGATCTGAACTTAAAATAATTGATTTCAGCCTACTGATACTCTTAATTATGTACAACTTTATTACATTTATATTCCCAATTTTTTCGGTTTCGGCTTCGGTTTCGGCCGAAATTAAAAAAATGAAAATTCGGCCATTTCGGTTTCGGCCGAAAAAAAATAATAAAAAATTTCGGCGATTTCGGTTTCGGCCGAAATTAAAAAAAGCCATTTTGGTCGGTCTCTAGCAAAAATACATAAGAATAAAGATTTTTTAATTCGATACTGTTCATAAGCATTCCTAAATATCAATATTTTTTCTGAAATTTTTACAGCTTAGCCCTAAAAAACAAACAAACTTAGGGGCGTAATCATTGATCTGGAAAAATTTTTTCCTAAGAACCATCCTCATTAGGCATGTCAATCCCAGGATCCCGGGATCCCGCCTCTTTGATAGTCCCGAAAATCTCGGAATTCGCACTGACTAATCCCGGGATTTTCGGGACAAGTTTTATGAGCAACTTTTCCAAAAATATGCCTTTTATAATAAGAAAAAAATAATCAATTGAATTCTATTTGTTAAGGAAAAATTTATAAATTCAAGAACTTTTTCTATCATGAATAATTTCTTTCTGAATGGTTTAGTTTTAACAAGGACCATAGTTTTTCATCCAAAAAATGTTGATAAGCATTCAGGAAAATACTTCGAAAAGTCGATTTTATTGGTTTGAAAAAATTATTTATTTTGTTTTAAAGAAAAAAATTAAATAAAATTGCGTAAAGGTTTATTGATATACTCGTACATAAACTATATGAGTTATATTAAAATGTACAATACGCATTGCGTGAAGGCAATTTAGGCATATTTTCATTACGTCAACAAATTTAAGCAAAACGGAAACTGTGTGCAAATTAATAGACTATAAAACACTCAAATCCATTTTTTTTAAATGGATATCGCATCAAAAAATACATCGAACATCGTTCGAGACATGAAATACAAGTTCCAGTTCCGCATATTAAAATGTTCGACAAAATATTCCAGTCAAGAGTTGTTCGAGAAATGTGGATCAAACAACACATTTTTAAAATGATCTTATTCTGACTCGATTCCAATCAGTATTTTATCCTACATATTTTAAAGTTATTCAAACTTTTTTCTAATAATCCAAATCATAGGTGTGATAAATTCAATTTAAAAAAAATCCAATAAAAACCTTGAATATATTCAATATTAGATTATTTGCACAATTTCAACAATATTATAGTATGGGTATATTAAAAGAAATTAAATTCGATGTAATATATATAACATTTTTATACTAAATTTTGGTTGAATTGAAAAAATCCAAATCCCTGGACTAATCCCGGGATCCCGCGATTGCATTTTTAAATCTCGAAAATGCCGGGATTGGCAAAGGTCTCGAAAATTGACATCCCTAATCCTAATGTGTATATTCAGATTGGTCTGATGTTTGTAATACCAAGAAGGAGACATGTCCGGTATGGAAAAGTATATATATTCTTGATCAGCGTCACCTCCTGAGTTGATTTAGCCATATCCGTCTGTCCGTCCTTTTTTCTTATAAACACGATTGCAGGAGCTAGAAGAAAGATAGGGGTCCCAAATTTTTGATTTATAATTTTTTGTCCTCGAGTTGGTATTGAAAATGGGCGGAATCAGTCGACTGCCACGCCTACCTCCCATATAAGTGAAAATCGTGTTTTTTAAAATATGTAACCAAATTCCGCTGAAATAGTTCTAAACTTGATACACTGGGGTTTTTGTATATGGAGGTTTCCGGGGTCGCCGATTTCTAATTTGATATTGAAATTTTGGCGGGTCCAAAATGGTTCAGTAGGTGTAGAGAATATATAAGTCGGCCTTAACCGACTGAAACTGACTCACTTGTTTTTACTTAGTATTAGAGTCCGACCGATTAATCGGATTCGGCATCAATTTGCCACATTTTGTACTGTCTTGCCACCAGTTTTTCAATAAATGCTAAATTGGTCACTTTTAAGCCATTTTGTGCGACTTTTCCTCTTTTTTGATTAGCAACTTTATTGTGCATTTCTTTTATGTGACGTTCCTTGTACGTCTTGTTTCAATAATTACATAGTCGTGAAATTCTTCGGTGATAGTAAAAGGCACGGCAGATTTGTACAAAGGGGACTCGATTTAAAAAGTTATTATAACTACATATCGCCAATTCTTGCAATAAAGACACAACTCAAAAAAACAAGGGAGTAAGTTTCAGTAGTGCAAAGCCGACTTCGATATACCCTACACCTACTGGGCCATATTGGTTCCGCCATCTTGAATTTATAAATTCCGACATCGAATTTGAAATCAGGTACCCCAAACACCCCCCTACACCAAATTTCATACTATTTCGGTGAAATCTTATAATTTCCGCCGCCATCTTTAATTTTGAAATTTCTACATCAAATTCGAAATCAACTACCCCAAAAACTCCCCTATACAAAATTGCATACTGTTTTGATGAAATCTTAAAATTTCGGCCGCCATATTGGATCCGCTATCTTGAATTTTGACATTTCGACATCAAATTCGACATCAGCGTACCCAAAAACCCCTAGATACCAAGTTTGGAACTATTTAAGCGGAATATAAGTGAACACACGACGGACAGACTGATAGGGCTAAATCGACTCAGGAAGCCCGACTTATATATACTCTACACCTACTGGATCATTTTGGATCCGCCATCATGAATTTTGAAATTTCAATATCAAATTAGAAATCGGCTACCCCGGAAACCTCCATATACAAAATTTTGAAATTTCGGCATCAAATTCGAATTCAGCGACCTTAAAAACCCCCGTGTATCAAGTTTAGAACTTTTTCAGCGGAATTTGGTTACATATTTTATAAAACACGATTTTCACTTATATGGGAGGTAGGCGTAACAGTCGACCGATTCCGCCCATTTTCAATACCAACTCCTTCGAGAGCAAAAAAATTATAAATCAAAAATTTGGGACCCCTATCTTTCTTCTAGCTCCTGCAATCGTGTTTATAAGAAAAAAGGACGGACAGACGGATATGGCTAAATCAACTCAGGAGGTGAAGCTGATGAAGAATATATATAGTTTTCCATACCGGACACGTCTCCTTCTTAGTGTTTCAAACATCAGACCAAGGTGAATATACCCATACCTCATGAGGTGTAAGGTATAATAATATTGTTGAGAAATCACGATTTCAAATTTTAAATTGGAATTCAAATATGGATTTGAGTTTAAATTTAAATATGAATTTCAGCACTTGGTTTTTAAAAAAGGTTAAAATACATAAAAAATTTATGATATGAATTCGGTCTCTTGACAACACGTAGATAAATATCTGAGCATCCTAGTGGCATTAATAACTTCAAAAACCCGAATTTTGAGGAGTTGTATCTTTATTGCAGTGAATATAAATAAAAAGTATTTACAAGCATATGAAAACGTGGTAGTTTCTTATTTCATTCCATTTTATATTTGACTAGCAGGTCTGCTTTGCTGGCCCTAAATAAGTTTTTTTCGTTGAAGGTAATAATAAATTTATGAAAACAATTTAAAATATTTTTATAGGGTGCCCAAGTGTAGCATTTTGAAATATTGCGCCGATACGCTGCATTTTGCTTAGAGTTGGTGCCACGCCCCAAGAAAAATAGCACATTTTCTCAAAAGAAAATAACAATACGAAGAGGACACCTGTCAAACCGCACAACGCCTAAGTCAACCTTAATCGCCATATATCGGTGTTGCCGCATGAATCCCTTAACTTTATGATATAATTTTTCCTATAAATTTAAATACTTTGAGTTTGTAACACTGTACTTTATTTTAATTTGAAATGCTAAAAATGCATCTCTGATTTGAAACTGAACGAAACATGTAAAACACTGAATTAACTTCATTATTTCACGAACGCTATCGGAGAAAAGGCGAATAAGTAAGATTTAAAAAACTACGCATTTTATGATAAGAAAATTTTAATGTAATTTTTATAGATATTAAAACACTCTTGAAACGCTGTAAACACTGTTAACTACCGATTAAAACAATAGATACCGTTGTATCTATGGTTTTAATCTGGATTATAACTAAAATGGTGTGTTTGTTTTAATATGTTCGCTCATTTTTTCTCCGTGAATTCATGTTCATTCATTGATAATCGCACAGCGCCATCTAATATTTATCTCGATAACTGCTCCATCAGAAAATAACACCAAATGTCTTATTTTCTCATCAAATTTTACGATTTTTCGTGAAGAAAATTTGTTATGAAAACAAATTCAAGTTTTGCTGGTTTTTCCAGAATTTTCCACTCAGAACGATTGCACACAAAAATCCAATCAAAAAAGCCGATTTCGGTTTTTCGAATTTTTCGGAGGGTTTTCCCAAAATTTTCTTTCGTAAAAACATTCTCCTGGCAATTACGAACAACTGATCAAAAATTTATCAAAATCGGCCCAGCCGTTCTCAATTGATGAATTACTATACATTTTTCATCGTCCATTTTTATATATATAGATTTGGGTAGTGGCAAAAAATCCTTAAAATATTCCCTGATTTGAAAAAGTAAAACTGTTTTCAGTTATATTTCAGAACTGAAACAGTTGCAAATCCTAACCAAGCCGTTTCATAATATTGGGGTTCATTTAAACTTTTAAAACTACCGTGAACGATGTAAACCTTGTACTTAGATCTACATGCCTGTAAACATTCCGTTAGAATTTGTATGGGAAAAAGTTTACAACCCTACCGACCCTATTTTGAAGCGTAAACTACTTCGTAGATCTACGCGGTGAATATGGGTTGCCTTTTGCACAAATCATTACATACTAAAAGTAATTAAATGGCATACTGAAAAAGATTTTTAAAGAAAATAAAATTGAAAAAGGTTATCGTGAGATTTAAAAAAAAATATTATTTGCGTTGTGGAACAGATTTAAGTTGATTTAAATTGTTTTCAACATTTTCCCAGCAGGCTTCGCGGTAAACGGGACTTTAAGGCACACCAATTTTGACCACTTTTGTTTTTTAGAAAATTGATAGTTATAGAATATTAAAGAATACTGGGGAGCATTTGTGTTTCTTTTATTTTATGAGAAAAGGTATTTTAAACAATTTGTCATTTTTAAAAGTGCGGAATTTTTTTCTTATCAACATTAATGTTTTTAAATGAGATACAAAAGCTGTTTCCTATATATTATTCTACGCTGAATGCGAATGAAATCATTACAAATACGTAGGACTTTAAAAATAGCTTGGTCTAAAAGTACGTTTCTAAATGTACTTTTCCAAAAGTGTGCAACCACCCTGTCAGCTGTCCCTTATAATAAACAAACAAATGGAAAAGCTAAACGCCGTCGCATAGCTCCTATTATTCAATTTCAATTTGCTAAATTTGTTTAGTTTTTAATTTGTTTCTTAATATGTAAACCCTGGTTGTAGAATATGGAAATGCCACCCTAACCGCAGCAGTCATTTCGTCGATATTTACGATTTTTACACTTCATCGTTCATTTTAAGTTTACATGTTTTACAAGCTTACAAGTTTAAGGGGGTTGTACAGGTTTAAATGAACGCCATTAATATTTTTGACAGCATTTAAACTATCTGTACGAAATTCATCTTTTTGGGAAGTAATTGAGCAGAATTTAGTAAAAGAGCCTACACAAAAAATTCGGCACAAATTAAGAGAATAATTATTTTTTTAAATGTTAATGAAAAATAAATAAAAATAGATTGCTCTTTAATTTTTTTCACGAAAAAATTAAATAAGCACATCAAAGTGTACAGTTTCGTTTCGGTACAGTCCTTATATATGCACGTGGGATTCGAACCCAGGTTCCCAAAAACAGAAACTATCTTCAAAATACACTTAGAATAAAATTTCAACTTTTTTGGTTAAACTAAATAGTTGAAATTTTTACGGAAATAAATTCTCAACTTTTTTGGTTATATTTTTCAACTAAGTGGCTTACAATTTAAACTTTTAGTTTGAGAATTTCAGCCATTAAGTTGAAATTTTGAATATATACTTTGTTCAACCTGAAAAGTTTAAAGTCTCAACCCAAAAAAGGTGAAAATTTGAATTGAAACCTAAACAAGTTGAAGGAGGTTGAAAAATTAAACCTGAATTTTGGACCGAGTAGTCCACACAAAACAAGTTAAATAGAGGGTTAAAAAATCCATGATATTTTCCGTCCCTAGGATAGCAATTCTACTGTTTGAGAATAAATTCGAGAATAAAATCACATTAATGTTAATGTGATTTTAAACTAATCGCTAATCGTTTGAACTCAAAAAACAAATGTGATAGTTTTACTAGAGCTTTATATTCAATTTGTACTAAAAAAGAGACTTGCACAAAGCTTTCTCTCTTATAGCATCACATTAATAAATTTTCTCTCAAAAATCCACAACAGAGAGACAGCATATTCAAAATTTATCCACAGAAAACGAAATAAATAAAATAAAAGAAAGCGGAGCAATACAAACAATTGTATTTCTGCTCCTCAAGGATACTGCAACCCACCACCCACAGAGCACTGAGTAAGTTTCCGCGAGAGCGCATGGGAGCGTTTAGTACTCTGAAATAAACTTTCGCAGCATCCACAAAGAAAAGGGCCCGAGCGAGCACGGCACTGAGATGCGCCATCGATTTTCAGTCAGGTGGAGACAGTTGACGCGAATGGATGTTTAGCGGCTAACGCGGTTCACGAGAAAAGTTGCAAAGTGCTTGCAGAAGAATAAAAGAAGAACACTTCTTTGTAATATTTAAAAGGTTGAATAAATTGTGGTAATTGTTGCCGAAGAAAATAGTAGAAAAGTGAAAAATTAAATTCAATTCGATTGTGAGAAAAGAAGAAATGAAAAAAAACTCAACAAAGTGCAACTGTTTTTCACATATCAAAAACGATAAAGATAGCAAGGCGATATAAGAAAATTTTCATTGTTAACCGAAAAGGTATACCAACGTCGAAAGAAAAAAGCTTGTTCTTCTTCTTGTTCGTCAACTGGTATAGGAATATACTCACCACACCCTGATCCTGTCTGCAGGAGCTAGTACACGAACACGCACACATACCCATACTGATACTAACCCATGTAAAAGCGCAAGCAAAAATGAAGTAGCAAACAGAGGAGCACACACGGACGAATTTCGGGAATTATGAAAAAGTTTCAACTCATTGTTTTTGTTTTTTTTTTTCCATGGCATACTTTAGTGAGATTGTATGGAATCCTGTAGGGTTTGTGAACGAGCGGCGGCTGCTGTGAAATTTATTACGCATAGTGAGCTCAAAACGGAAAGTGCTGTGTAAGGATACAACATTTTCAAATCGAGTGTATGTTGTGCTAGAAATTATATTCATAATGTGAAATATGTATATATAAAAATATAAAACTATATACATAGAAACCGTGACTGAAGAATACTTTCAGTTGAAGGGAAAATATCCAAAAGCCCAAGGGATAGCACAACAAGTCTCACTTAATGTGTAATTTTGTTCCAGGATTTTAGTACCAGTTTGATTCAACTAAAAATTGTTATTAAAATTATAAATTTTGTAATGCAAAATCGTCCTGTGTTGCGTTTTAAAAAATTTTCCATTAAATTTTATGTACATATAAAACAAAACTCGTAATTCAACACGGCCACAGCCTCGAAAATCTCAAAATCATCCAACAACAACTACTGTGCACTGAGAGCAAAAGACGGAGAGCGTGTGAGACATTGCTAAATAAAATGAGAGGAACCTGTTAGAGACGTTGTAAAATAAAGACGAAGAAGGACACTAATACGTTCTCAAACTCTTCCAACTCAACGTCCATAAGGATAATTGTTTGGATTGTAACAGCAGCAGCAACAACAAAAAACATATACATGTATACTAACAAATGTATATGAAAAAAACTAAAGTAGAATAACGAAATCAACTCCTCAAGCAGCAAGCTAAGATGAAATTAAGAAAAAGCACTACGACTACGAAGAAGCGGACAAACACAATAAAAATGTAGGATACTGTGTCGCCAATTCTGGTAGCGAACGGATGTACGAGTAAATGACCGGAATCTGACATAATTCCACAAGCGAAGTTATTTTATTTTTGTTGTTCGGATAGGAAGCACTTAAGAAAAGAACAACCACAAAAACGGGTAGCGAAACTGCAACAGAGATGCTGGGAGAAAGCGAGGGATTTGTCTTCGAACAACAGCATTAGGATAATTAGTTACACAAATTGAATTCGACAAAAAGTTTCTTTTTGGCATACAATTTCAGAAACTATCTTTTTAGCACTAAAAATATTACAGAGAATAGATGAAATTGTATAGAAGGGAGAGATAAAATAAGGCACAATTTGATTTTATAAATTTAAAGCAAATTAGAATTAGTGGCAATGCCAAGTAATCGAGAAAGAAACTAACTTTGGCTACTTTGCTATATTGAAATCCTCATTCGTAAAATGTCTTATAAATTCACAAAAATATTATAAAATCTCGAAATTAAGCAAATAAATATTAACCCACGACCTCTGTTGCCCTCGACCATTTGCAGAAATTCTCGTACACATCAACTCAAATAAAACCAAAGGCAGTTCCAATGTTTGCGCTGAATTTGCCTTTTGTTACACATTTCGCCATCGCCGTGGATGCTGTGTGAACACCAACCACATTTTTCTACTTCGCCTGTCAAACCATCCAAATCATCGCAAATAATAAGGGAAATTAACGCAAACAATACGAATAACGATTCGTTTGGCTCTACTATTTAGCAAGAAAAACCTAAGGGGAAATCTATTACTTACTAAATTACGTTTAATTAAGGTGAGTTAATTTGCTCAATTGTTTGTTTTGATTTACTTGGTTATAATCATTCGAGTGATTAAAAGTTTATATGTATGTACAATATACAATGTATATATGAATGCTACGAGATATAATTTGTATCAGGAATTATGTGTTATACTCACAATGGTTAGAAAATGCAAAATAATACTTAACGGTTCTAACCTATATCATGTGAAACACTCAGGAAAAAATACTGTGGAAATCAGTCGATTGGATTTAGTATAGTGGAAGCTAAATACTGATATTAATACACTGAGAAAAAAAATCCAAAACTGCATGGCTATGATTTGAAACGGGTATCGCTTTGAAAAAATCAACACATCTCAGTTCTAAAATAACGTGAAACTTTTTGTGTACTTTTTTTAAAATGAGGAGAAAATGTTTTAAAATTAAACGGAAATAACAATTTTGTATAGTCGGGTTCAAGTTCAAGTGCAGCTTAAATCAAATTAAGACTGCGATTTTTATACAGCAACAAACAAATTGTATGCCAGTGAAAAATTGTCAATATTCACATTGGCTGTCACACATATATTTACATGACCCAGTTCTGAGAGAAGGTTTCGAATTGCTGTAAGTATACATGGTTGTTTTAAGCAATAGTATTGTACCAGAAAAGCTCACTGATGAGTTCCTTAGTGGGAACGAAATGCGCATATGACTACCTGCTGTCACTAAAATTTGTTGTTGTATAAAAATCGCAGTCTTAATTTGATTTAAGCTGCACTTGAGCTTGAACCCGACTATACAAAATCATTATTAATAAAAAAAGAGTAAACAACAAGTTTTTTAAAATATAACCCTTTAACCGACTAAAAAGCTGAAAATAAATTTCCTTGAAATTAATTTCAGCAATTTCGATTTAAAATTAAGAGTTTTTGGCTACTTTATTCCTAATATCATTGCAGATTTTGAAGTCACCCTTAATTTTAAATCGAAATTGCTGAAATTAATTTCAAGGAAATTTATTTTCAGCTTTTTAGTCGGTTAAAGGGTTATTTTTTAAAAAACTTGTTTTTTACTCTTTTTTTATTTTCCTCTTTTTTTTTTTAAAAATTTTTTCCCCCCCCCTTTTTTCCCCTTTTTTACTCTTTTTCCAAAATGCGAACCTAAGTAAAAAATTTCAGCCTTGTAGCTTACAAAATACGAAAGTTAGGTCTTTAAATTGGCTCCATCCCGCTCCCCTTTGCCCCCACACCCCAAATTTCAACATTGTAGCTTGAAGGAATTGGAAGTTATGCCATGTTTAAAAAAAAAGTTTGAGTCTCCCCACGGCCTCCTACGCCTCTGATGGACCCCAAATTAATAGAATGCATTGTCACCGGAGTTCTATCAGTGTTCCAAATTTCAGCTCTTTAGCTCATGTGGAAGTGTATGAAAAAGCTCGCCGCAGATTTGAGGATATATATATATATATATATATATATATATATAGTCCGCCCAAAGCAAGTTAATATAAGGGTTATAACAAAATGAGCTCTGTAAATATAAAATTCATTAAACTAAAATGTTTTAGGATTGAACGATTTGATTTTCAAAATAGCGCTTTATACAGATTTGCTCAATTTTAAACCAATTTTAAAAAATTTATTTTTTTTGTTTGCAAATATTTAATAAATTTATATTCAGTTAACTTTTTATTTTAATTTTTTCTCAGTGTAGGAAAAACTGATTAGCAATCGTACTTACTTAATAATATTAACCCATTTCGTGCCACGCTGCAAACATTTTCGAATCTATACTTTAAAGTTACTTTTCAAGGGCCCTCTAAATTGGAATCCGTTGTCAAAATGTGTCTACCTGTGATAGTTTCGGCAGGTCAGACTGATTGATTAGTCGAGCAATGGTAGTTGGTCACAACTCACTTTATGCTTAACTTCTGCGAAATCGACGAAATATTTTCGGAAATTCAAGATTATTGAAATTTTGTTCAAAACATTGTAAGTATTTTGTTTCTTTTTCAGGTGCAAATGCACTTTTCACTCCTCGCATATTCTCTTTACCGGTCTATGACAGTGTGGGTATCGATTTTTCCGATACTCGACAAAAAAAAGTATGAAAATTTTCGATAATTGAAATCGACGCCTTTTGATGTGTCGATTTCACTACTCGAACCAAATTCGCACTATCTGTTTGGCCACGTCGCACAGTGATTTGTCGCATAGACAAAATTCAGAAAGTTTGATGTCATCAATTATATAAAATATGGTATTTTTGGAAACGTAATACATTGACTAAAAAGAATATGAACTTTTTTATTTGATTTTGACGTCCGTGGATTATTTTCAAATTAGGGAAATTTGATAACAAATGCTGGAACAAAAAAATTTATTTTTAATAACTTGGCGAAAAAAATTGCGCAAAAGGCATTTTTGGCAAGAATGATACGAACTTTACTTTTTTATAAATGTTATTATTGTATTAAAAAATGAAAAATAAAATAGTTGTCATTAAACTTCGATGTAAAAATTTTTAAGTACCATGAAAAAAAAAGTTTTCCTACAAAAAAACCCAAAAAATTATGGATTGTAAAAAAAAGTGCGTTTAAGTTAGTGAACATTTTTTTTTTTTTTTAAATTCAATGTGTTTTCTTTCAGAAAAAAAAAAGAAATTCACCATTTTTTACCAACTTTTTGAAAAAAATTTTATTTTGTAAATGCCTAAAATTACGATTTTATATCAAAAAAAACTTTTCAAAAAGTTCATAATGTAAATAAAATGGTAAAATGTGATGAATGTATGTACTTTCATTAATATATTGATATTAATGAATGTATAGTAACTAAAAGTTCAATTGAAATATTGTTGATCCAATGTGATTTAATTTGTCTCTATTTTACTCTTCTCTCTTCTTCCTATTGACTAAAGCGGTCAATACCGAATGGTTTTGAGAATCCCGGGTTCTCCAGATTTTTCAGGATTTCTTAGGGTTCGTTACTTTACCAAGCAATGCACATGTTAAACAAATAAAAAAATAAAAAATGTGCCAGAATTATTAAAATTTGAGAATACAGGTAAAATTTATGGTAAAAGTGAATACGTCACTTCGACAAAAGTACACCATCAAGTACACCAATCCGTGAATACCCCTAATAGTAGAATATACATAATATTTTCTTTACAAAGTATTCAAGATTATAAAAATGTATTGATCTTTTCAATAGTTATAATAATAAATTTATTAAAAAGATTTGTTAATGTTTTTGCATTAATGTACCTGCTAAACTACAACTGCTAGCCAAAAACGGTTACCAAATTTGAAATCAGCTAATCAAGAACCACTAGAATCCGTTATTAAAGCTAAGAAACCTTTTTCGAAATTCTGGATTTATTTGAAATCAGCGGGCCAAAACACATTTAGAAACTTAGTTTCAATTAATTCAGAATACTCCTTCGATTTTTGTCCCAAGCTCATATGGAGACAAATCACTGTGCGTCGGCTTCCACTATCGATTCTGTGATAATCGAGTATCGGATTACGCGAACTGGCCCCAGGTCTTATGACATCGTTTGAAAAAAATCAAAGCACATGATAATGACTAATAGATTCTGCTAGAGGGGGTTAAAAAAGAGTACCCGTGTCTCCCAGTTTTTCTAGATCAATTCTAAAAACCGTTTAAATGGCGTTTTTGCAGTTTTCATTTTTTCCTTTACACATAAAAATTCATTAAAAATACAGATTTCATTGAATTTTAAATGTTAAATATGCAGAAACCCCTCTTCTGTATCACGATCGAAAGGTATCGGGTAACATCCCTACCAGGGGCAAGTTAAAGAAAAAATTTTTTCTGTATGACCGCCAATAATTGTAAACATACAACAAAAAGTGATTTCGATGCATATTTATACCCCCACACTCACTGTGGCAGGGTATACTAACTTTGTCACAACGTTTGTAACGCCCATAAGGAGGCGTGTCCGGTATGGAAAAGTATATATATTCTTGATCAGTATCACCTCCTGAGTCGATTTAGCGATGTCCGTCTGTCTGTCCGTCCGTCTGTCCGTCTGTCCGTCTGTCCGTCTGTCCGTCCGCACGATAGCGGTCGCAGTTTTGGAGATATCGACTTGAAACTTTTTTTACATGTTTTTCTCGTGAATACTGAGATCAAGTTCGAGAATCAGCCAAATCGGACAAAAACTGGGCGTGGCTCCCATACACCGAAAAAAAAGGTAAAAATTTTGCAAGTCTTTTTTATTGTTGTATTCGATTGGAAATGTTTAGAAACGTATTTTTGACATGGTCCGAGGTTCCGAAGCCACATATATAAGGTCAAAATGGGGTCTTGAGACCAATTTTTTTTTTTTGGTGGATTTAATTGGAAATTTTTAGAAATGGATTTTGGACATGGTCCGAGGTTCCGAAGCCACATATATAAGGGTCTAAATGGGGTCTTGAGACCAATTTTTTTTTGTTGGATTTAATTGGAAATTTTTAGAAATGGATTTTGAACATGGTCAGGGCTCCAAAACCACCAAAACCACATTTTTTTATGATCGAGGTACTTCTTCCTACTGTGTGGGGGTATTTCAACTTCGGTATAGCCGAAGATAGTCCACTCTCTAGTTTTTAGTAAGAAAACTTTTTTCGTTGAATTTGTCTTTTTTTCATTTGAAAACAAAAAAAAACACATTAAACACAAAAATTAATTTCAAAAATGCAAAATTGCATGTTTAAAAAAAATAAATATTAGCTTGAACGCATAACTGACACAAGCTCTTATTTTCCAAAAATTAGTATTACAAATGCAGTAAACTCTGCAAAAAAACTCTGTTTGGCTCTACTCAAGCTGCGTCTATAAGGCACAATATTCATGTCCGATTGGGAATTCTTCTTTCTTTGAATCCCAACGATTCAACTGAAGATGCGCGAATGGTAAATTGCAGAAGTTGGTGAAAATTTAAATTTAACCAATAATTGCTGTAAAAGAACCTAAAATTTCTGTACAGCAACAATTTTTATACCCCCACACTCACTGTGGCAGGGTATACTAACTTTGTCACAACGTTTGTAGCGCCCATAAGGCGCTATATACACTTTTCCGGTATGGAAAAGTATATATATTCTTGATCAGTATCACCTCCTGATTCGATTTAGCGATGTCCGTCTGTCTGTCCGTCTGTCCGTCTGTCCGTCCGCACGATAGTGGTCGCAGTTTTGGAGATATCGACTTGAAACTTTGGGTACATGTTTTTCTCGTGAATACTGAGATCAAGTTCGAGAATCAGCCAAATCGGACAAAAACTGGGCGTGGCTCCCATACACCGAAAAAAAAGGTAAAAATTGTTCAAGTCTTTTTTATTGTTGTATTCGATTGGAAATGTTTAGAAACGTATTTTTGACATGGTCCGAGGTTCCGAAGCCACATATATAAGGGTCTGAATGGGGTCTTGAGACCAAAATTTTTTTTTTGGTGGATTTGATTGGAAATTTTTAGAAATGGATTTTGGACATGTTCCGGGCTCCAAAACCACCTATAATTGGGTCAAAATAGGGTATTGAGACCACATTTTTTTATATTCGAGGTACTTCTTCCTACAGTGTGGGGGTATTTCAGCTTCGGTATAGCCGAAGATAGTCCACTCTCTAGTTTATTGTTGTATTCGATTGGAAATGTTTAGAAACGTATTTTTGACATGGTCCGAGGTTCCGAAGCCACATATATAAGGGTCTAAATGGGGTCTAGATGGCGGAACCAATATGGCCACCAAAATTTTAAGATTTCATCAAAACATTATGAAATTTTGTATCTTGGGGTTTTTGGGGTCGCTGATTTCGAATTTAATGTCGGAATTTAAAAATTCAAGATGACGGAACCAATATGGCTGCCGAAATTTTAAGATTTCATTCAACAGTATGAAATTTTATATAGGTGGGTTTTTGGTAGGGATGTGACGGAGCTGCGCATCTGCCTCCGCATCCGCGGAGAACCCGCACTAAATTGACATCCGCAAATCACACATTTAAAACATCCATGTATGCGGATCTTTTCAACTTATAGCTTTTTGCACTTTTTTAAAACTTTTTACTGTGTTTTTGGTTTTTTCTCACAAACTATAGGCGATCTGTGCACTTAAGGTTCATAGACCTTAAGTCCGTTTGCGAAGCGGACATAAAGTCCATGGACATTATGTCTGCTTGGAACTGACATAATGTCCATGGACATTATGTCCGTGGACGTAATGTCACCCCACCCGTTACTGCCATTGTCATTAAAATCGCGAATAGGTGTTTTATTGTACGAAAATATGTACTTCAGTGGCACCATCAATAGTCGATACAGTTTTTTCAATGAAAAAATTGTGCAAATGAAAAACAATAAAGAATTAAAAAATTGTTAAACAAACAAGCATAATATTACCGATATATCGCAAGTTGTACTTTTTTCGAAAATCATACTACAAAAGAATCTCTCTCTGGTGCATTTTTCCACATTAGGCTTGCCACACACAGGGTTTTTGCCCGGAGACTCCGGGAATCTAACCAAATCTTAGTAATTTTTTTTCCACAGGTTCAGTAATTTTTTGTTAATTTTAAAACGAAAAAACAAACAAAAAGCATTTGCTCCAAATTAAGTCGTTTTGCTGCAAATAATAAATAAGTTTGTAATAATTTAAAAAGTTTCCAACAAAAGTATTGCATTTTACATTTATTGGAAACGTTTTTAAATTGCTGCAAATTAAAAACTAATTTCTAATATACGTTTACATCTTTAAACTCGAATTCGATATAAGCTTTGTTTTTATCGACAGAACGAATGTTGCTCAGTGTCACAATGTGTATGCGCTTATAAACTTTACGTCCCGCGTTCGAATCCTGGCTGAGCTGAAATTTTTTATTATACCCCCACACTCACTGTGGCAGGGTATACTAACTTCGTCACAACGTTTGTAACGCCCATAAGGAGGCGTGTCCGGTATGGAAAAGTATATGTATTCTTGATCAGCATCACCTCCTGAGTCGATTTAGCGATGTCCGTCTGTCTGTCCGTCCGTCTGTCCGTCTGTCCGTCTGACCGTCTGTCCGTCTGTCCGTCTGTCCGTCCGCACGATAGCGGTCGCAGTTTTGGAGATATCGACTTGAAACTTTGGATACATGTTTTTCTCGTGAATACTGAGATCAAGTTCGAGAATCAGCCAAATCGGATAAAAACTGGGCGTGGCTCATTTTTTATTGTTGTATTCGATTGGAAATGTTTCGAAACGTATTTTTGACATGGTCCGAGGTTTCGAAGCCACATATATAAGGGTCTAAATGGGGACTTGAGACCAATTTTTTTTTTTGGTGGATTTGATTGGAAATTTTTAGAAATGGATTTTGGACATGGTCCGGGCTCCAAAACCACCTATAATTGGCTCAAAATAGGGTCTTGAGACCACATTTTTTTACGTTCGAGGTACTTCTTCCTACTGTGTGGGGGTATTTCAGCTTCGGTATAGCTGAAGATAGTCCACTCTCTAGTTTTTTTTTTTATTTCAACGAATGTTGAATGAATGTGGTAGCAAACGAATGTTTTTTGTCTAATTTTTCGTTTCTTACAAACGAAATCGACTCCAGGTGGGAGTCGAACCCGATACCTTCCGATCGTGAAGCAGAGGTCTTAGCCACTGCACCACGGCCACCACACTTGATATACTCTCTCAGATATCTGCTACATCACAAAATTACAATTGAAGTGCCCCACAAGCGCAGTGGACCGATTCAGTGTTATAACAGACAAGAATACGGCCACACAAAGTCTTACTGCACTCTTCCCAGCTTGTGCGTAATTTACTGCGACCTTCACGAAACAGATTTGTTCACAAAAAAAAGAAGAGGATTCGGCTAACAAAAAATGTAGTAATTGCGGTGGCAATCATACACACAAAAAAAAAAGTCGGTAGATTTAACCGAAAAAGACGGTTAAAAACGCTCCAACCCTTCTTCGTCGGTTAATCTAACCGATGAGAAGTGGTTGATTTACTTTAATGATTTGTTGGTTTACAATTTTTAACATACAGCAAAAATTGGTTTCGATACATATTTTTTTAGTAAGAAAACCATTTAAATTTGTTGGCTTACAATTTTAAATTGTAAACATACAACCTTTTTTTTCTGTGTACTGCAATCTATAGAGGCTGCGCAGTCTATCAAAGCTACTTACAAAAGACGAAAAATGTAGCTCAAAACATGAAACAAGGAAAACCAACAAATTTTCGCCGCCATACGCTGCCCAAATTCTCGCTTAAACAAGGCGTTTCCTATACCAGCGCATTAAAAAGCAGTGACTCTGTCCCTGTGCTAACGCAACCTACTCCTCCAAGCAGTAGTCTTGAACAAACCCTACAAATATTTTACAAAATATGTCTCAATTTATGTCCAGTATTCAAAATATGATGCAAGAAATTATTAAAAATCGAAGTCTCTTACTACAACACCTCATGTCTAAAGTCTAGACCATGAGTGGTTTAAAAATATCATTTTGGAATGCAAACGGCATGTGTCTTCACAAACTAGAACTTCTCGAGTTCTTGAAAGAGTCCAGCATAGACGGTATGCTAATTTCTGAAACTAACTTCACTAAAAAACCCCATGAATACTTAAAATCATAATCATCATCATTGGATCCTTTAACTCCTCGGGGAGCATAGCGCCTCCACAAAACATTTCCATCTCGTACGCTTTTTCGACATCATTTTTATGTCGCTCCATGATTTGCCAGAGTCTTCAATTTCCTTCTCTAGGCTTCGCTTCCACGTTGTTTTTGGACGTCATCTTCTCCTACTGCCCTGCGGGTTCCATTCTAGAGCCTGCCGACATATTTCATCCGGCGGTTTTCGGAGCGTATGCCCAATCCATTTCCATTTACGCAGCTTGATGTCATTAGCGATTGGAACAATTTTGCATCGCCTATAGAGTTCATCATTAGAAACAACACCAGATTCTTAAAATCAGGGTTGGCAACCAAACCGTAATCGAAACCGAAACCGAATGAAACTGATTCATTTTAGGGAGCGAAACCGAAACCGATTCGTCGTAAACGACTGAATGGGTTTAACCTCAACCAATTGAAAAGGTTTCGGGTTTGTTGCCAGTGACTTCAACGCCAAACATATATACTGGGGCTCTCTCCTAATATCACCAAAGGACAGGCTCCTGTTGAAAACTGTCAACAGACTCGCCCTTGACGTAGGCAGGTCAACTTAATGGCCATCTGACAGTCGAAAAACTTCCGACGTAATTGACTTTGAAGTATTTGAAACCGTAAAAAGGAGCCAATTGGCCATATAATCTTCTCTAGATCTCTCATCAGACCATACGTCTACTATTATTACAACAAAGTACGCGCTAAGTTCAGAGGTCTATTCAGCAGATAAATTAACCAGTAAACTCACAAACTGACTCAAATATAGGCAGTATATAAGCTCCCACATTAACCCATATGTGTCACTAAAAACGAAAGATGAAATAAACACAGCTGTTAGTAATTTTACACTCTTGCTTTCCCAGGCAGCTGCAGCGTCCACTCCCGCCCAATCCCAAATATCTCAAAAGGTGCAGCTTTTGCCAACCACCTAAAAACCGTATTCACCTCAAACGCAACCACTGGTAATATCCCATTACCCAATATACCTAGCACAGTAGCGATTAAAAAAAAAAATCATGGAGGCAATAAACAAAAGCTTGGACCTGAAAAAGACCGGGACCGGACTACTAGCTCAAAAGCAGCAAAGGCCTTATGGTTGTAATAAGAGGTATAGACTCTTTCATCGAATGCGATGAACTAAAAGCCGCATTAACAGAGCAAAAATTTCAGGTCAGATCTGTATCTAACATAAAAAACAAAGATAAGTTACCCCAACCCCTCTTCCGCATTGAACTTGAATTTGACCCCAAGACTCTAAAAAAAGGCGAACCCCACCCCATATATAATCTGCGGTATTTATTACACCGTAAAGTCAGTGTTGAGGAGCCACGTAAAAGCCGTGATCCAATACAATGCCAAAAATGCCAAAAAAAATATTGTACACTTCCCAGTGTTTGTGTTATTTGTGGTGACTTGCACCAGACCCAATTATGCCCGAAATCTAGGAACGATGCAGCCGTTAGACATTGTAGTAACTGTGGTAAAAATCACACTGCAAATTATAGAGGATGTGTAGTCTATAAAACACTTAAAAATAAGGTTTCTTCCCAAACGAAGGCCTTCAGGGCAACAACTGCGACGATGTCAAACCCTACTCCAGCCAATATTGCCCAGATGAAATCATACCCACCACTCCAAGGGAATGGAGCTATGACTGTACCACAACAACAACCATTTTCATACGCAAATGTACTCAAAGGTAATAACCAAGACCCACCACTTACTCAACCTGCTCAACAGAACATTGGCCTTGAACAAACACTCCAGATGTTTATGCAAAACATGTCGCAGTTTATGAACGGCATGCAAACTATGATGCAAGAGATATTACGCAATCAAAACATGCTAATCCAGACCCTTATAAATAATAAAACATGAATGCGATAAAAATATCCTACTGAAACGCGAATGGCTTATGCCAACATAAATTGGAACTTATACAATTCCTCAAGTCATACTGTATAGATGTAATGCTAATTTCAGGGACCCATTTGACCCAAAAACACATTTTTAATATACCCGGATACAAGTTTTACGACACTAAACACCCAGGTGGTAAAGCTCGTGGCGGATCAGCGATTCTAATTAAAGGCAGAATCAAACACTATGTTTTACATGAATTTTGCACCGAGTATTTGCAAGCCACCAGCATATGCATTGATGAATACATAAAGGGACTAACAATATCGGCAATTTACTGTCCACCCAGCTCCAAAATAACTGAACAGCAGTTTCAGACATTTTTTGCAACCCTTGGCCCAAAATTTCTCGTAGCTGGAGATTTTAATGCCAAACACGCTTATTGGGGCTCTCCTCTGATTTCGCCCAAAGGAAGACTACTATGGAATAGCAAACTCGGCCTTGATGTGGTTTCGTCAGGCACGCCAACATACTGGCCATCAGACAGACGCAAAATTCCAGATGTTATTGATTTTGCAGTAATCAAGACCCTTAAACGAACTCAACTAACCATTGAGTCTTCAGTGGAACTCTCGTTTGATCACACACCCACTATTATTACAGTAAAATATGCGCCAAATTCAGAAGTCAACCCACCCGACAAATTCACCAGTATGTATACGAATTGGCTTAAATTCAGAAAATTTATATCACATTACCCTGCATGTGTCACTGAAAACTGAGGAGTAATTGAATGCGGCAGTGAGTAACTTTACCCTTCAAACGCAGCACTGGCAGCTACCCCAAAAATCAATAACACTAACCAAAAACTAGAGAGTGGACTATCTTCGGCTATACCGAAGTTGAAATACCCCCACACAGTAGAAAGAAGTACCTCGAACATAAAAAAATGTGGTCTCAAGACCCTATTTTGAGCCAATTATAGGTGGTTTTGGAGCCCAAACCATGTCCAAAATCCATTTCTAAAAAATTCCAATCAAATCCAAAAAAAAAAAAAAAATTGGTCTCAGGACCCCATTTAGACCCTTATATATGTGGCTTCGGAACCTCGGACCATGTCAAAAATACGTTTCTAAACATTTCCAATGGAATACAACAATAAAAAAGACTTGAAAAATTTTTACTTTTTTTTCGGTGTATGGGAGCCACGCCCAGTTTTTGTCCGATTTGGCTGATTCTCGAACTTGATCTCAGTATTCACGAGAAAAACATGTAAAAAAAGTTTCAAGCCGATATCTCCAAAACTGCGACCGCTATCGTGCGGACGGACAGACGGACAGACGGACAGACGGACAGACGGACAGACGGACGGACAGACAGACGGACATCGCTAAATCGACTCAGGAGGTGATACTGATCAAGAATATATATACTTTTCCATACCGGACACGCCTCCTTATGGGCGTTACAAACGTTGTGACAAAGTTAGTATACCCTGCCACAGTGAGTGTGGGGGTATAAAAAGGAATTTGTGCCACAAAATATAGCTGCGCTCTTAACAGAAAAGAGATCCATAAGGCGTGATTGGCAAAAGTTCAGATCACCCTATCTGAAAAAAAAACTGACCTACATTACACGAAAACTCCAAAATGAACTGAAGGCGAAAAACGAGAATGATCTGCATCAATTCATGGAAAAGCTTACGCCGACGAGCTCAACAAATTACTCACTTTGGCGTGCCACAAAAAATTTAAAACGACCCATTATTGCAGAATCGCCAATTCGTTTACCCAACGGAGACTGGGCGAGAAGTGATGCCGAAAAAGGTACTGCTTTTGCAAGTCACCTAAAAAATTTATTTACTCCAAACCCCCCAAATGCAAATTACCCGTTACCACAGCTCGCAACCCGGTCAAATTTTAACCCACTACTCATCAGAAGAAAAGCACTTATGGACGATATTGCCAAGTTGAACCCAATAAAAGCTCCAGGACATGACTTAATAACGGCTAAAATGGTGAAAGAGCTGCCATCAATTGCTGTTACTCACTTATTGCATATATATAATGCTATATTAAGAATAGGTCACTACCCAACTGACTGGAAGCTGTCGCAGATCACGATGATCCCAAAACCGGGAAAAGACCCTACAAACGTGAGTTCATATCGCCCAATAAGCTTACTCTCTACCCTATCAAAACTTTTTGAGAAAATTCTGATAAAAATGATGTTACCCACAATACTCGCTAAAGGTGAAATACCCAATCACCAATTCGGATTTAGTGAAAAGCATGGCACAATTGAACAGGCTCACCGCATTGTTGAATTGATCAAAAAAACATTCGAGAAAAAGCAATACTGCTCAGCAGTATTCCTCGACATCACCCAAGCCTTTGATAAGGTATGGCATAGAGGATTGATATCCAAACTACAGAAACTATTACCCGCAAGCATGCACATTTTGCTTGACAACTACTTGACCCACAGAAAATTTGTAGTTAAACATAAAAG
The DNA here is from genome assembly GCA_951394025.1 of Heteromyza rotundicornis. Taxonomy (NCBI): domain Eukaryota; kingdom Metazoa; phylum Arthropoda; class Insecta; order Diptera; family Heleomyzidae; genus Heteromyza; species Heteromyza rotundicornis. The sequence goes on from OX596012.1 coordinate 25,420,141, forward strand.
TTTCGTTTCTCGTAGATTTGATATTCTTGCCGGTGTACCCCAAGGCAGCGTCCTCGGACCCCTGCTGTATATACTCCATACAGCTGATATGCCCACTTATGATCAGACCCTCATCTCAACATTTGCCGACGACACCGCAATATTGTGCTCACACTCAGACCCCAAAATTTCATCACAACACGTGCAACAGCATTTAATCACTTTGGAACATTGGTTACCTCAGTGGAGAATTAAAGTCAATGAGTCTAAGAGCGTTCATCTAACCTTCACCCTAAGGAAAGATACTTGCCCCACCCTTAAAATAAATGGTAGTGTAAAAGGCACATCAAAGCTAAAAATACACAAATCAAATTAAAAAAAATCGAATTAAATTGGCTCCTTTCGAAACAGTCAAAACTCAACACAAAGTACAAAACCCTTTTATATAAAAGCGTAATTAAACCCATATGGACATATGGGGTTGAGCTCTGGGGAACAGCATCTCCATCAAATGTTGAGAAACTACAAAGAATGCAGTCGAAAGTTCTGCGTCAAATCGTTGCAGCTCCATGGTATATAAGAAATGCACAAATCCATCGAGATTTACAAATACCGACAATTTCCGATGAGATCCCTAAGCGTACATCAAAGTACAAAGATAAGCTTAAGCTGCATCCAAATATTCTAGCTAGAAATTTGTTTAGACCCACCCGACCCCTACGTCTAAAGCGTAACTATTCTATAGCTTTTGAATAGATAGTCCCGTAACCCTCAGCAACTCCAACATACCGCATATGACGCCATCAGGACGATGCCAACATCCATCGATGTCAACATCGCCTTGATGACGCCCCTATGAATGATAACTACATAGGTTGTCCAAATCGTTGGATTAGGTCAACTAGTAAATTATAATGTGAAATTTGTATTTAATGTGAAATTTGTACCGTTAAAAATTATTGTTAGTTCTAAATTTAGAAGATCCAATAAATAAAAATGAATTTATAAATAAAAAAAACCTGGAAAAATCCCAGCAATGTGACTTCATACCGCCCCATAAGTTGGCTCTCTGTGTTATCGAAACTCTTCGAAAAACTTCTAATAAACTTGATTTCACCCAAAATTACAGAAAAACTAGAGAGTGGACTATCTTCGGCTATACCGAGCTGAAATACCCCCACACAGTCGGAAGTAGTACCTCGAACATAAAAAAAATGTGGTCTCAAGACCCTATTTTGAGCCAATTATAGGTGGTTTCGGAGCCCGGACCATGTCCAAAATCCATTTCTAAACATTTCCAATCAAATCCACCAAAAAAAAAAATTGGTCTCAAGACCCCATTTAGACCCTTATATATATGGCTTCGGAACCTCGGACCATGTCAAAAATACGTTTCTTAACATTTCCAATCGAATACAACAATATAAAAGACTAGAAAAATGTTTACCTTTTTTTCGGTGTATGGGAGCCACGCCCAGTTTTTATCCGATTTGGCTGATTCTCGAACTTGAGTATTCACGAGAAAAACGTATACCCAAAGTTTCAAGTCGATATCTCCAAAACTGCGACCGCTATCGTGCGGACGGACAGACGGACGGACATCGCTAAATCGACTCAGGAGGTGATGCTGATCAAGAATATATATACTTTTCCATACCGGACACGCCTCCTTATGGGCATTACAAACGTTGTGACAAAGTTAGTATACCCTGCCACAGTGAGTGTGGGGGTATAAAAATCGAATTTGCGCAGCACTACTAGAAAATTACGTCAAAAATACATTTTACATTTTTGATATTTCGAAAACAATTTTTAAAATCAAATTCTGACTATGTTATAATGAACTACTACCAAAAATTAAGATTTTATTTGGTTTTTTTTGTACGCCAATTAATTTTTACGATACGCGAACAACTTTGAGTCGGTTCGTGTCCGGTATGGAAAAGTATATATATTCTTGATCAGCATCACCGCCGGAGTCAATTTAGCGATGTCCGTCTGTCCGTCTGATCGCCTGCCCGTCTGTCCGTCCGCACGATGGCGGTCGCAGTTTTGAAGATATCGACATGAAACTTTGAGAACTTCATGAGTACTTCGAAGGCAAGAGTCGAATATAAGTTATTCACAAATTATGCAGCACATGTTGCTTTGAGAGCGAAAACGAGACAGCCATATTTCATAATTTTTCTCTCTTGCATTAAATGTCATGTTGTTTCAGAATTATGAAATATTGGCAGCATGGTTGCATTTCGGCTAGACTTGGGAAATTGAGCGACCATTACCATTACCATTACCATTATAGGTAATGAAATTTTATTTCATTACCATTACCATTACTGCAATGCAATGGACGCACTCAGGAGCTGTCCTAATCCCACTTGACATGAATCATCCATAAAATGTCCAAGGACGCACTTAGAAGCTGTCCTAATCCCACCTGACATGATTCATCCAAAAAATGTCCAAGGACGAACTCAGAAGCTGGCCTAATCCCACCTGACGAGATTCATCCAAAAACACAGAAATAGTAATTGTTGTTTGTGTTTTCCATATAAAAAAAATAGTTTTTTTACCACGTTTTTGGGTTAGATTAACCTATCTTTTTTCTTTCGTGTACCTCATGAAGTGTAGGGTATAACTCGATCACCAGTTTGCCTTCCGCGAAAAGCACGGCACTATATAAAAAAATTTTGAAAAGAAACAGTACCGCTGTTTTCCTCGATATCACCCAGGCCTTCGATATAGTCCGGCACAAACGACTTTTTTACAAATTACAGCATATTCTCCCCGCTAATATGCACTGCCTACTTAAAAACTATCACACGAATAGTAGTAAAATATAAAAGCTTTGTCTTCCGAAAATACGAAATACTGGCAGGAGTACCACAAGGTAGTGTCCTTGCACCCCTGCTATATATTCTCTATACTGCAGATATGCCCAAAAACGATAGGACCCTTATATCGACTTTTGCTGACGACACTGCTATCCTGTGCTCTCACTCAAACCCAGACATGACAACTCTTTACGTGCAAAAACATTTGGACTCTCTAAGTAATTGGCTATCAAACGAATCAACGAATTCAAAAGCTGCCACTCAAGCTTCACCCTAAGAAGGGGCACGTGTCCTGCTCTGAAGATAAACGGCCAAGTTGTCCCTGAAAGTTCCGAAACAAAGTATCTTGGAATGCAACTCGATCGCCGACTCACATGGTATAAGCACATTCAATTGGATCATCTCAAATGCATCTAAACCAGTGTCGGGCATTTTCGAGTTTCCTATGTACGCGTTCATAGGCTTCAATTCGCTGGCAACGCAATGCTTTCACACGTACACTATAAGCATTTTCGTCAAACGCGCTAAACCAGTGTCGGGTAAACCAACACATAAAAATGCATACTTGTGTGTGTGCCTGAGAGAGCGCCACTCACGTTTGGCACGTTTGGCGCGTTTGACGAAGATGCTTATAACGTACGTGTGAAAGCATTGCGTTGCCAGCGAATTGAAACCTATGCACGCGTGCATAGGAAACTCGAAAATGCCCGACACTGATCTAACCTAAATCTCACATACGAAGTCAAAATATACAAAAGTATAATAAAACCCATATGGACATATGGAATTGACCTCTAGGGCACTCCCTCGAACGTGAAAAAACTTCAGAGAGTCCAATCTAAACTCCTGATTTATAAGAAATGCAAACATCCCCAATGATTTGAATATTTCTGCAGTAAAAGACGAAATTCCGAAACTTACCTCGTACAAGCAGAAGCTCACAGTTCATCCAAATATTCTAGCTAGGAATTTACTGGGACCTCTGAATCCCTCACGACTCAAAAAAGACTAATATATTCTCCAAATATTAGTTACGACAAAAAATACAGAAAAAAAAATTCCCCACAATCATTCCCTGATCATTGTGAATAAAGAGAGAGAGAGAACAAAAACTCCATATAAAAACTCTTCCCTCAATTAAATAAATATTGTAATATAAAAAAACAGTTAGGGGTATTTCCTATTTTGATAAAGGAAAAATGGTATTTGTTTCCTTTGCCGAACAAAAAAGTAATGCTTTTTGTGTGATTTTCAGTGCGAATATACTGGCAACAATGCTTTGATGGTAAAGTTTGAGTACCATTACCTCATAACCCCCCCCCCTTTGCTACGTACCTGGTGAGTAGGTACAGTCCTGTTCCAAGACCGGACATCCTTCATATAATTTTTCCCAAATTTGTATGAAATTACGATCTTCAACCTAAATAATTATTGATTGGATATACAAATATATTTTACTAGATTAAATTATTGATCCATGTCTAAATCAATGTTCGGTTTACTTTAAGTAATAAATTAAACTAGTTAATGGTTTTACCTAGATGTGCATTAGCATTCCCCACAAAGAACTGCTTAAAAAAATCATGAACCAATTGGGAACTTCACCATACATTCGGTGCCATTTTATTTCAAATATGTACTTTGTCGAAACACTTTCGAAACAATCAAGCAGCTTAACGAGCGCTTCTTAAAAGTACTTAAGTGACAGAGACAAAAAGGTGCCAATTGACAATGAAACCGAAATGTGATGCGCCACAATTGCAACACGTTGACGACAGCTGCCAAACTCAAGGGGTACGATTTCGTAATCGAGCATTTGAAGAACTTTACTTATATATTGTAAACCAATGAGGAATTCCTTTTGGTGGGTGTGAATAAAGGTGTTAAATGAAATTCTGCTAATCATTTTTGCTCAAAAACTAAATTGTTCCACTAACACTGTTGGTTTTACTTTTAAATCACTTCAAATCTTTTAAACTAGAGAGTGGACTATCTTCGGCTATACCGAAGCTGAAATACCCCCAAACAGTAAGAAGAAGTACCTCGAACATAAAAAAATGTGGTCTCAATACCCCATTTTGAGCCAATTATAGGTGATTTTGGAGCATGGACCATGTCCAAAATCCATTTCTAAACATTTCCAAAAAAAATCCACCGAAAAAAAAAAATTGGTCTCAAGACCCCATTTTGACTCTTTTATATGTGGTTTCGGAACCTCGGACCATGTCAAAAATACGTTTCTAAACATTTCCAATCGAATACAACCATAAAAAAGACTTGAAAAATGTTAACCTTTTTTTCGGTGTATGGGAGCCACGCCCAGTTTTTATCCGATTTGGCTGATTCACGAACTTGATCTCAGTATTCACGAGAAAAACATGTATCCAAAGTTTCAAGTCGATATCTCCAAAACTGCGACCGCTATCGTGCGGACGGACAGACGGACATCGCTAAATTGACTCCGGCGGTGATGCTGATCAAGAATATATATACTTTTCCATACCGGACACGCCTCCTTATGGGCGTTACAAACGTTGTGACAAAGTTAGTATACCCTGCCACAGTGAGTGTGGGGGTATAAAAGCGAAGTTAATTTTAATTTTACAATAACAAGCAAAAACCAGTTTCGCAATTTTTGCCATTCGCGCTTCTTCAGTGGAATCGGTTTGATGCAAGGAATGAATAATTCTGTGTTGTACCATGACTTTTTCCCCAAGACGCCTCTATGGCTTGGATTAACAAAAATTGCCGAAAGAGTGCTGATGAGGATTTTGTGGCTAAAATCGGAAACAGCTGTACACTCTGCCAAGGCTGGTTTTTGCTTGTTGTTGTAACAACCTATTTTGCCAAATAATTTTTTGGTAAAAATGAGCTATAGCCCAAAAATAAATAATAAATATTCTCCAAATACATAATTAAACCCCTTTTGGCACCATAATTTCAAAAATACCAATAAAATGTTGTCACACAGAAACATGCGACCAACACACAACAAACACATCAACAAAGGCAGCATCGGCACCAGAAGAACGGAGCCACTTCAAATGCATTAACGCAGCAATTGCGTCCTCAACCTTTGAGGAATTTTAAAGCACATTTGAAATTTAATTAAAAACTTGTGCTGCACGCGTTGCATGAAATTGCTTTTGCACAACCTCAAAAGGATCATGGTGCTGCGTGTGTTATATGTATGTGTCGGTGTATGTGTGTTTATGGTTGGTTTAAGTTCAGTTCGTGTTGCTGCTGTTGGTGGAGGTAGTGGTAGCGGCGATTATGTTGCACAGACATTTTTACTTTGTTGCAAGCTACATTCTAATACACAATTGCAAATATGTTGTGCAACATGCGGCATGGTAATAAATGCAATCGTAAATGCATTAAGCGTGTAAGTCCAAAGGTAAGCGAATATTAGGTCAATCAGTTGGGTGGGAACAGGTACACTACAAGAATTTTTTGTTTATTGGTAACGAAAAATTAGACAAATTTACTTTGTTTGTTGCTTCGTTTGCAACCAACCTTGTATAAACGAAAAAAAATTCCACTCAGACAGAATTTGAACGCGTGATGTAAGGTTTCTAAGATCAGCACATACATGTTGTGCCACTGAGCTACTTTCGTTCAGGTCGATAAAAACAAAGCATATTTCGAATTCGATTCTAACAATGTTTATTACAAATTCGTTTTTAGTTTTTATTACTTGCGGCAAAATGACCGAGAAAAAAATTGTTGGTAAAATTAACCAAAAAAGTACAAAATTTCAAAATGTTTGAAATATTAAATTTTTAACCGACAAAATTTTTAAAAAATAGTATAAATAACCGAAAATATTGTTGTTTTACAGAAATTGTAGGTTCTTTTACCGCAATTGTTGGTAAAATTTGAATTTTTCACCAACTTGTGCAATTTACCAATCGTGCATCTTCAGTTGAATCGTTGTGATGCAAAGAAAGAAGAATTCTCTATAGCAAAGCTGGGCATAGTTTATTGAGAAATTAACTTCGTTAACGCGGTAAAAGTTAATCAAAAATTTAACTTTTTTTTTACAAAAAAAAAATAAAGAAACATTTTAACTATATTCAATTGAACAGACCCTTTTTCCTATCGGTTTCAGCCTTCTATATGCAAATTTGCTTTCAAATAAATGTTACAAATTTTAATCAAACGTGAAATTTCGTGTATGAAACAATCTATTTATATTCATATAAAGGCATACAAATGGCGTTAGCAGCTTTTCGCCATTTTGAGAAATTTGAGAAATCTAAAATACGATGTCAACATCCTGACATTGTAAACCTCATTGTGTTTAGAATGGTCCATTCATACATAAAAATAGAATATATTCGAAATATATCGGCCTGTGTATCTAATTGTTTTGTGAAATAATTTTTAAATTAAATGTCAGTTCAAAAATAGTATGAATTCTTATTTCTACCTTTTTCTACATTCAATATTTAAAAAAAAATTTCGTTTTAAAGTTAACTAATGTCAATTAATCGAAGAAATTTAACTTAACTAAATGAAAAAGTTAATGGTTTTCAAAATTAACTGAAACGTTAAAAGTTAACCAAAAATTTAGCTTCGTTAATTAACTATTAACTAATTAACTAGTTAATGCCCAGCTTTGCCCAAGACTTTAAAAACGAGATAATTTACTTTTCGAACAAAAATTTGTTGCAACATCATTTCTACTACGAATATATATGATATTTGATAACTAAAATTAACACGTTTCCACAAAATGCAATATTTCAATATTTCATTAAGTTTACAATTATATTGTAATATTGAAATTTATGTTATACCGAGCAGAAACGAGTTGAAAAACATCCCGCACAATTCTTAAAATCTGAAATAAACCATTTTTGTTAATAACTCGTTAAAACGTAGTCGTAATTTGGTTTTAAAAATGGTTTTCCAAATATAAAATATGATAATAAACAAATATGCCGCCATCTTCTAGTATTGCGAAAATTATATTTTGTTTTGTATTGATCCTAACCGATACTTTTTTGTGAATACTTAGTACTATTTACGAAAATCTGCATAGAATTTAGCTTTGAAGTAAATAATAAATCCCCATTTAATACCCCTGAAGATTTTTCAAACCCTATAAAACATTTAATTTTTATTTTCATGAAAATTCTATAAAGCATTGTTTGAGAACATAATGAATCAATGTTATTATTGGATTTAATATTCTTAAATTTCGAGCTATGTTTAATTAAATTTGTTTAGAACAAAATGAGAACCTCTAGAAATTCAGCCGTTAAAGGCGTGCACTGAACCAGCCATTTATTTGAATGCCCCCACATACTACTCTGGCAGGGTATCTTTACTTTGACTCAACGTTTATAGCGCCTTTAAGAAGACGTGTCCGGTATGGAAAAGTATGTATTCGTTAACAGCATCGAAAATTGAATCGATTTTGCCCTGTCCGTCTGACCGTCGGTCTGTCCACACGATAGCGGTCACAGTTTTGGACAGTTTACAATTTTGTTCTCCTGCAAACTGAGTTGAGAATCAACCAGATCGGACAAGAATCAGCCAAATTAAAAAAAAAACATTTTCCAAGTATTTTAAATATTTTTGTATTGTTGTATTCAATTAGAAATGTTTAGAAACGGAGCTTCGGCATAGCCGAAATAAGTTCACTTTCTAGTTTTTTTAACATTTCTATTTCAAATATTTTTTCGTTTTCAATTGGTTTTTGTAAATTTTTACATTCGGCCCATTTCGGTTGGTTTGCCGAGAAGGGATTAAAAATTCTCTTAAAATACAGTTTTTATGGAAAAGTTTTTTGTTGTGACAAAATAAAAATTATGAAAAATTTTAAAAATTATTTGGTAATATTTTGAATGTTTTTTTTCTTGGTTTTTGATCAGAAAACATATTCTTAAGTCTGAGTATTATGAATATCTCGAAGAAAAATATGTATATTTATACCCCCACACTCACTGTGGCAGGGTAAAAAAATTTTGCAACAAACGATGACGTAAACAGTTTTTAAAAGATTCGTTTCGTTTTGATAAATTGTTGGATTCTGCCAATTCGACAATTTTTTAGCTTCTTCATCCTATATCGCCATCTTGTTCAGCCGTTTAAAATTATGGAGTATTAAAATGTTCAAATTTCGCAGGGTGGTGTTATATAATTAAACAAGATTTTGTATGTAATCGGGTTTTCAATTACCCCTTTTTTTAAATAAATCTTGAAGGTTTTCTTATATATTTCTTATGCTGATTTTAAATGTGGTAACCGTTTTTGCTCAGCAGTTTTAGTCAAAATATTTAAATTAACCAAATGTACATAAAACGGGCAATTTTGAAAACACAAATCAGACGTGATATGGCCAAACTTCGTTACACGTGTATTTTTTTTACGTCCCTCTATCACACCCAATTGTCGGAACTCCATAATTTTTGGCTTTGTCGCACAGTGTTATACAAGATCAACACTCAAATCTCTTGAGGTTTTTTGGCTGTTGTTCAGGCTGTTGTTTAAGCATTTTTCAATCAATATCAATGCAGTGATGCCATTCATCCCACATGCCTGATAAATTGAAGAGCATCGAATAGCTGTAAAAACTATTCTGTTAATTGCAATAAGATATTTTTACAAAATTAAGCGTATTTTATTGCAAATGTAAGTGATAATCTCTACTTAGCACAGAATTGAAGGAGCGAGTAGATGAAAGTGGTATATAACAAAAATTTCAATGTTGACTTTTTGGCACAAGTGAATCCCTCTTAAATATAAGTATTGATAGTTTCTAATCTGAACTTTTTTTAACATTTACAAATAGTTTGCTTCTAAATTCATATAATTCCTGATGTGAACTTAAAATGGGCGATTTCAGCCTACTGAAATTAAGATTTTCAAGTTACAGGATAATTCATTTTCGGATCAGCGAAAAGAGCCATTTTTTCTAAGCATTTTTTCCAAGCATTGCATTGATTTTTCCTCCTTAACATCGTGAAATCATGCCGAAAAACTTAAAATGTTATCGAACAAAAATTTAAATTTTCCTGGTTTTTCCAGATTTTTTCGAATTTTCCACTCAGAACTTACCATTTTTCTCTTAGAAAAACCATTCCGGAACGATTGCACACAAAATCCGATACAAAAAAGCCATTTTCGATTCTTCGAATTTTTCGACTTTTCTGGAGGATTTTCCGAAAATTTTCTTTCGTTAAAACCTTCTCTTGGCAATTAAGAACAACTGAAAAAATTTGTTAGCCAAATCGGCCCAGAAGTTCTCAATTGATGAATTACTATACGTTTTTCACTCTCCATTTTTATATATATAGATTAGCATCATGGTTGCATTTCTGAATTGAACGATGACATTGGGGATCACATCATCGGTTGTCGAAATACGACCATGCTGTCAATATCCAATATAGCAACCAATGTTATGGTTCGCATCTCAACTCAGCTCGGTTGCTATATCGGCTACACGATTACATGTCGGCATATAGCTATGACAATAGGGTTATTAAAATTTGTTTGGTTGGTCAACCAACAAACATGTTTAGGAACAAATTTATTGGTTTGCTTTACCAATTTGTATACCCCCACACGTAGTGTATATTAACTTTGACACAACGTTTAAAAAGCCCATAAGGAGGCGTGTCCGGCATGGAAAAGTATATATATTCTTGATCAGCATCACCTCCTGGACCGATTTAGCCTTGGTCGGACGTTCCGACCCACTTATAAGAGGGTCAAAATGGGGTTCTAAGATCAAAATTTTATGTTCGAGGTACTTCTACGAAGATAGTTCACTCTCTAGTTTTCATTAAATCATTAAATCATAATAAAATAATTTAAATCATAACTGGGTGGGACATGACGGTAAAAGCCGTCAAGACGGAATTCCCCTAAGTGTCCTGTGTTACCAATTTTACATTTTTGACTGGGACCAGCCGGCAATAACCGCAAATTTTAAATTTACATAATTCAATTTGTTCTGTGTCAGTAAAAAAAACTGACTCCTGCTAAATTTACTTTTAAAGCTTAAGACCATTTCGCGGGAAGGGCTCGATATATAGTTTTCCATACCGGACACGCCTCCTTATGGGCGTTAGAAACGGTGTGACAAAAAGTTGTATGGTTTTTTCATAAAGACTCCTTTAGTAAATGCATGTTATATTTTAATTTTTTTCCAAATAAAGTCAAAACTCTCATTTTTGTTAGGACTGAAGAAATTTTAAAAATTTAAAGGTACAATCTCTAATAGACCCTATACCAATTTTTTTGCGAAAACTGTACAACTTTTTGGAATTGGTTAAAACATATGGAATAAGATATGTCAGATATATTAAGGAACAAAAATAATGCTGTAATCTAGGATTGCAGGCAATTAAAAAACAAAAGTAAATTGCAATTTAAATTACAAGTATTGGCGAAACCACCAGTGTTACGTTCAAACCAGCTTCATGTTTGAGATCAGCGACCCCAAATCCGAGCACTATTTCCAGTGTTTTTCATTTTTGTATGGGGACAAATAGTGCATTCCGCGCCGAAATTTTCTTTATCCGATTGGCTCCAAATTTCACAAAAGTAATTTTTATATGCAAAGGAACCAAACTGGCCTAACCGGACAGTTCCTAAGTTTTTCAACTTGTCTAATTTACAGTGACAACACACATACATAAATCACAAAACATTTTTCATAAATCAGTGATTTTTTGCCGTTTCATTATTAATTTTTTTCTGATAATAATCTGCAAATCAGCTTAAACTTTTCTATTGGCATTCGTATTCAAATACAAGTGAGTGCTACGTGCGAGAAATGTACCTGAGTGTGCTAATGAAGCGCACGTGCTGCAACTAAAACGTGACTTTTATAGATTTTGTAGACTTTTCGATGTATCAAAAAAAAAAACATGAAATACATGTTTGACAATTTTAATGGGTTTATATGATAACATGTGTAAAGACAAAACGTTTTTTTAAATGAGATTATGTCATTGTACGTTTTATTTAGCATAACCAATGCAAATTGTATAACATTAGACAATGGAAAAAATCTTCGGTATTTTGTATTAAAAAATTGTCCCGCCTTTTTAGGTCCTTGCCCGCATATTCTTCAAATAAAATATTCAAGTGTATTTACACTCAAAGAATTAATATGTTTGGAGAACGTTTGCTTCAAATATACTACTTTTGAATACAAACTTAAACGAAAAACAAACCAGAAACATTTGCTCCAAATTAAGTCATTTTGCCGCAAATAATAAATACATTTGCAACAATTTAGAAGTATTGCATTGGAAACGTTTTTAAATTGCTGCAAATTAAAAACTTATTTCTAATACACGTTCAAATCCTGGCTGAGCTGAAATGTTTTTGTTTCGTTATTCAAACGTTGGTCGCAAACGAAACTACAAACGAATGTTGTTTGTTTAATTTTTCGTTTCTTACGAACGAAAAACTCTTTGAGTGTAGTAATATGTGAGTAGAAATTTCTTACTTTTTTTTAAATTTAAAATTTTTCAATAACATCATTTTAAATTCATGTATTACTCCTAGGCCGTTATTTAGACGTATTTTTCTCATTTTGTTTAAGCCCCACAGAGCAAAGTTTTGGTTGCTGGTTCGGGGCTCGTTAAATATAAAAAACATTTTTATTCTTTTTAAGTTTTAATACCCTACACCTCATGAGGTACACCTACTTTGGTCTGATGTTTGTAACGCCCGTAAGGAGTCGTGTGTGGTATGGAAAACTATACACATATATTCGTGATCAGCGTCACGTCCTGAGTGGATTCAGCCCATCCGTCTGTCAGTCTGCTCGTCCAATTTTCTTCTAAACGCGATTGCAGAGGCTAGATTACGCTAGGAGGCCCAAACTGTAACCTTTTTTTGCCCCTAGAAGAAGTTGGTATTGAAAATGGACGGAATCGGTCGACTGCCATGCCTACCTCCCATATAAGTGAAAAATGTAGCTAAACTAGTAAGAGAATTATCTTCGGTCTGACCGAAGCTATAATACCCTGCACATGCTGAGACCATATGTTAGTAATTTTATCGAAAATCGGTATTTTATTGATAGTTTTTCGATATTTTATTCATAATTTTTCGATATTTTATCGTTTATAAACAGACTACTTGGCAATTGAGCGGGGGATTTATTACAAAATGTAATAAGGCAATATGCCCATGTCTGCTTTCATCACATCAAATCAAATTACGTCTGTTTTTGTGTTCACGCAACACTGAATTTTGCGAGTGAAAAATCCTTTCAATCACTATTTCGAAGGCTATGCATCAAAAACGCCAAGTTATGAGCTTTTAATAAAATTAAGTTATTTTCATTTAACAAAAATAAGAATGACAGAAGTATACATAAAAAGCGACAAATGAAAAATACTAAATTCATTTTCTAATTATGCGAAAATTTATTTAATTTAATATGATTAAAAATGTGTTTTCAGAAGTTTGTTATAATTTTATTATTACCAATTAAAGTTTTTTATACGATGCCTTTCTGTACACGCAGAGAAAAAACATGGTTGACCCAATCATATTATGACTGGCGAAACGATTGCAGCAACCATACACTCAAAGAATTTTTTCGTTCGTAAGAAACGAAAAATTAGACAAACACACTTCGTTTGTTGTTTCGTTTGCGACCAATGTTTAAGTAACGAAAAAAAAAAATGTTCAGCTCAGCCAGGATTCGAACGCGGGACGTAAGGTTTATAAGTTACGCACATACACGCTGTGCCACTGAGCTACTTTCGTTCTGGCCGATAAAAACAAAGCTTATATCGATTTAAACGTTTATTAGAAATTAGTTTTTAATTTGCAGCAATTTAAAGACGTTTCCAATAAAAGTTAAATGCAATACTTTTATTGGAAACGTTTTTGAATTGTTGCAAATTTATTTATTATTTGCTGCAAAACGACTTAATTTGGAGGAAATGTTTTTCGTTTGTTTTTTCGATTAAGTTTGTATTCAAAAGTAGTATATTTGAAGCAAACGTTCTCCAAACATAATAATTCTTTGAGTGTACACATGCTTACAAATTAAAAATGTACATGGTTGCAGCCAAAATGTGCATGATGGTTACAATCAGGTAAACCAATTTTTAGTCAACTTTCAATTCAATTTCAATATATATACTTTTTAATTATTTTAAATTATATTATTAACATTATTTGATTGATATTTAAGTAATAAACAATCCTATACACTTTTCTTAACTTACTTACGTTTGGCCGTGCCGAGATTTGTGTGTATATGAGTTTTTAATAATATATTTGTGGAAATGAATTTAAGCAGTTACACTGAACCAAAAATTGTTCATAATGCCAATGAACCGCGATCATACAGCCATATTCATTGGCTACAAGGATTTTTTCATTGGCCCAATGAACAAATTAATAAAAATATTTCGCCGCTTATGATCTGATCATTGGGTGGTGTGAATGAAAAATTACCAACATCTAAAACTTGTAAAAAACCTGCTAAAGCTGTGCTCAAGGCACTAAAAGTTGGGCTTTATGGCCGTTGGCAAGGCGGCGTTTTGGTGTTTGGTTCACTGAGAGGAATATGTTTTAAAATTAAACGAAAATGTTTTAAAACACGTGTGCTAAAAACAAATTTTGAAACGCAAATGTTCAATTTTAAAACACGTGTGCTAAAAACAAATTTGAAAACGCAAATGTTCAATTTTAAAACATTTTTTTTTTGTTATTTTTTTTGTTTGCAATTATTTTGTTTATTTATATTTAGTTAACTTTTTATTTTCTCAAATTCGAGAACGGGATTCGAATCCACGCCTACGGAGTTTGGATGGCGCGCTAAACGCTCAACAGGTTGGTCTACTGTTAACATTATTTAACAGAGTCTAAATGTATTATATATACATTTTTTGTAGTAAACGCATACTTCGAACTTTTTAAAAACACCCTAAAACTATGCTTTGATTTTTTGAAATAGAAAAGAACAACAGTATTATCAATTTCAAACGACTAACGAAAGAGCAAGACGATTGAAATTGAAAGAATTTGTTTTAAAAATTAAAACATAAATGTACTGCAAAAAAAACGATGTTTTAAAATGCAAATTGAAAAAAAAAATTTTATTTTAAAACATGTTTTTTCTTTCTGTGTTGTTTTGTAGAGCCCGATCGATTAATCGGCTTCGGCATCGGCTTCGGCCGATGCAACAATTTAAAAATGTTTCCAATAAAAGTATTGCATTTTACTTTTATTGGAAACGTTTTTAAATTGCTGCAAATTAAAAACTAATTTCTAATAAACGTTTAAACGAATTCGATATAAGCTTTGTTTTTATCGACCAGAACGAAATTAGCTCAGTGGCACAGCGTGTATGTGCGTAAATTATAAACCTTACGTCCCGCGGGCAAATCCTGGCTGAGCTGAATTTTTTTTTTTTTCGTTACTCAAACGTTGGTTGCAAACGAAACATCAAACGAAGTGTGCTTGTCTAATTTTTCGTTTCTTACGAACGAAAAAATTCTTTGAGTGTGGGTCAAAATGGGTCGCTTAAGCCAACGAATATAGTTTTTAAATACGCTTAACCAACTACGCTTTTCAATGTGCACACAAAAGAAGTAGGTAAATTGAAACGAAAACGACAATTAAAACTCTCCATCCCTTCAATTTAGTATATTTAACCGATGAGAGGTAATACATTTGTGTAACCATTTTTTACTGTAATGTTTTAAATTTTACAACAAATTTGTAAAAGATTATCCTTTAACCAAAAATTGTGGTAAAAGGATTTACAATTACAACAACTTTATCGGGTTTTGAACTATTTTATTAATTATTTTAACTATTTTTCTTCGGTAAATTTTGAGTTTAAGTTTTTTTTTTGGTTCACGAAAATATGATTTTGAAAAATATGAAGTTTTGACATTTGTTGTGGAAAAGTCAACAAAGTTTTGCGCGGCAGTATGAACAAAATATGTATTTTGGAACTATTTGCCTTTATTAATTATGGTTAATATCTTCAAAAAGGTGGAATCACTAATTTTGTTTTTTTTCTAATTTTTTCCTCGTTACAATCAGCCTATCCAGTTTGGTAGTTTTCTACCAAAATTTGTAGTTTTTTTTGTCCCGAGTTCATTTTGATAGTTTGGTAGTTTTTTTTTCATTTTGGTTGTTTTTTGACTGAACATGCTCAATGCTCAAAATATTTAACCTTGATACGATAAATTGTATTTAGGATTTTGTGTATACCCTGTTAAAGGAAGTACAATTGTATTTATTTGGTACAATTTCAAAGACAAAAGTACATTGGTACTATATTGCCATTTTTGGTACAATAGATATCACATTAATAAATAATCAATTGAATCAACTTATTTCCTAATTTTTTTCTCAAATATTTTTGTTGTTAAAGGTTTGTTTCCAGTTCAAAAAAGCTAAGAAATTGATAAGCAAATTTCCTTACGTAAATTTTTTTAACTCATATCCACTTGGGTACTTTTTGCTTTTGTACAAAATGGAACAACCGAATCGTCCCTGCCCTGTTATGTTTCAGAAAAGAGTTATAACTAGGTTGCGGATTCTCATGCATAAATCAAAAATATGCTCATAAAGTTTGAATTAAAAACTGAAAAACAGCTTTAAAAAAATGTTCACAAAAACAAAAAAACATGAAGTCAAAAAAATAAATTTAAGCCCTACTGCAATAGGTATATAAAAGCATACAAATGTATTAACAAATCTATATTTTTATAACCCTTATATTAACTTGCTTTGGGTGGACTATATATATATATATATATATATATATATATATATATATATATCCTCAAATCTGCGGCGAGCTTTTTTATACACTTCCACATGAGCTAGAGAGCTGAAATTGGGAACACTGATAGAATCCCGGTGACAATGCATTCTATTAAAGAGGGTCCATCAGAGGCGTAGGGGGCCGTGAGGGGACTCAAACCGCTTTTTTTTAAACATGGCATAACTTCCAATTCCTTCAAGCTACAATTGGTAGGTGGGTTCTTATTGGCAAAATGAAATTTTATACCCTTTGGAAAGGGGGGTGTGGGGGCAAAGGGGAGCAGGATGGAGCCAATTTAAAGTTCTAACTTTCGTATTTTTCAAGCTACAGGGCTGAAATTTTTTACTTAGGTTCGCATTGGGAAAAAGAGTAAAGAAGGGGGAAAAAAGGGGGGAAAAGGGGAGGAGAAAAAAATTTTTTTTTAAAAAAAGAGGAAAATACTACTTTGTTCCTAATATCATTTCAGATTTTGAAGTCGCCAAAAACCCTTAATTTTAAATCGAAATTGCGGAAATTAATTTAAAGGAAATTTTTTTTCTGCTTTTTAGTCGGTTAAAGGGTTATATTTTAAAAAAACTTGTTTTTTACTCTTTTTTATTATATTTATTGATTTTAATAACATTAATTTTTGTGAATTTTAAGTTTAACTTTCAACTTCAATTTCTCAACCACTACTACACTCAAAGAATTTTTTCGTTCGTAAGAAACGAATAATTTGACAAACATACACTCGTTTGTTGTTTCGTTTGCGACCAACGTTTGATCAACGCACACACATGCTGTGCCACTGAGCTACTTTCGTTCTGGTCGATAAAACAAAGCTTATATCGAGTTCGATTTTAGCAATGTCAACGTTTATTAGAAATTAGTTTTTAATTTGCAGCAATTTAAAAACATTTCCAATAAAAGTAAAATGCAATACTTTAATTGGAAACTTATTTAAATTGTTGCAAATTTATTTATTATTTGTATTCAAAAGTTATATATTTTGAATTATATAAAATTAGAAGAAACTTCAACCAATTTACTGTCCAACAAAATTACGAAATTTTCTCAATCAGATCAAACGCTACGTAGGTTTTACTAATGAAAACCGGGTTGGATTTTACTCCCACATATAGTACTATCATCCCACAAACATTTGGTTGAGGCCATACAAAATTGAATCAAATCTTTGCACAGTGTAATAAGGGTGGTTGTTTTCGCTATATAGTTTTCTCTCTTGCTTTTAATTGGCATTTAGTTGTTGTGATTTGTTCTATCATATATTCAGTTCCTATGGGAATTTCAATGTCCCTATACAGCTGCGAGCAAAAAAATACCAGTGCACTATTAGTTTTTAAGCATTAAGATTTTCAAGTTACAGGATAATTTATTTTCGGATCAACGAAAAGTGCAAAATAATAGCAGTGTTACAAAAAAATTGGCTAAAAAGTGACAATTGGCTGTTTTCAAACTTTTGTTTGCTCTGAACAAAAGGTTACAAAAGGAATAATATTGTTGTTTTTTAGCAGAATGGGACGATGCAAACATTGCTCAGACAAACTGCGAAATATTATAAAAGCATTGAGAGAAAAGGATAAGGACATGAATAAGGACAAGTATAACGACCAGCTATCCTTTGTGGATCTTCAAGATATCCTTTGTGGATCTGCCCACGCTCTAAAATAGGTAAATTAACCCGAAACAGGTACTCAAAAGCGGTAACGTCTGAACGAATTGACAGACGAACAATCCAGTTATCCTACTATCAGCTCCATGCAAATCAGGTACCAGCTAAAACTAACTGAGAGTGTAGTTATAATCAGAATACTTCTCATAGAAGCCGGTTTTTTCTACAAAAGTCCGCGAAAGTCTCTTACCGGACAAAGTAATATCTAGCAAAATGGTTGGCATTTTCATTGAAAGAAAAAGTGAAATATGAGTACATATATGTTTTATTGAATGTTTGTGCTTCGCCCAGCGTCCAGCGTTTTTTTTGTATTAAAGAGAATAAAAACTTATTTATGTCATTTAATGTTAGTGACAGCAGAGTCTGAATTAATGAATTCAATAAAATTAGAAGATGGTGTGAACGATTTTGCAAAACTTAATAAAATACGCTTCCCATGGGAATAACCTAAACATATCGCTATACATATCGCTATGAATGCCACTAGGATCTTCAGATATTTATCTACATATCTGCTAAAAGACAGAATTCATATGTGCGATATGTATTTACACAGAGGGAAAAAATCAGAACTGCATGGTTATGATTTGAAACGGCTATCGTTACACTTTCACTTTTTGAAGATGGTATGAGTTACTGGAGCGTGGGTTCGAATCTCAGTCAGACCAATTTTTTTTATTGTTTTTTTTTGTATATTTGTGCAAAAAAAAAGATCTGCATTTGCCGATTTAAATTTTGTTGCATTTTTCAATTTCAAAAAATCTAGAGTTCGCGCAGCAAAACAAACCTAAAAAAAAAAAAGAATATAAAAAGTAATGTGTGAAAAAGAAAACAAAAAATAAATTGCTCCGAATGAGATTCGAACCAACTATCCCAAAAAGTAAAACTGTTTTCAGTTATATTTTGGAACTGAAAACGTTTCAAATCCTATCCAAGCAGTTTCATAGTATATATATTAGAGCCCGACCGATAAGCAATTTCAGGCCGAAGCCGAAGCCGATGCTGAAGGTCAATTGGCAGCCTATTACTTCGGCTGACGCCGAAGGCCTATACCGAAGCCGAAGCCGATACTTTAATAAAAACCCTTTAAAAACTTGTTTTTTCGTGTATTTTCATTCAAATTCGAGTATATAAATACACATTTAGTTTTTGAAGGAACTAAAAATTTATTTAAACAAATAATAAAAGTAACCAAAAGAATTTACAAACAAATTTGGGCCTCCTAGGTCAAAACTAACAGGAGCCTCGGATTATCCCATATATCCCGTGTAAGTAAAATTGGATTTTTTAAAAATTATTTTTAGAAATTTGGAGTAAAGCTTAAAATAATGGGAATTTAGTAGAAATGGTAGAGAATTCTTCAAAGAATAAATCCTACTAAGTAGCTGTTTTTTAAGGACTCCCCAAATGCGTCAGGTGATGGGCAAAGGATGTTCTAGTTGATGGTAAAAACCACCTGTGAAGCTTTGAACTTTAAATGTAAAATTTTACCAAAATTGGTCCCGGATTTCAGCACCAGAACTGCTTTTCATATATGTTGGCGCAGCAACGTGAGCCTCCTACTCCTATATTTGAAATTTCATACAGTTTACCAGGACTGCTTTTAATATAGACATCAGGGCAAGTAGTAAGCTTCTAAATCTATATTTAAAATTCAGTAATCATCCCAGAAAATGTCCACGGGTGTACTTTGTGGCAGCTGTAACCCCGTGCCGCGCAATTTGAGGCGAGATCCACTCAATATTTTACATTCAAGTCTCAAGAAAATCAGTAAGACCGTTTAGATGTGATGTGGGCTAGAAAATCGTATCGTAAAAAATTAGTTTTGGTTTTCAGTGTCGCCATTTTTTGGAAAAACCGAAGCCGAATGTGTTTTTTGGCCGATAACGGCCGAAGCCGATTAATCGGCCGGGCTCTAATATATATGCAGTTGAAACATTGCAAAATACACACAGCGGTAGGCAAGCGTGCTAAGGGGCGCGTTTATGAATCCGAATGACCAGGGTTCAAATCTCGGTAAGTAAACAAAAATTTAAACCATTTATTTATTTCGTAAATAAAATATAACAATGAAATATCAATAATGTTGTTTAAAAAGTAATTTAGAGTAAAAAAAAAAAAATTGAAATTAAATTTGAAATAAAATTTTTTTTAGGTAATTCTAAAAATAGGCCTTTGCAATAACTTTTTTTTGTATTTTCAATTCATGAAATCACAAACATTTCAGTCGCAAACAAAAATTTTCCGTCTTGAAACAACATTTGCGTCTTATTTCATCAATGTGCCGTTTCAATTCATAAATGGGCAGTTTCAAAAAAATGTTAACGTTTTGTTGTCAAAATCAGAACATTCAGTTTTGGCTGGAAATTGACAACGGATCGGAACTTTTAAACAACGTTTTGTTTGGATTTTTTTCTCAGTGTACCTATGTACTTAAAAAGTAAAATTGTTTAAATAAAAACTGTATTCACTTAAAAAAAAATTTTTTTTTACAAATTTTTTCTTGGCACGGAGTTGTATAATAACTTTTCCAAGCTTTATGCCAAATATGGACATAATGGGATAAGGGACGTGGCACCGCCCATACAACACCTAATTTAAATAACAGCTAAGTAAGCAAGTATTGAATATATTTTAACGGAATTTGTCATGGAGCTGTATAATAACTTTCCCAAGCTTTGTGTCGAATATGGGAATAATCGGACAAGGGGCGTGGCACTGCCCATACAATTTTCTACCCCATATTACGGTTAAACGGCTTTATTGATTTTATTGAAATTTTAAGGTAATATTGTGTAAGTAATGGAATTTGCAATAGGACATAAGAGGTTGGATTTGGACAACGGGGCGTGGCACCTCCCATCCAACAAAAAATATAATGAAAATGTAACTTAGTAACCACCAAGCTGCCACCAAGTGCGTCCTTAAACATTTTTTGGGTACATCATGCCGGGTGGGATTACAGCCATACGGTGTGGGAGTGCTTCCTTGGACTTTTTTGGGTGAATCACACCGGGTGGGATTACAACTGCTACCAAGTGCGTCATTGGACATTTTTTGGGTACATCATGCCGGGTGGGATTACAACTGCCACCAAGTGTTTCCTTGGACATTTTTTGGAATCATACCGGGTATGTAACAGCTAGTATTGAATATAATTTATATCTTAGGAAATTCTCCTGCCCATAAGCAACATACTGTGAAATTTTCACCCAAATCGGATAAAGTGTGCTGGATAGAGTGGATAAAGAGGATAAAGCGGCCAATGCCGGAAAAAGCTTTCCGGACCAAAATTTTAGCAAATCAAATTATAAAATATTATGCTATTTCAGGGTTGTACCACTTTCCATTTAAACGCCTCATATACAGTAATTCAAATATCTCTCTGGCAAAACGTTTATATCATTTAAAATATTTGATATATTCTTCATAGAATCACAATTTTCTGGAAGGTTCAGATGTTGATTTTAAATTTGTACATATTTTTTTCGTGCACCAAAATACCAAACCAAAATCAACAAACAAAATTTGATTTTATATACATCCACTTAAAGAATTTTTTCGTTCATTGGAATCGAAAAATTAGACAAACTCTTTTCTTTAGTTCTTCATTTGCGACAAACGTCGGATAATCGAAATTTAGTTTCTTTTTCTCATTAAGTTGGGAAAAATGGTAACTAGTCGCTCATTCGAGTCATTGCCCAGGGGTTGGCCAGTCCACCTAAGAAACGGGTGGAATCGGGTTCAAATCCCAACTCGGAAAATAAAAAAAAAATAGATTTCTTCTCTTTAAAAACAAAACAATCTAAATTAAGGTTTAAAAATTCCGCATCTACACGCTGTGATACTGAGTTACTTACGTTCAGGTCGATAAAAGCAAACCCTATTTCGAATTCAATTTGCGGTAAATTAAAATGCAATACTTTTATTGGTACCGTACTTAAATTGCTACAAATTTATTATAACTGTTTTTTTTCGGTTAAGTTTGTATTGAAAAGCAGTATATTTTGAGATAACGTGCTCCGAAGACAATAATTCTTTGAGTGTACGTATATACGTGTACAAATCTTTTTTTAAAACAAATGATCAGATAAACAAAACTTTTTGAGCGTTGTATCTTAAATATAAAAATAATTTAAATAACTGGCAAAAACCAAATTTAATTTATAAGTTCATTCTTTCGTCACCTCAAAACGAGCATGGCCAAGGACCGATTTAGCGATATCACTTAAGTTTTTACAAAATAGTGCAAATGAAATGACAAAAAGTGTAGTTTCGTGCCAAGAAAATTCGTACCGCCATAATGGCATATGGCGGTACTTGTTGCCGCTTGGCGAGTGTTTCGCAAATTGTTTGATTGTTTGTTTGTTTACATTGAAGACATGTTTGTAATTTATATGATGGTTTATATTGAGTAGATATGCGTTTTTAAATAAATGTCTTCATTTTTTCTTCGCCGATTACATTGACATTTGCGTAAAAGTATCCACAGAAAAACCTTGCGCCAAATTTTTCTTTTAATTAGTTGCAATGATTTAAAACCAGGGCCGCCGCCAGGATTTTTCCATGAGGCCCCCAAACAATTTCTTCCTTCATAAAAAACAATAGTTTTTTTACGTTTTGAACGTTTTCTTTGGGAATGTGGGATGATGTTTAGCACCCACAACTTTTGAGGGTGAATTGAGACGTTTATTAGTTGTTCGGATTGTTTTAACATTTGCTGCCAAACAAAACAAAAAATTTAGAGCTTTATACTTTTATGAGCCTCTGTCTCATTTCGTGTTTCATTTCGTTTTACATGTCGGAATGTGCTTTCGCACGCGATTTGAGCATTTATCATTAAATATAGAAATTTTGCCATTTAGTCAGCGGGTATTTTTCTCCTGTAATTTGTAAATATTAACGCTTTGTAAAACGGAACATTTGATCGCATAAATTGCGCGCTTTCATGTTGTTTTGCCATAACTTTAAAACCATGTCACTTGCATTCGATTCCATGCAATGTACCCACATATGCAGTTGGGTAAATGACATGTTTACCAAGTTTAGTCATTCCTCTTTTAATATTTTTTGTGGTATTTGCCTTTAAAGGTTATTGACAGTTGCGGTTTTGTTGTGCTGCCAAAAATTAGCCCACATTTATTTTACATACATACTTTTAGGAAGTTTCCGGTCTATTCTCTTTATACTACGAAGCAAAACATATTTAATATAGTTGGGATTATGCTATCTTTATCACAAGGCATAGAATGTCAAACTAAAAAGTCCCCATACACAGAGGGAAAAAAATCAGACCTGCATGGTTATGATTTGAAACGGCTATAGTTACGAAAAATTCAACACCGCCTCGTTCTAAAACAAAACTGAAACAGTTTAACTTTTTGAAGATGGTTCGAATCTCAGTCAGCAAAAAAAACCGATCTGCATTTGCCGATTTTATTTTTCTTGCATTTTTGAAATATTGAACGTCGATTTCAAGAAATCTAGAGTTAGCGCAGCAAAACAAAACCTAGATTCATGACCAGCGACCCCTCAAAAAATAAAAAATAATGTGTTAAAAAGGAAACAAAAAAAAAATTCTTCCGACTAAGATTCGAAACCACGGTCCCAAAAAGTAAAACTGTTTTCAGTTATATTTCAGAACAGAAACCGTTTCAAATCATACCATTTCTTTGTTTCGTAAATAAAATATAACAATGAAATATCAAAAATAATGTTTAAAAAACTAATTTAGAGTAAAAAAAAAATAAATTAAAATTTAATTTGAAAAAAAAAATTTGTTTATGCAATTCTAAAAATAGGCCTTTTCAAGAACCTTTTTTGTATTTTCAATTCATGAAATCAAAAACATTTCAGTCGCAAAACAAAAATTTTCAGTCATGAATCAACAACATTTGCGTCTCAATTCATCAATGTGCCGTTTCAATTCATAAATAGGCAACAAAAAATTGCCCGATCGGTTTCGAAAGTGGTTTAAATAATGCAAATACACCCAAAACTCTTATTTTTTAAATTTTTACGAAAATGTTTTGTAATTAATTTTAGGGGGGTTTCCACCAAAAATGGTTAATTATGGTTTTTTTCTGGATCTAAAAGGAACTTAAAATTTTTCCCCCCATACAAGTGTTAGCCGGTTTGTCCAACTTTAGGGCCTTTGTGAGCCGGGTTGCCGTTATCTGATCGACTTGAAATTTCCAACTTAAGAGTTTTGGATGTATTTGCATTATTTAAACCACTTTCGAAACAGTTTCAAAAAAATTTTAACGTTTCGTTGTCAAAATCCGAACATTCAGTGTTGCCTGGAAATTGACAACGGTTCGGAACGTTTTGACAACGTTTCGTTTTGATTTTTTTGATAACCCTAAAAAGTGCTGAAAAGCTAACTTCACTGCAAAATAGTTTGCAGCATCGGACAAAACCAATAACGTCTCCATACTAACTCGTGTGGTAAATACTGTACATCTCTACGTCTGAGCTTGTACGTTCCAAGTCTGCCATTTTCTTGGCTCGTCTCTAGAAGACCAGTTAGAGGCTTTACCAAGCCCTGACAAATCCTCCTCAGGACCTCCTTCAAAACCTCAACATGCTTATCAAATGCGTTTGTGACGATAATAATATCGTCCAAACACATGAAAACATTGGGTTCTAAGTCAGCCCCAAGTCCCTCAAGAACCGAATTTTCCCTAATTGACAAAGCAAACCTATCAACTATCGCCGCTACTGACGATGCCTTGGCCTGGAAAACTCCTCTATCTCTTGAAAAACCAAATCTTCCCTCGTTGACAAGGCAAACCTAACAACTATCGCCGCTACTGACGAGACCTTGGTCTGGAAAACTATACTGACTCTTCAAGAACCGAATCTTCCCTAGTTGACAAAGCAACCCTATCAACTATCGCCGCTACTGACGAGAACCCGACTTGGTCGGAAAAACTCCACTGACTCTTGGCGAAATCTGGCACAACACCGGCCCTAGAACCACAAGTCCACGCCAAGAGTCAATAACTCCCAAAAAAAACCCCAAAACTGATAATTTTAAAAAATTAAAAAAACACGCAAAATATTCAAAAAAGAATATCAAAAAATTAATAAATAATAAAATAAAATACAAATACAAATACCGAAGTGCAACACTTAAAAATTTAAATTTAACTTATTAAAATAAAAAAAATTAGAATTAAAAAAAAACAAAAAAAAAATTATACAAAATAATATAAAATTATAAAAAAATTTTAATTTAAAAAAATTACAAGTGTCGCACCAAAACAAACGGAACGGACTCATCGGAGATAATCCAAACTCTGCTGCTAGCTCTGCCAATACGATAAAAAAAAACTAAATAACTAAAAAAATAAAATATATATAAATAACACGAAAAAAAATAGCCCCACGTTGGGCGCCAGCTTATCGCGCTATTTTTAACTAAACTTTTTTTAAAAAAAATCTGAAATCAAAAATCTCCTGCGATAATTAAAATCCCTAATTGGCCGTTAGCTCAATCGCGACGCGTTGGATTGAAGCCGACCCTTGCGGAATTGTAACCCCGGCCGAACGAAACACACGAATACGCGAAAACCCGATAACTAAACTTTTCAAAACCTACTCTGAAATATACACGTATGTGAAAACCGCAAATAACCGAACGCGAAATGGAAACGAAAGCTAACTGACACACAAAACGGCAATTTGTCAAACGAGAGCATTTTAGAAAAAAAACACTAATGCCAAAAATTATGTTTTTATGTGCACTTGATTTACGGGACCAGACCGACCTGTCTGAAATCCCTCGCACGATTCTTTACAGAATCAATTCACCAACTTGACTTCGATAAAATCGATGTCCAGCAACCTCTTGGCTCAGGTGCGGGACGCCACAACAAAAATTGGAAGGGAAAGTGGAAAACAGGACCACAAAACCGACGGAGACCAATTACACTATTAAAATCTCGAAACACCAATGGCCGACTTGCCACAACTGGACCAACTCTATTAACATTTCGAATAAACTAAATGGCCGACTGCCACAAATGAAAACACCAAAAACACTATTACTAATAGTCCCTTCGAAAAATATCTTCTGCCTCAGCTCCACAATTCAACGATGGTCCTCAGCAACCACAAAAACACAATTCAAGAATCAAAGTAAAAAAAATAAAACCACAATCTTTTCCAAAACACTTATGGGCGTTACAAACGTTGAGTCAAAGTTAGTATACCCTGCCACAGTGTGTGTGGGGGTATAACAAGTTTTTTAAAATATAACCCTTTAACCGACTAAAAAGCAGAAAATAAATTTCCGCAATTTCGATTTAAAATTAAGGGTTTTTGGCTACTTTGTTCCTAATATCATTGCAGATTTTGATGTCGCCAAAAACACTTAATTTCAAATCGAAATTGCTGAAATTAATTTAAAAAACATTTTTTTTCTGCTTTTTAGTCGGTTAAAGGGTTATATTTTAAAAAACTTGTTTTTTACTCTTTTTTATTTTCTTCTTAACAAAATATCAGCCTTGTAACTTACAAAATACGAAAGTTAGAACTTTAAATTGACTCCATCCCGCTCCCCTTTGACCCCACACCCCCCTTTCCAAAGGGTATAAAAAATCATTTTGTCAATAAGAACCCACCTACCACCATTGTAGCTTGAAGGAATTTGAATTTATGCCATGTTTAAGAAAAGGGGTTTGAGTCCCCCCACGGCCCCCTACGCCTTTGATGGGCCCCAAAATTTAATAGAATGCATTGTCACCGGAGTTCTATCAGTGTTCCAAATTTCAGCAATATTTTCTGCAAATGCGCCTTGTAGCTGTAAACTGCAATTCGTTTATGTGGTGCAAAATCGAAGCCTGTCTCGAGACGTGTTAGACTGATTTGTTTACATTTTTTGACAGACTAAAAATATGTGCCCTGTTTTTTTTTTCTTGGAATATTTTTTCTTTTTTGTGTAGATTAAAATATAGTTTGGCGATTTTTAAAATCAATTTTTTTGTTTGTGTCACCTTGAAAACAACTATCTAAATTATTATTAAAACTAGAGAGTGAACTATATTCGGCTATGCCGAAGCTGAAATACCCTCCACACAATATGGCCCTTGAAGTACCTCAAATATAAAAAATATTGGATATTATTAGGTTGCAGATTCCCGTGCACTAAAAAATCGAAAACATGCACAGAAAATATGCATTTAAATAGTGAAAAAATGCATTAAAAATTTAAAAAGTTCCACCAACAAATTTTTTTTAATTAAAATCTTATAGAATAGAATATAAAGCCATACAAATGAATTAACCACTCTTTTTTATATTTATGAAGGGAGTTCACAAAGGTCTCATAAAGATCTATGGCGTATAATCATATTTGAAAAAATATGACATTTGTGAGCACCCTGTCATATTTCAATGTGTTATTTCTACATTATCCAGCTGATCGCATAAATAAAGCAACTAAAATTAAAGCTGATCCCAAAAATAAAGTAAAGAATTTACTTTTTTGCGTGCGCCAAAAAATAAATAAATAAATTTTACAGCTGATTCAATACAACCTTCAAAAACACAGGTTGCCGAGTTGTATTTGTTGTAAATTTTTTTGTATGGAAAAAAGCAACTACATTTTTATGACTATTGTATATTTTTACAACAATATGACTTTATGACCAATATGAAACCTTTGTGAACTCCCTTATGGTGTTCAATGTCAATTATTCACGTTTAACCAAAGAAAAAAAAACTGTGACTCGCAAATATTTTGCATTTTCTTTTCAATGTGCAGTGGCTCACCGATTTTCGTATTATTGGTCTACTCATCAGGGTCTATTAATTTCGAATTACTAGCAGGACTCTTTAATCCGTTAAGCACACTTCGAGAAAATCCTGGTTGAAAAAGCACATACTTTTCGAACTATTTTCGTGGTGCCAGAAGTGCGCTAATAAAAAGAGGAACTTGCAAAAGAAAGTTGTGTGCTCGAAAATTCTCCTGAATTTGGGTTTTGGGAGAAAATTTACAATATTTTATCACTTTCATATAAACTTACCAAAAAAATTCTGCAAATTGAGGTGATTTTTTTTGTTTTGGTTTTTGGCAAAAAAAATCTGTTACGGCCGTGATTTGGATTCGGCAGAAAAATAAAATATCGTTTTCGGCAAAACTACTACTCTTTCTACAAATCTACTACCATGACAGAAATTTCTACTACTATTGTAGAATCTCTACTATTCTACGCAAAAACCCTAATCTACTCCCCTCTCTTGAAATCAGCTTCCTTGACAATAATTTCTACTAATCTCGTAGAATTCCTACTACTCTACGTAAAAAATTAAATCTACTCTCCTTTCTGGAAATCTACTCCCCTAAAATCAAATATCTACAACTGTCGCCGTAGCAAAAAGTGAGAACCCTGCCCCTTTGATTGATTTCGGCCGAAAAAAATAATACAAAATTTCATCCATTTCGGTTTCGGCCAAAATTGAAAAAAGCAATTTCGGTCGGGCTAGAGATTTTTTAAATTTGTTTCAAGCCATTGTTTTTTCAAAATTTTCGAATTTGTCAAGCGAAATTCAAAAAATTAAGGAAATGTGGCAAAATATCCAGACAAAATATGAAAATAACTGAAAATATGCAAAAAAGTTCAAAAATGGCCGAATATGCAAAAATATGCATAAAAATAGATATAAACAATAATATCTTTCTATTTGTTAATTTAGCTAGGGTTGTGACGAATGTTATGGTAACGGCCAGGGGTGGAGAAACAGCAAGCGATCCAAAAATATTAGAAATCCGTTTCTTAGGTAATTTCTGGGTATTCTTGAAAAAATCTTTTTAAAATTCCTATTTTTCGTTCTGGTTATTAAAGTGTTAAATTGTTACACTTCTAACTTGTTAATACAAGCGAATTTGCGTGTAAAATCTACAAGGTTTTACACACGTTAGGTGACCTAAAAACGTCCCAACAAAAATTTGCGACCGCCTTTTTTCCCCATACAAATGTTAGCCCGTTTTGGAGTTTTTGCCTCCTTTTAGATTTGGGAGCGCCCCTACACGTTATCCGATCGGGCCCAAATTTGTTTTGGGTCAAAAGGAAACATATTTCGACATGCGTCTTCAAATCGGAGAGAAAAAGTTCTCACCTGTTAATTTTGACCTAGGAAGACCAAATTTTTGGGGAACTTGTTCTCCTATAATGAACGACCCCTTTCCAGCTTTCCAGCGAAAACAAAATATTACCATACAATTCTGGACCATGCCATGATGTACCTATATGTAGGGGGGAAGTCTGTGTGTGGTTGCATTCTTATGTGAATGTGTATGAGGGCACTCAATCTGAGCCGACACACTTTCCCAGTACTGAACAGCGGCAGCTTTTCTGCTACACTTTTCGTGACGCAATGATGCTCGGTAAGTAAGTCAGAGTATGGTGAAACCAGGGGGGTTTTGGGTGTTAATACCCCATATGTCCCTTAACACTTTTCAATATATTTACTTGGCTAACAAAATATTTTTGTGCACTCATAGAAAAAACGCGGTTGACAAATACTTCTAGTACTTAGAAGAAAAGAAAAAGGCTTGGTGGTTTGTGTTTTTTTCACATTGTTGTTCTCCACTGAATAAGCCTTTCATTACAAAGAGCCACGCAGATCATAAATCTCAACAAAAATTTTATTTCATAGACATAACGATCCCAGAAGGCTCAATTTGGCGGAGTAGATCAATAATTTTAATTCAAATTATAACTCTATTGATTTCTAAAGATTTTTTTAAAAAGAAGAACTAAACATTTAATTTTTTACAAATAATAATAACTATAGAGTGAAGTATCTTCGGCAATGACAAAGATAAAGTACCCCCACTCAATACGGCAGGGGATCATAAAAACATGTAGCCTTAGGACCCCATTTTGATCCATGTATATGTGATTTCGGAACCTCCAAACTTCCCCAATATCAATAGCATCAATAGCATCAATCTAAAAAAATAACCAAACAATAATTTATCCAAATTTTGTAGTATAGTGTAAATTTTCTATAAGTTATCGATAATTTTATTTCTACTTCATTCCAGATCCATTTAAAAATGGTATTCCAATTCCATTTTGTTCCGGTTAAATTCCATTTTGATACAGTTACATTCTTAATTTGTTTCCAATTTTTTATCGATAATTTTATCGATAACATTTCGAAGTTTTATCGATTTTTTATCGATAATTTTTCCATTATTTATCGATAATCATCATCACAATATATAAAATCCCATTGTTTGTCCGTATGTCTGTCCTCACTTGCCAGATGACACCAATGGACCTAAAGATCTGAAATTTTACACATATGTCCTATGCACCCATGGCTTGAGACTCTCGAGCCGGATTTCCAAAAGATAGTAGCTCTCCTGAATCCACCAGTGGACCTACGAAGCTGCAGTTGCGCATAAATATTGTGTCTAGAGATTCCAGAGCGAGATTTTTCCAAAAGGGCGAGTGGTGATTCGAAGTAGGCGTGTTAGTTAATGCTATGTATTAATGATGCTAATAGTGATACAAAATCAATATTTGAAAAAAAAAGTTATTCGAATGTAGTTTTTTGGAATGTTGCCATATGGCAACAAATTCGTTTAACGGTCTAAAAATTTCCAACACCGAATTTATTGCATATGTGTTTATTGCATATCAGTTTATGTATTACAATTAAAATTTAAGTTTAATCGTTGTTGTAGGCTTTGGCCGTGTCAAAAAATTAAAACAAGTTTTAACTTTTGCTTTTTTATTTATTCGATATTTCGATTAACGTTGTCAATCATCATCAGGACCTTTTTAAACATGGAAACAGTAATAACAAATTTTTTTTTTTTTTTTTTTATAAGAATTCACATTTAACATATTTAACAAAAATAATAAAGAAAAGGACTACATATAAAAATATAAAAATCACAATATAAATATTAAAAACTAGTTACCAGTGACACTGAACAACACTGTTGCGCAGAGTGACTTTCGTCAACTGGTTTTTTGTCTAATTAAATGTTTGTAAATATGAGCGCAATTGTCGGTGTCTGTTTTGTAGTTGAGTCTCTTTTGTCTAGATGTGTTAATTATATGGAGCATTTCTATCGTGTATCGTCGTTTGTAATTGTTCTCTTGTTGCAAAATCTTCGTTTCGTCAAAATTGGGAGAGTGGCCCCTTTGTATACAGTGGGCTGCAAGTGCTGTTTTGTTGTCATTCTTGTTGTTTAGGTCCGATCTGTGCGCTGATATTCTTGTTTTTAATTTTGATTTTGTCGTTCCAACATATACTTTTCCGCATATATTGTCTCCGTCTCCTTTACATGTGATTTGGTAGATAAGGTTTGATTTAAGTATTTTTACAAAAAAAAATCAATGACATCATAAACTTGATTATGACAGAATTAAAAACAGCCTTAAGAGCATCGACTTTTTAACCATTACTATTAACGATTTTTTTACCACTCAGTGGACATTTTGGCCAAATTTGGTACAAAAGTGTGGTATATTCACAAAGCCAGCTGACTTTTCGGTATATTTTGAATGTCACAAGGTATACAATTGAATTTTGGTCCAAAAAATGTACGATTTTTGGTATAATTTTTCCTATTTATGCTATAAGTAGTACATATTTTATACAATTTTGTATAAATGTGTATACACTTTTTGTATCAAAAAGTGATACGGTTACGCTGTGGCAGGGTATCTTAACTTTAACACAACGTTTGGAATGCCCATAAGGAGGCGTGTCCGGTAAGGAAAAGTATAGATCACCGTCACCTCCTGAGTCATTTTAGCATAAAGAAATAGCAACATCTATTTACATACACCGAGAGAAAAAAAACAGTAAAATCAACGAAAAAGTAGGTCAATTTAACAGTTTTCGCGGTTAAAAACCATCCGATAGTCTAAACTGGTAAATTGACAGTTGCTGCGCTGTTGATAACCGTAGCCTAGTGGGAAGATGTCCGACTGCCACCCGAGAGGCATGGGTTCAAATCCTGGTACAACCGTCGCTAATTTTTTTTAAAATAACTTTTTTTAATAAAAAAAAAATGTTTTCTGTTTTTTTTTTGTCTCAACTCTAAATTTTCTTAACTTTATTTATAAATGTTTTTAAACTAAGTTACAATTGTCCTTCTGGTTGATAGGCCGACATCTTATCCATCGCGCCAATGATGGCATTCATGCGCACATGGCAATAAATGAATAACTTAAATGTGCTACACGCAACATTTGTTCTCTATCAGAGTTGCCATATGAAAGGACTTTCATTGTTTTTCGGGGAATATCCAATCAAAAGAAGAAATAAGCAAGGAATTCATGAAAATTTGAGAAAAATTTAATAAATACGAACAATGAACAATCAAAACCAATGAAAGTTTAGTTGTTGTTGAACAAAAAGGAGCAACACTGTGTGAACTAACAGTGCCCGACTGTCATTTCCACTGCTGTATTTTTTCTCGGGGACCAACCCTTTTTTTTTTGTATACAAAAAGCATTTGCTATTTCTTTATTTACACCACCATATACAAATTTTTTGTGTGTAAGTAGCTATTGCTATTTCTTTATTCACACCACCCATTAACCCCACACACAGGAAAAAAAAGCCATTGTAGAAATAACAACGATTGTACTTATTTCTACATTAAAACAACTTCATCAAAATCAACTGCATTAAAATATCTGTAAATTACTTTGCAAATACGTCAAACTAAAGTCGTCAACATCGAAATAAAATAGACAATCTCGAATTGAAATTGAACCACTTAAAAATATATATTTTTTTCTGGGTCTTATTATTAGGGAAATGGCACCGATCCACAATATTTGAAGCAAATCAGAGAAATAACCCTGGGGTCACGGCCGATTTGACCGTTTTTGATAAATTGCGTTTATACAGTTTGAGTTGAACGCATTCTAAAACAAAAATTTGCTTAAAAAATATGTTCACGCGCTGGAGCACTATAGTGAAATCTCAAAAAAGCGAATGCTTTTCAAAGTGCAATGCTGACTTTAAATACAGTACGGTTGTATTCAGTTACTAGCATTTCCCCGTGGCGTTGCCCACTTAAAAAATACAGACATTCACAGCAGAGAAGCGAAATTCCCCACAATCTAACATCCCGATCTATACGCAGAAGAGAGTGGAAAGCAACATTCGATAATGTTCTGCAAGCACAGACTATGTCAATGAAATCCATCGAAATCTGCAAGCATAGGATAAAGTTTAGGAATAGAACTTAATACCGAAAATTAAGATATTTACCTTTCGCAAATCAAAAAAAAAAGTATCCTATTCTCTTCCTTGGCACAAATAGGACGTTTTAAAAAATTTATGAAAATCGGTTGGCTAGTTTTTGCTCTTACCCGTTAAAACCAAATTGGCGTTTTCAATTTTATTAATAGTAAGGATAAGGAAGGATAAGGAAGTATTCAAGATAATCGAATGCATCCGCACACAAAATATATATCAGTCTTTGTAGTTATGACTAAAATCAATTTAATTATGATTTTTTTTATTAATGGATCAATATTTTGACTAGAGACCGACCGAATTTCGGTTTTTCGGCCAAATAAAATGTGTTTCGGCCGTAATTTCGATTCGGCGGAAAAAAAATATCGTGTTCGGCCGAAAAAATACAATATTCAAAAAATCATTAAAAACATTTTTGAACAATTATTTTGCAATCACTTTTAGGTTTTTTTAGGAGTAGCTGCATCAAAATATATTTTCTTTAACATATAAATTTTTTAAAAAAACATTAGTCGAAAAAAAAAATTATGACATGCTGCAGAAAAACTGAGGACGCCATCGCACAGTGATTTGTCTCCATATAAGCTTGTGACAAAAGACGAAGGAGTGTTCTAAATTAATTGAAACTAAGTTTTAAATGTATTTTAGGTCCGCTGATTTCAAAAGTGTAATCGATTTTCTATAACTCTTTTTGTACCCTGCACACTACTGTCCAAGGATATATTGCTTTTGTCTCACAATTTGTAACGCCCATGTGTTTCCGGTATGTAAAAGTATATATATTCTTGAACAGCATCCTCCTGAGTCAATATGTAACAACAATTTCAAAGTGGATCTTTTTTTTGCTAAAGTGAAGTGGCTACGAAAGTCTCTTGGCGATAATCCATTCCAAACATAAGTATTGATAGTAACTTATCTGAAATGTTAAATTCCAGATAGTTTGCTTCTAAATACATCTAATTCATGATTTGAACTTAAAATTACCGATTTCAGCCTACTGAAACGGTTAATTATGTACTACTTTATAATATTTAATCTGGTTTTTTCGGTTTCGACCTAATTTTGGTTTCGGCCGAAATTTAAAAAAAATAATTTCAGCCATTTTGGTTCGGCCGAACTTTAAAAAAATTGTTTCGGTCGGTCTCTAGTTTAAATCAAACACAAAAAATAATGACTTACACATTTTAAGCCCCCTTCCATCCCTAATTCCTTGCTACGCCCTTGGGTGGCTTGTAGCTCGTTATGTTGATTGGATTTTTCCTGAAATCGCAATTGAGGCATGTGTATCAATGTATACGTATAAATGCATACACTGAGAGGAAAATGTTTTAAAATTAAACGGAAATGTTTTGAAGTTGAACGATTTTGTTTTCAAAATAGAGCTTTGTACAGATTTGTGCAATTTTAAAATACGTGCGCTTTAAAGAAAACTTTTTTGGGGGATTTTTTTTTAATTTGCATATGTTTAGTTTATTTATATGTGTTTGCAAATATTTAATTTATTTATATGTAGTTAACTTTTTATTTCCACAAATTTGAGACCGGGCTTCATACACACGCCTTCGGAGTTTGGTGTGCGCGCTAAATGCTCAACAGGTTGGTCTATTGTTAACATTATTTAACAGAGTCTAAATGTATTATATATTCATATTTTGTACTAAAAGTATACTTTGAATTTCTTTAAAACACGTCCTTTAACTATACCTTGACTTTTTTGAAATAGAAAAGAACAACAGTACTTTTATTTTCAAACGACTAACTAAAAGAAATAGAAAAACTCTGTTTTTAAATGCTCTGTTTAAAATTTAAACTAGAGAGTGGACTATCTTCGGCTATACCGAAGTTGAAATACCCCCACACAGTAGAAAGAAGTACCTCGAACATAAAAAAATGTGGTCTCAGGACCCTATTTTGAGCCAATTATAGGTGGTTTTGGAGCCCAAACCATGTCCAAAATCCATTTCTAAAAATTTCCAATTAAATCCAACAAAAAAAAAAAATTGGTCTCAAGACCCCATTTAGACCCTTATATATGTGGCTTCGGAACCTCGGACCATGTCCAAAATCCATTTCTAAAAATTTCCAATTAAATCCACCCAAAAAAAAAAATTGGTCTCAAGACCCCATTTAGACCTTATATATGTGGCTTCGGAACCTCGGACCATGTCAAAAATACGTTTCTAAACATTTCCAATCGAATACAACAATAAAAAAGACTTGAAAAATTTTTACCTTTTTTTTCGGTGTATGGGAGCCACGCCCAGTTTTTGTCCGATTTGGCTGATTCTCGAACTTGATCTCAGTATTCACGAGAAAAACATGTAAAAAAAGTTTCAAGTCGATATCTCCAAAACTGCGACCGCTATCGTGCGGACGGACAGACGGACAGACGGACAGACGGACAGACGGACAGACGGACGGACAGACAGACGGACATCGCTAAATCGACTCAGGAGGTGATACTGATCAAGAATATATATACTTTTCCATACCGGACACGCCTCCTTATGGGCGTTACAAACGTTGTGACAAAGTTAGTATACCCTGCCACAGTGAGTGTGGGGGTATAAAAATGTTTTATTTGAATACGAGTTTTTTCTTTTAGTGTATGTATGCGTGGGCGTGTGTTTTTGTGAAATGGAATAAAGTCAAGTGTTATGTGTGCCATAAAGCAAGATTTTTTTCTAGAATTCTATAAAAGTAAGTAAGTAGGTTCAAATTGTTAGAAGTAGCACTTCGTGGTGTATGTTGTGTGTACTCTGAATATGTGTGTAACTGCATATAGACCCCTTCTACCTGACACTATTCGCAGGTAACTTATTTTAAAATAAGCCAAATTCAACTTGGGCATTCTCAGCCGGTGAATGTCAGTTACTTCAAATTGATGAGAAGATACCAACAAACATGTTGGCCTATTTCCTGGTGGTTTCTACAAATTTCCACTCGAATACAAAAGAAAGGCTTTCTCAAGACTCTATTTTGGTGGTTTTCGAGCATAGAACTATGTCCAAAATCCATTTATAAACATTTCCAGCTACTTACAGCAATACAACATTTTTTTCTAAAAGTACAGTTTTTGGTTCAAAAATAAACATTAACTTCCCTGTCGGAAATCGGTCTAGTCTAGGAGTAGTCCATGGACTACTCCACTTGCAATTGAAACTGGTCCAAAAATTGAAATATTTGTATACCCCCACACTCACTGTGGCAGGGTATACTAACTTTGTCACAACGTTTGTAACGCCCATAAGTAGGCATGTCCGGTATGGAAAAGTATACATATTCTTGATCAGCATCACCGCCGGAGTCAATTTAGCGATGTCCGTCTGTCCGTCTGTCCGTCCGCACGATAGCGGTCGCAGTGTTTAGAAACGTATTTTTGACATGGTCCGAGGTTCCGAAGCCACATATATAAGGGTCTAAATGGGGTCTTTGACCAATTTTTTTTTTTTGGTGGATTTGATAGGAAATTTTTAGAAATGGAATTTGGACATGGTCCGGGCTCCAAAACCACCTATAATTGGCTCAAAATAGGGTCTTGAGACCACATTTTTTTATGTTTGAGATACTTCTTCCTACAGTGTGGGGGTATTTCAACTTCGGTATAGCCGAAGATAGTCCACTCTCTAGTTTTTTTTATCAATTTAAAAGAAAAATTTTGTTACTTATGTTGCTCATTTTAAAACGCTAAGTTTTTTTAGTAATTCTTCATGGTGATACGAATAAGTCCAACTTTTTATTAACATATTTGCTAAAAGCCATGCCGCGTTTTGATTAAAAAATAAATCTAATCGTCAATGTGTTGGAAACACCAGTTTTAGTGTACTTTTGTATCATATAATTGAAAACAACTTATCCTTGGGCACATCTTTCCATATATCGAATCAGAAAACATTAGAAAATAGCACATTGAAGTTATCTGAGAAAAATGTGGTTTCCTCAAAAAGTGCAAAATAGTGCAGTGTAATGACTTTAAATTTACTGTTTTTTAAATTTACAAAATATGAAGCCGGCCATTTTACTCCAAGTTTACAAAAAGTGGAAAATTAACGCTAAAATTGCAGTTCACTTGAGAAACTTTTTATAGTCACTAAGCGAAAGCTGTATGAATTTAAATTTAGGCATTAAGTAAACATTACCTTCATTATTACTTTTAAATAGATTCCACTTACTTTCCAAGAAGTCAATTTCGCAAGGCCTCTCCACTAGAGGCATGCCTGCACGCATGCTATGGGAAGAAATTGCACATTCCATCCTCGCTTCCAGTGGAGGCATGCCGGTATGCCTACGCTAGAAGGGAGATAGGGTGTTGTCTCTGGATTTTCTACGCAATGTGCTCAAATATTTAGAAGATATTTTATGTTTTTCGGAACGTGGGTTCAAATCCTGATTTTGGAAAATTTTTTTCCGATTTCTTTTTTTAAAATTATTTAGAAAAATTTTTTTTTTTATGTTGGTTTCAGATCTGATAATGGTTTTTTATTATCAGCTTTGGTTTTAAGTTGTAGTAAAAATCGTGAAAACTGAGCTTCCTTTCTAGCGGTGGCATGCCAGTATGCCTGCGCTAGAAGGGAGATAGGGTGGTGTCAATTTTCCACGCAATGTGCTTAAATATTTTGAAGATATTTTATGTTTTTGGATCGTGGGTTCAAATCCTTATTATTGCTTTTTTTTTGTAAATATTTTAAGAATATGATTTTTTTATTTTGCAAAATGTATTTATTTTTGTGTACAGACATTTTAGAATTCTTTTTTGGAGGCTTGAAAAAATGTTTGTGGGTTTTTGTTATTTAATGCAAATCCAATAACTTTACATACACATTTAATACACATTTACATACACATTGAACTCACAAACGTCAGTTCAATCGGTTGTGCGAATAAAAATCTGCTCTCATAAAATCAATTTTTTATATCGGAAATTCTACTCTAAAAATATTGAAACAGCCCCTAGGCTTCGTGCGATAGTACAGTGACGCGTTTGCATAGGGCTCGCGATCACTTGCTTGGACACTTTTGTGAAATTTAAAAACAAAACGAAAATTTTTGCCAAATAAAATCACAATTCGAATTCGCTTCATCAACAAAAACTTTATCCCGCGCAACATATCTGCTAAAACATTACACATTCTTTATAAACAAAATATAATCAGCTGATCCACTGACAGCAAAGTCAACACAGCGTTGACGTTAAAATTTCCCTCAGAAAAAAATATCCCAAAAAACATCTGTTTGCAGCGATCAGCGAGTACACAAACCGCATCGCGCCATCTATGTGTCGCTTTTCTAATTAGGGTGACCGGAACCTTAAAAACGCGAAATTAGTACCAGTGTGACCGCTCGTCATGCAACGTACCCCTCCGTCATCAGTAGACAGTGGACGAAATGGTACAGCTCATCAGCAGCTGCAACTACAACAACAACTTTTGCAACCCCTGCAGCAAAAGCTTCCACAGCAAGACGGTGCGCAGCAACAGCTTCCGCAACAACAACAACAACCTATTCAAATTCCCTCGCCAGATATATTGTGGAGTAGCGATACTGCGTGTGCAGTAGCGATACTGCACACGCAAACACAGGTAACTCTGTATCGTCAATTTCTTTGGTTGATACCCCTAGCAAATATATTGAAATCCCCGTAGGCCTTACCCCCATTCCTGACTCAAGTGAGACGAATAGCGGATTTTCTGAAATCGCTAATCGCATAACAAAGGTCGCTACTCGCTCCATTAATACAGGTCAAAAGAGCAAAATGCCGACAGTGCAGACAGGAATCAACATTTACTTCGCAAAGCGAGTACTATCGTCCCCCCCTAATTGGAATAGGCATTCCGCAAAAATCCAAAAGACGAATCCCGTTAAACCATCTCTCGAGCTTGGGCAAAATCGATATGCGATTCTTGCTGAAGAAAATGATTCGGATCCCAAGCCGAAATCGCAAAAACCCCCACCTATCTACCTGCGTGAGCGAAACTCTAATTCGCTCATCAAAGACATAAATCAATATATTGGTCCTAATAATTTCCACGTGATTTCTATTCTCAGGGGACAAGTACACGAAACAAAAATCCAAATTTACAGCGAATCCAATTATAGAAAAATTGTCAATCTCTTTGATAAACTTAAACAGAGCTACTACACCTACCAGCTCAAAAGTTCCAAAGGCCTCTCAGTCGTACTGAAAGGTATCGAGCCTTTCGTAGAATGCGACGAAATCAAAACTGCACTAAGCGATGAAGGCTTCCAAATAAAGTCCGTATTCAATATCCAAAATAAAAAAAAAATCCTACAACCCATTTTTCGTGTGGAACTAGAGTTCGACTCAAAATTGCTCAAAAAAGGCGAACCCCACCCGATATACTTGCTCAGATATCTGCTACATCGTAAATTCACAATTGAAGTGCCTCACAAGCGCAGTGGACCGATTCAGTGTCATAACTGCCAAGAATACGGCCACACAAAGTCTTACTGCACTCTTCCCAGTGTGTGCGTAATTTGTGGAGACCTGCACGAATCAGGTTCGTGCACAAAAACTAAAGAGGATTCCACTATTAAAAAATGTAGTAATTGCGGTGGCAATCACACTGCTAACTATAGAGGCTGTGCAGTCTATCAAAGCTTCATAAAAAAGACGGAAAATGTGACGCAAAAACATGAAACATGGAAAACCCAAAAATTTCCTCCGCCATCCGCTGCACAATCCTTCGCAAACCCACTTACAAAACAAGGCGTTTCCTACGCCAGTGCCTTAAAAAGCGGTCACTCTGCCACTGTGCACGCGCAACCTGCTCCTCCTAGTAGTAGCCTTGAACAAACTCTACAAATATTCATGCAAAATATGTCTCAATTTATGTCTGGTATGCAAAATATGATGCAAGAAATGATAAAGAATCAAAGTCTTTTACTACAACATCTCATGTCTAAGCCATGAATGGTTTAAAAATATCATTCTGGAATGTAAACGGCCTGTGTCCTCACAAACTAGAACTTCTCGAGTTCTTGAAAGAGTCCAGCATAGACGTTATGCTAATTTCTGAAACACACTTCACTGAAAAACACTTTTTCAATTTACCAGGATACAGACTCTATGACACAAAGCATCCAAGCGGAAACGCTAGAGGTGGAACCGCCATTCTCATTAAAAGTCGTATAAAACATTACGCTCTCCAGAATTATTGCACAGAATATATCCAAGCGACAAGTATTTCTCTCGATGAATACTTAAAAGGCCTAACATTAACAGCTATATACTGCCCGCCCAGACACAAAATATCTGAGCAACAATTCCAGACTTTTTTCCATTCTCTTGGACAAAAGCATCTCGTTGCCGGCGATTTCAACGCCAAACATACATATTGGGGTTCTCGCCTTATATCGCCAAAGGACAGGCTCCTGTTGAACACTGTCAACAGACTCGGTCTTGACGTGATCTCTTCTGGCACGCCAACTTACTGGCCAACTGACAGTCGCAAAACCGCCGATGTCATTGACTTTGCAGTCTTCAAAACTGTAAAAAGGAGCCAATTGTTTATTGAATCCTCTCTAGATCTCTCATCAGACCATACGCCTACTATTATCACAATAAAGTATGCGCCAAGCTCTGAGGCCAATCCACCAGATAAACTGACCAGCAAACTCACAAACTGGCTCAAATATCGAAAGTATATAAGCTCCCACATTATCCCTAATATGTCACTAAAAACGAAAGTTGAAATACACACAGCTGTTAGTAATTTCACACTCTTGCTTTCCCAAGCAGCTGCAGCGGCCACTCCCGCCCAAATCCCAAAAAGCTCAACTCGCAGCTATGCAAAGTGTACTTCAAAGGACATAGAGCAGTTAATAAAAAATAAAAGGAAAATACGCCGCGATTGGCAAAACAACAGATCCCCAAATTTGAAAAAACAGCTTAATGATGTCTCTCGAATTCTAAAAAAGCAGCTTGAGAGGAAATCCGAAAGAGAATTCCAGCTATTTGTTGAACATCTCGCACCCACAAAATCAACAAACTACTCGCTCTGGCGAGCTGCAAAAAATATGAAAAAACCAATACTGACAGAACTCCCTATAAGGCTGCCAAATGGAAACTGGGCCAGAAGCGATGCAGAAAAGGGTGCAGCTTTTGCCAACCACCTAAAAACCGTGTTCACCCCGAACACGACAGCTGGTGATATCCCAATACCAACATTAATCCCACATAATACCTCTTGTACAATCGCGATAAAAAAAAAACGAACTTATGGGGCCAATAAACAAAAGTTTGGACCCGAAAAAAGCACCAGGACCGGACTTGATAACGCCAACAATGATAAAAGAACTGCCAACACTTGCAATAACCCACTTATTGCACATATTTAACGCGATTCTCAGAACATGTCACTACTCAGATGATTGGAGACTATCTCAAGTTACAATGATTCCCAAACCTGGAAAAGATCCCAGTAATGTGACGTCATACCGGCCTATAAGATTGCTTTTTAATAAAATTGATTCTACCGAAAATTCTAGAAAAACAAGTGATTCCCGATCAACAGTTTGGCTTCCGCGAAAAGCATGGCACTATTGAGCAAGTGCACCGCAAGTGCACCGCATTGTTGACTCAATAAAAGGCACTTTGGAAAATAAACAGTATTGCTCCACTGTTTTCCTCGATATCACCCAGGCCTTCGATAAGGTCTGGCACGAAGGACTTATTTACAAACTACAGCATATTCTTCCCGCTAATATGCACTGTCTACTCAAAAACTACCTCACGAATAGAAAATTTGTAGTAAAATACAAAAGCTTTGTCTCCCGAAAATACGAAATACTGGCCGGAGTACCACAAGGCAGTGTCCTCGCGCCCCTGCTATATATTCTCTATACTGCAGATATGCCCAAAAGTGATAGAACTCTCATATCGACTTTTGCTGATGACACTGCTATCATGTGCTCTCACTCAAACCCAGACATGGCATCTCTATACGTGCAAAAACACTTGGACACTCTAAGTAATTGGCTACATCGATGAAAAATCAAGGTCAATGAATCCAAAAGCTGTCACTTAACCTTCACTCTAAGAAGGGGCAAGTGTCCTGCTCTGAAGATAAACGGCCAAGTCGTCCCTGAAAGTTCCGAAACCAAGTATCTTGGAATGCATCTCGATCGCCGACTCACATGGCATAAACATATCGAATCTAAAATCACTCAGATCAAATTAAAGCAATTGGAACTAAATTGGCTAATCTCAAGGGCATCAAAGCTAAATCTCACTTACAAAGTCCAAATATACAAAAGTATAATAAAACCCATATGGACATATGGAATTGAACTCTGGGGCACTGCCCTTCCCTCGAACGTGGAAAAACTCCAGAGAGTCCAATCTAAAATCATGAGACAAATTGCCAGAGCCCCTTGGTATATAAAAAATACTAACATCCACAGAGACCTGAATATACCTACAGTAAAAGACGAAATTCCGAAACTTACCTTGAAGTACAAGCAGACGCTCATGTTTCACCCAAACATTCTAGCTAGAAATTTACTGAGACCTCTGAATCCCTCACGTATCAAACGAAACTAATATATTCCCCATATATTAGTTACGATAACTCTACATTGCCTAAATCAATGGATATAGGGCAAATAGTTTTAATCTGAATATTATAATATATATTATAATATAAATATGTTAGGTGATTCAATTGAATAAAATTATTAATAAAAAAAAAAAAAATAAATAAATTCCAAAATTTGTTTCTGGAATACTGAAATACTTTTCAAAAAAAGCATTTACAAAAAATACATAAGATCTAATATACGCAGTTAGATCAAGTGTCCCGGGTTCAATACTCAGCTCGGCCAAAACGCAAGTCAGTAAATACAAATTTATATGAACTCTTTATTTCAAAAATATAATATCAGATTCATAAAGTATAACATTTACATGCCAAAAATCTAATTTACAATGAATGAAAAATATAAATTTAATTTCAAATGAACTATAAAGAGAAATTCTAAACATAGATGTTCCCAAAACATTTTTTGAGCTACTTTTAGCTCAGCTAATCAAATGCGAAATTTTGTTGTGCTATTTTTAGCTCAGCCAATCAAAGCCGAATATAGCGTCAGAACGAATAAAGCGGAGTGAAATTAAAAAGACACCATCCAACTCCGCTTCTACGACCATGCCTGTTTTAGTCTCGTTTCATATAAAAAAGAAGTAAAGGTTAAAAGCGGGGAGGGAAAGCAACCGAACTCCTAAAGAGGCATACTGGCATGCCTGCAGACACCTTCTTTTGACCACTGGGAAAATATTCACTTCTAAAGTTTATATATATAACACCACCCAGTGGCGTAAATAGGAATTGCCAAAGGGGGGAGATAAATACAAATTTACATATTTTAAAAAAAAAAATGTATTTTACCGTTTTTAACGACTGTGCGCACAGCACAGTAAAAAATTAGTGTAGTCAATTTATTTTGAAT
The DNA here is from genome assembly GCA_951394025.1 of Heteromyza rotundicornis. Lineage (NCBI taxonomy): Eukaryota > Metazoa > Arthropoda > Insecta > Diptera > Heleomyzidae > Heteromyza > Heteromyza rotundicornis. Next base: position 25,464,116 of record OX596012.1, read on the forward strand.
CAAATTACTAATTCAATCCTTGTCAATGCCTTGGCTTATTAGATAGCTCATTGAGTATTTCATCGGTATTTAATAAATAATAATCCTTCACTACAACCGTTTAGTTAGTATTTGTTTATGGTGTGTGAATCGTTTCCTTCACATCAATATTGAAAAACTCTAAAAATTCGTTAAATAATTTCACACGCAAATATTTTTCTATTGGCAGACCGTCATGTTTCTGAGTTCTTGTAAGTCTTACATCCAGGCTCTCTGCCAACGACATTGATTCAGTGAACATTTTTTCAAAAGATTCTTCGTTCACACGAATTTTTTAAATGTTTTCAATATTTACCGGACACGCCCATAAGGGGGCCAAATCGGACAAAAACTGGGTGTGGAAAAAAAAGGACTACATTTTTCAAGTCTTTTTTATTGCTGCATTCGATTGGAAATGTTTCGAAAAGTATTTTTGACATGGTCCGATGTTCCAAAACCACATATATAAGGGTCGAAATGGGGTCTTGAGACCAATTTTTTTTTTTGGTCGATTTGATTTGAAATTTTTAGAAACGGATTTTGGACATGGTCCGGGCTTCAAAACTATTTATAGGTGGCTTAAAATGGGGTCTTGAGACCACATAATTTTATGTTCTAGGTACTTCTTCCTACTGTGTGGGGGTATTTCAGCTTAGGTATAGCCAAAGATAGTCCACTCTCTAGTTTTTTGAAAATTTAGACTCAACGGCAGCTGGTAAAGTTATTAAAACCACAATCTATAGGATCAAAATAAATTCAAAATCAAGCATTGTATTTCTTCCAAATCATGATATGTAAGTCGCTAACTGCTTCGCCTTTGCACAACATCTATTTAAATTTAGTCTCTTCAACGATTTTACTCTTTCGAAAGAATTCGATTTGGTGTATTTACAAGTACAGTCGAACCCGCTTTACTGAAACACGAATTTGTCCATTTTGTTTCATTTTTTATTGAAAATATACAAATTACAATGAACGTTACATTTTTAGGGTGTGTTTCATTTATGCCAAGTTTGATTGATATTAATTTGTATTTTGGAAATTGATTTTTTTTTCAGTTAACCGGGTTTTTAGTAAAGTAATTTGTATGAAAAAGGCCAAAAGAATCCTGGGGATGAATTTTCGTTTCACTTAAGCTGGTTTTTCGTTTAAGCGGATTTCTCTTAAGCGGGATCGACTGTAAAAGGTATATACGGTCAAATGGATGAGTATACGTACAACTTGCTACCGCGGTAAAAATGTAATTTATACAGAAAATTATACAAAAAAAATTATACATTTTCATTAAAGCAAAATTTGTTTTTTTATTCAAACAATTTAATTTAATTTTTTGAAAAAAAAAAAACTTAATTTGAAAATTTAGCGATAGGCGAAGGGGGGGTATATCCCCTTTATCCCCCTATTTTACGCCACTGACACAACCTGTAAATGTTTAACCATTTTTTACATGTTGATGCGCAGAGTATCTAGTTAGAGAAGGTACAAAAAAATGGAATAATCGAAACTTAGAAAAATCGATTTTGTCCAGAAATATTGGTTTCTGTGAAACCAATATGGTTTCACAGAAACCATATTGGAGTGGTTCATTCCCCAATCTCTCAAAAGTGGAACATGGATCGCCGTTATGGAACTTATCGCGCTATTTTTAACTAAACTTTATAAAACAAACTAAAATCGAAAATCCCCACGCGATAATTAAATTCCCTATTTGCCCGAATAGCACAGTCGCGAAGCGTGGGATTTAAGCCGACCCTCGCGGAATGGTATCCCCGACCGAACGAAACACACGAAGACGCGAAAACCCGATAACTAAACTTTTCAAATCCCCCCTCTGAAATATACGTATATGGAAACCGCAAATAACCGAACGCGAAATGGAAACGAAAACTCACTGACATACAAAACGAAAATCTGTCAAACGAGAGCATTTTAGAAAAAAAATACTAATGACAAAAATCATGCCTTTATATGCACTTGGTTTACGGGACCACTCACTGACACACAAAACGGAAATTTGTCAAACGAGAGCATTTTAGACAAAAAAAAAAAACACTAATGACAAAAATTATGTTTTTATGTGCACTTGATTTACGGGACCAGACCGACCTGCCTGAAATCCCTCGCACGATTCTTTACAGAATCAATTCACCAGCTGGACTTCGAAAAAAATCGATGTCCAGCAACAACTTGGCTCAGGTGCGGGACGCCACAACAAAAATTGGAAGGGAAAGGGGAAACCAGGACCACAAAACCGACGGAGACCAACTCCACTATAAAATCTCGAAACACCAGTGGCCGACTTGCCACAACCGACTTGCCACAACTTGACAAACTCTATTAACATTATTTTTTTTCCTTTATATCTTTCGAATGAACCAAATGGCCGACTGCCACAGATAAAAAAAACCAAATACACAATTGCCACCCGCTGGTGGAAATAACACCAGCGCGGAAAAATACTCCCTTCGAAAATATCTCCTGCCTCAGCTCCACGATCCAGCAAAGGTCCACAGCAACCAAAAAAAACACAATTTAAGAATCAAAATCAAAAATTAAAAACCACAAGAATCAAAATTAAATCCACAATTAAAACCGCACTACTCGAAAATTTAAATTTTAAATCAAAAAAAAGAAAACGCCAGTCCACTAATTCTGTTCGCACTCTTTACCCTGCCTAAAAAGAACTAAAGGAATCCTGTCTATATGAACGCATATATGGCGCTCACTTTCCATTTCTCTAACATCTTCCCCCCCCCCACCCACACATGAGCGCGACCTACGCAGAAGCCAGTATTCGCAGTCGGGGCTTTGCCCACACCTATATGTGAAAGATCTTCTCAGATTTTTCTAGAGTGTGTTTGGCAAATTTACATATACACCCCCGCACCCACCAAAATGAAAATACTCAAATTGGCGGCACTCATGTATGTATAGGCGAAATCATAAATGATCCCCTCCCAAAACAGGTTTAGAGTACAAAAAGCTTTAGTCTAGTTTTTTTTCATATTATGTCTTCGTCCCGTAAGTATAGTTTCGCGCAATGCCTTCCCCAACATCGGATCGTAAAAGCTCATCGACAAACTTCTAAAACGAAGTCGTAACAAAAGGGAATCAGAGATCTTCACAGCTGTTGTCAATTCTCCGCCCGGTTGCATTCCACCCGCGAGTGTCAAATTTGGTTTAATTAAACCAAAATAATAATATAAATAATAAAAGAACATTATAATAAAAAAAGAACAATGCAATAAAAAGTGTCGTGCGCGCCTTCGGCTTGTGTTTTTCCCTTCGGTTTCGTTCACCCGTCGCCCGAACAAAGGGAAAACACAAAACAATAACAAACAAACAACAATAACAACAGACAAAATTCTGTCGCGAATTTATGCCGCGACAAACTCATGAATATTGCAGAAATTTGAGGAACGAACCACTGGTTTTATCCAATAGAAACTTTTAGAGAGGAAACATAATGATTTTAAAGCGTTTTCTGAATCCGGGTGTGTTGAACTGGTACTTAAATCGAGCTGTACGAATAACGTAGACTACTAGAGATGAGTTTACTGGCTTTATCCGGACATATGCTTCCGAAAAGTACACATCTCAACAAGAAAACACTCAAATTCCTTAAATAATTAATACAAAAAACGGCATTCCGCTCCCGGAATCGATGTTTTGGACTTTTCTGCTTTTTCATCGATATGTAATTATGTCGAGAATATGTAGGGTATTTTGGTTAGTCAAGGTTACTGTGAATTAGTCTTCATTTAATTAAAAACCTGGTATTGGTATGAAAACTCGTGTTTTTAATGTCATTCGAAATCTAGGCGATCACTTACAAAAAAACCTTTTACCAGTTTTCATATTTTTTCAAAAAGACCTTATAAAAGAAAAAATTTTAGTTTCAACAACAACAAAACTGCAATAACAGCCTATTTAGAAAGTACTTTTGGTGTGGATAATTTTTTATAAACATTTTAAAAGAAATTATCCATTGTATTCGTAGTATTGTAAAATTTGAGGTGACCTTATAAATATGAAATACACCTTATATCGACCCCTAATCGCGAAATGAATGTAAGTGCCATTTCAAAAAATTGTCAAGATCAATGTAATTTTGTACCACGCAACTACCAATAAAATCTTATGTATCGGCGATTTACCGTTACGACGTTAAAGAGAAAACCAATTTAGTGCAAAAAATTGTTTACTCTTTCGAAAATCAGCGAATTGATTGCCACATGCTTTTTTGGTGCAAGCGTCAGGTTTTCGTGAAAAACCATGCATGATACATAGACATGTATCATTAAATTTTATTACCTTTTAATGAACCCCTAAAAGGTAATAAAATTTAATTTTCAAAAACTTTCTTCTTCTATTTTTTTCTCCTAATAACATCGTATTAACACTACCTCAGGATATTTTTTTTTGATAAAAAGAAAAACGTATGATGTAAGTCTTTTTCATGCACCTGAAGACAAAAACTAGAGAGTGGACTATCTTCGGCTGTAGGAAGAAGTACCTCGAACATAAAAAAATGTGGTCTCAAGACCCTATTTTGAGCCAATTATAGGTGGTTTTGAAGCCCGGTCCAAGTCCAAAATCCATTTCTAAAAATTTCCTATCAAATCCACCAAAAAAAAAAAATTGGTCTCAAGACCCCATTTAGACCCTTATATATGTGACTTCGGAACCTCGGACCATGTCAAAAATACGTTTCTAACCATTTCCAATCGAATACAACAATACAAAATTTTTACCTTTTTTTCGGTGTATGGGAGCCACGCCCAGTTTTTGTCCGATTTGGCTGATTCTCGAACTTGATCTCAGTATTCACGAGAAAAACATGTACCCAAAGTTTCAAGTCGATATCTCCAAAACTGCGACCGCTATCGTGCGGACGGACAGACGGACGGACATCGCTAAATCGACTCAGGAGGTGATGCTGATTAAGAATATATATACTTTTCCATACCGGACACGCCTCCTTATGGGCGTTACAAACGTTGTGACAAAGTGAGTATACCCTGCCACAGTGTGTGTGGGGGTATAATAACTGATAACTTCTTTTGCACCGTTCGACACTAAGAAAAAACACCGTTTAAATCGCATTTTTGCATTTTTCATTGAATAGGATATTTTCATATTAAAAATTTTTTGAGCTTAAGATTTTCTGAATTTTCATAGAGTGAATTTTTCTCTACAATGAACAAATTTTTTTAGCAGAAAATTTAACTCTCATGCGTTTTTGTCACTATATTTTGAATTTTTTCAAACAATGTTTCTAGTCTAGTGTGATGAGTTTACATCCTATCGTAAAAAGTTTACATGTTTTTAATAGTGTCAGCGAATTACAATATACATAAAGAATCTGCATAGAAGGTTCTGGAAAATTCCATATTAATAAAGAAATAAGGAGAAGCTTCGTAAAATAATGTTGGTATTAATCGAATTAAATCGGCTTTGGGAAAAATGCAACATGCAAATATGCGATTTAAACTGTTTTAAGAATTGATCCAGAAAAACTGGGAGATACGGGCATGCATTTCGCGATTAGGGCTCGATATGATTTAATGCAAAAAACACATTAAATTTTGGACTTATTTTGAAAAAACATAAAAAATTAATTTTTGCAATTTCCAGCTACCGCGCATTAAAATATATGCATAGAAATACCTGAAGAAGAAGGATGCATACTCAAGTTTTCACTTTACTAAAAATGTTCTTTCTTTAAAATACAAATCTAAAAATTTTAATTTTTTAGATTTGCAGATAGCACAGAGTCAAGACCGATGAACGAAAACCTTTTATATGTTGGCAAGTAATGTAGAATTTTATCTACTTTCAAATGTATATTGGTATCAATACGGCACTCAAAAATTAATTTATATTGATTTTCAGTATCCAATGCGGCATTGTGCGTCAGACAACTTCGTATGGCAAACTAGAAATTTTATCAAAGAGCTAAACCGTAAAAAAGAGTAAAAAACAAGTTTTTTTAAATATAACCCTTTAACCGACTAAAAAGCAGAAAATAAATTCCCTTTAAATTAATTTCCCCAATTTCGATTTAAAATAAAGGGTTTGTTCCTAATGTCAGATTTTGAAGTGGCCAAAAAACCCTTCATTTTAAATGGAAGGCAGATGGAGCAACGATTGCAAGAATCTTTTTTGTTCAACATTAAAAAGGCTTTGCAATTATACTCTTCGAGTATCCCTGAAATATATACTGTAGAAGGAGATGTACATATTTGAGTTTAAATTATTAAGAAATTAAAAAAAAATTTCAAGATGCATACAATAAGCTTGTTTGATTGTAGACAAAAAAAGATTCTTCCAATCGTTGCTCCATCTTAATTTAAAAAATTTCATTTTTTTTTATTTTTTCTATAACTTAAAAAAAACCAAATTGTATTGTTTTTCCCTGTTATTTACCTACTCTCCAAGTTTCATCAAAATCGAAGAAGTGGTCCGGACCCGTACATCCCATTAAAAAAAGCAGTTTCGGTCGGTCTCTAATTATGACTATAACACACAATATCTGCAAACAGTTCTCACAATGTAATTTTAACAAAAAAAAAAACGGTACCTATATCATTCGTTGAACTGAACCATAGTAGAGGCACATGCTACCCTCCTTCAGCAGCAACTTTAATTCAAACACATGTACATAACTAATTGTCGTTCTATTTTCAGGCACATCATACGCATAAGCAGAAATACGTTCATCCAAATTCCTAATCGAAGCCAAAACATGGGAACCGGTCATTACTTTTGGGCGATATTCTACTTTGCTAGTTTATGTAGTGCTTCATTGTAAGTACCAGCTCCAATTTAACGTATGTAGTACAACTTTGATTAATTTTGTACCTGGACGATTTGGTGTCGTACATATAACAAAAATTTTAAGTTCAACTTTTTTGTTCCTTAATTACGCTACGTTACAGTCGCTCAGAACTTGGGGCGTCACATTTTACATGTTGTAGGTCTACTCATAAAAATTACAACCGCATACCAGGAATTTTGATTACACCCCCAAAATCTGGAGTTAGGACGGAAAACCCAATTTTTTGTGTTACCCTATTTTTAATGATAACTTTAGAAGCGTAAGTTCGATATGCAAAATTTATAACTTGTTGAAAAACAGAAAAACAGACACTTCAATCGGTTTATAACTTTAATTTATATGATGGGTAACAAAGAAGTTATTACTGCAAACATCGCGCAGACACCAATTTTTTACACTTTTTTATACCCCCACACACACTGTGGCAAGGTATACTAACCCTGTTGGAATTCAATCAACTGGTTTACAAAAATAGCTAACCTCTTTCTAAATATATAACAACTAATTTTCAAATGATTGAAAAGTCGTGCAGAGATAGTCAGTTTGAAAATAGAATTTCTGTGTTGTGTTTTATTTCTTTTCAATTCAAACGTAGTAGAAATTTGCTTTTCGATATCTGAAAAATACTGCTTGGAGTGTAGGCGTTTTCACATTGCAAAGGTCGTTGGTTCGGGCCCCGGAAAATGCAATTGAAATTTTTATATAAAAAGTTTTTAAAAGTAATTTATAGAAATGAGAGAGAGATGAGAGAAAAATAAATTCGAATAAAATTTTTGTGAAGTTTAAACTCAACTGACTACCGCCTAGGACATCCCCATGTTAAAATAGTGAGTTCGTAACAAAGGAATAAGTGACTTTATAGTGTGTACTGACTATTAAAAAACTAGTTTCTAGTTAGAAATAAATGGGTTCTATTTCCGACAGGGTAACTTTGACACTACGTTTGTAATGCCGTTTGTATTTTGCATTTTCTTTTCCAAGTACAGTGGCTCACAGGCAAATTTTATAGAATAGATATTGGCTATTCAATTCCTTTCGAATGAGTATCACATCTCGTTAATCCGTTAAGTACACTTCGAGAAAATCCTGGTTGAAAATGGACCTCCTTTTCGAACTTTTTTCGTGGGGGTTATAACATTTTTTCTGGGATGCAAAAAGTTGCGTTCATTATAGAGAAGTTCGACTGTATGTGGCGCCCCAAGTTCTGGGCATTTTTTTTTGTAACGTAGTGTTAGTATTTAATTTAATCATTGAACCTAGCAGAACTGGTAAATTGCTGTCATTTCAAGAGGGGAATATTTTTGCTCATTAAATGAAGGAAAAGTAATTTAAATACTAAACACTACATTTAGTGTCTGAAATATTTTCAATGAAATGCCCACAATTTCCGTATTTTAAGGCTGTATTCCGTTCAGACAGTCACATTTTCATTGTGTGTTTGTATTTGGTTGTTCAACATGCTAGTCGGAAATGACGTATACATTAAGGTCGGCCGAAAAAAAATGTTCACTGATCGAAGTGTAATAGTGCGAAAAACTTGGATTGAGCTAATACAAAACTAACATGCATTAAAAAAATATATATTTAAAAAAAAAATGTTTGATTCCAAAAGTCATTTTTCTTCTTCTAATAATTAGAATTTGTTCGCATTTTGGGCGCAAACAGGTAGAATCACAAATTTTTTTTGGTGTTTGTTTCGGATCTAATCGACCTTTGACCTCGCCGGGCGATGGTCAAACATTGGCCGATTTCAATATTTTTGTTTTAAATAACACAGGCCGACATATTGTGAAGTGTTGACTACTTCTATATTCTCGTATAGTTTTTATATATAAATTGACCATTCTAAACACAATGGCGATCTCAGTTTTTTCAATAATGCAGCAACGAAATTCATCTATAGCACTTTTGACAGACAATTGAATACCAATTTCAAAAGTTATAGTATAAAAACGAAACAAAGATCGGATTTTGCATTTTTGGAATTTCTCAAAAAACCTGACGTGATGGCAAAAAACTGAGAACGCCGTTGTGTTTATACGAGCAAATTTTGAGTTTGATTTTTGGCTTCCCCATACAACTGAGGAATTTTTCAGGTACGATGTGCCAAGTCTTTCCGTTGACCGATCGACCCAATTTTTATACCCCCATACACACTGTGGCAGGGTATACTAACTTTGACACATCGTTTGTAGCGCCCATAAGGAGGCGTGTCCGGTATGGAAACGTATATATATATATTCTGGATCAGCATCACCTCCTGAGTCGATTCAGCGATGCCCGTCTGTCCGTCCGCACGATAGCGGTCATAGTAGACATAACGGAATACAGCCTTAAGTAAAATTATACAAACATTTCGAAAAAAACATATTTTTTTAATTTTTGTCGGAGCATACATTTTGGAATTATTTGCATATGCTAGAAGGCCTATCTGAATAAACCACACTCCCACGCCATCTCACGGATAATTGCAGATATGCTTTTGTTTATGATAAGTGCGGCAGTATAATGACAATATAAAAATTCTGTCCTCAAAAAATGTTCAAAATTAAAGTAAAAACAAAAACGAAAGAAATAAAATTGAATTACATGAATATTAAAATTAAAATCAAATAATTTGGAAAAATCAGAATTAGAATCAAGGAAGAGTATCATTTTGTTTTGTTTGTACTTACAAATTAAATTGATGTCGAATTATTTCCATACTCTCAAACTACTTAAAATGCCTTGAAATCAATTCAAATTTAATACGTTATACGTTCGTACATATCATAATTTCAGAGCTAATAATGCCAAAATAAATTTCCGAGAAAAGGAGAAAAAAGTCTTAGATCAAATTTTAGGTGCAGGAAAATATGACGCCAGAATACGTCCATCCGGCATTAACGGAACGGGTAAGAATCCTTCAAATGAAGACGTATTTTTTTATTTATTTCAATTTTTAATTGTAAGTATATATATTACTTTAATTTAAAGTTGCTCAAATTTGTGTAGTACAATCACAAAAAGACAAACAACAAAGAAATCAATCAAAATTTAACTGTAAATATTGGTAATGTTAAGAGGAAATAATGTTAAGGAATTGGAAATAGAGAACCAATTCGGAACTTAATTTGAAATATATATATTATGTTGTTTTAGTACTAAAGAAATTATAAAGCAAAACTTGAAGCACTCAAGTAGGAATGCATATAAAATTTTAAAAAAAATTTAAGTATTTCCTATTATTATAATACATCCAACAACGTAAAAATTATTTCTTAACCGTATGCATTGGTATTTACTTTAAGCTTATTCTAGGCACTGCATAATAAATATTTGCAATAATTGAATAATATAACTCTTAATATAAATATTATATATTGCTATGTTCTATACATCAAACCAATACCAAAAATTTAACAGATGGCCCCGCTATAGTCAGAATCAATCTTTTCGTACGAAGTATTATGACGATTAGTGACATTAAAATGGTAAGTGCCCACAAATTGTCACCGCTTTAGAAAAATGAAATAAATTAACAATGTGATGAATACTGAGAACGAAACTAACATGTCCTAAAATCAAAATAAAAGACAAAAAGTAAATGAGAACGGAAATGATTTGCCAAATTCACCATATCCACCATACAAATTCCAAATCCAGCAAATTGACATCCTAGTGACACTTAGTTTTTGCAAATTATATTAGTTCACATTTGTATTATACTATATACCAACTATTAATCATTCTAGAAATATAATCATTATTTTTTTATACAAGTTTTTCTCATATAAACAAAAAGCTTTTATAATCCCAAAATAAGACCAATTTAAATTCATACCAAATGCATCGATAATTATCAGATAATAATCTGAACTTGTTGTAGCGAAATTGTAATTTTTCTGTAAATACAATTTGATCACCGAACAAAATTCACATAGACGAGTCAAGTGTATTTATAGTATTTTGAATCCGTGGCCCGATTTGTTTTCAAAAAAAAAAATTGGCAACATATTTGAAAAAAAATGTAATTGTGTTTAACAACAAATTGCGACAAACACAGGCAAACAACCTCAGATTTAAGATCAATGGACCTTTACGACGCTATCATCAGAATTATCATACCCTACACCACATGAGATATGGGTATATTCACTTTGGTCTGATGTTTGTAACACCAAGACTGAAGCGTGATAGGTAAGGAAAACTATATATATTCTTGATCTGTTTCACCTCCTGATCAGCTTTACCTCCTCTTTTCTTGTAAACACGATTGCAGGATCTAGAAGAAAGATAGGGGGCCCAAGAAGTGAAAAAGTATTTTATGTCACCTAATTCCGTTGAAATAGTTCCAAACTTGGTTTATTGGGGTTGTTGAATTTGATGTTAAAATTTTAAGATTTCATCAAAATAGTATGAAATTTTGTGTAGAGGACTGTTATGGTCGAATTTGGTGCTGAAATTTCAAAATTCAAGTAGTAGTAGTGCTTGAACTCCTGAACCCAACCAACAAACTGTTGGACATATAAAATAGTTGTGGTTATTTATTTCAAATACTTTCTTTGAGAACAGACACTATATTATGTATTAGATTGGCAATTTCTTTGTAAAGTATTCGAGCTTGGTATTTACTTCGGATTCGTGATCTCACATTAGTATAGATAAACTTGACTTGTCCATGCGAATTTTCAAAAGTATGCATTTGTAGAAAAGTGTACAATATTTTAGTAAAGTCCTTTGATCGAATATTACGTTTTTTAAGAGGCGTCTGATTTATTTGTTCAGCGTACCTTAACTATAAAATATTAATTCTCTAATTTCTTGTTGTTTTTTTGTACTTAAAGTTTTAAAACAAATGGACTGTTCTATTTTTTATTTTGACGAATAGTTATTTACATTAGGTGCAATCCCCATTTGACTGATTATTCAAAACAGAGTTTCTACTGGCTTCCAGGATGAAAAGAATAAATTTCCACAAAAAATTTCTGGAATACGCGGAGTCATATGAGCAATAACAGAATAAATTGTGAAAGAAGGAAAAAGAAACAGAATTCAGTACCTGGGAGAGGGTGCCCACCCTGAGGTCTTGAGGCCATAACTTTCGTTTGAAACATAATTGAAAGCTGAGTTCAATAGCTAACAAGAATTTCCAACGGAACTTAAAAATTACGAAAAATATGATTTTGGCAGTCGATTTAGAAAATGTCTCGAAAATAGACCCCTCCAAAAAAGGTTGCCTACTACTGGCACCCATTTATAATTCGCTGTAAAAAATAGGAAATTCAGCAATAAATTTCAGTAGTTCACTCTAACCATTTCTCCCTCATATTCAGAACCGCAGTTTTTGCAAGAGAAATAAGTAGCTCCTTTGCATGTTGGCACATTTGAACTGAACAACACGATGTTTGACCGATGTTGCGCCAAGGGTGCCAGTATTCTGACAGAATCCCAGATTCCTCATCCCCATTTCACAATTTCCATTGTTTGTTTGTCCAGGTGAAGAATAGAAAACCAACTGGATATTCATATTTACTCTTCTATATTGATGAAAAACACTTGAAAACAACAAAGTCTAATAATATTAGATTCGCCTCGATTTTTTCGTATTTTTTACTTTCCGACGACCGTGCGATTACAGCAACACGTGCTCTCTTTGCTCATTGTGAACTTACAAACTTCTTGTAAAGGTAACTCAAATGTACGAGTCAAAGTTCAAGCTTCCATTCCTGCAATAAATTAATATTTTTCGCCACAACAAAAGAACCCAAAGGACTTTACTGCAATCAAAATTCTACAACAAGAAAATACAACAACCAAAATTTAGTTATTTCAAAAATATTTCACTAAACAGACTTTTAAAGTTTTATTTATGGAGAAGTTTATAAATTATGTATTTACGTTTTTATATTCAATTGTTAATGTTTGAGAGATGTTGCAATGACGATTATCATATTGAAAATATTTACTTTAACAAGTTATTAGTAAATTCTAAATACAAAATATATTCTAATTATTTTATGCTATCATTTAAAGCCCGAATTGCGGTCGATGAAATTTATGTGCTCCAATGATTTTCTTTTTGTACTATTAAGTTATTTATGAAATATTAATCGATATATAATTTAGTCTTTGACTTCTTTTGTCTTTTTTAAATTTCAATTATTCATTTATTTTCGGTTGTAGAGTTATGATTTCTTATGCAATTCTCAAATTAAAATTACTTATTTTAGAATTTACACTAAACCACTTACAATAAAATACATTGCAAAAGAGACGTAGGCATAAAGTAAATAATTCACTTCATAACTTTATCCCCCTAATGACATTTGTTTTTGTAGACATTTCAAACAAATCCTGCCGAATAAAGCATGTATTTTCCATACTCAGCTAAAGTAACAATTAAAGATTTTCAGTGGTAACAAAATCTACTACCCTCCATAAATTTCATTAACAGCAGCCTGGTTCTCCATTTTTTAGTATGATTAGAATTTCATTTCATGTTAATTGGTTTTCCAATTTTTTGTATTAGTATTAAGGGGTAAAAGTGATTATTAAAATTTTTAATATAGTTTCAAGTTAATTTTTAATTCAATTAAAATTATAATTTCCTTAAGGTCGTATTCATATCATCGTCTGAAATAAATTATATATAAAAATGTTTATGTATTCTAAAATTAGGTTATTATACTCATAAGTAAAATTTTTTTCTCGATAAATTACAAATAATTGCAGTCATTGTAGGCGTAACCGCGAAGATAAAATCAAGCGACGATATGCATTTTCGTCCTGTATTTTAATCAATAGTGGTATTCACACCGGCTTCGTTAATTCGATTGTGATTATTTGCTACTTTTTCCTGGTGGATTTTGTATTCGTGAAATTATCGAAGTGTTGGACTAGCGACTAGCGATTTGGCGACGACGTATCAAACCAACGAAACGGTTGTAAATACCACTACACCCAGAAAAAAACACCTAAAAACAAAAAAACCTACCTCAAATCAAGTAGAAACCGTCATAATAATCTGGTAAAGTTGAAAATTTTAAAAACAAGTACGAACAACCTCACTTTGAACTGGATAATTTTGTTTTGAAGTTGTTGCTACTTACTTAAAAAATTTCAATTTCAATTTGAGATTGTTAATTTTATTTCAAAGTTGACGACTTTTTGACGTATTTCAACTTAATTTTACCGTTATTTTAATGAAGCTGTTTTTAATGAAGTTGCTTTAACGTAGAAAGAAGTACAATGGGTTTTTTCTTCTGTGTGTAATTCATAAAAAAAAAACAGTTCTATGGTAATCAAAACGATAAGTAAAGCTGGTAGAACACAAACAATTTTTGTAGAAACATTCTTTTAAGTTATAGAATACAATAAATATTTTGAAATGTTGTAGTAATGCAGTGAAAATGTTTTTGTTTACTCTGTACGATATTTCTTCACGTATATTATTCAGATGGTCCCGCTGTCGTGCGCGTCAACATATTCGTAAGAAGTATATCGAAAATCGACGATGTTACTATGGTAAGTGCGCGTTGGATGATGCATCGCCCAAGCAATACTAGCAAAAGTAGCAAATATGATAATATGATACATTATCTGCAATGACAATGACAATTTATTGAAAGAAGCTAGAGTCTCTTATCTCAAATGCAACAAGTTCGCTTGCAGACTTTGACATTTCGTCCACTGTCAAATGTGGGTTTTTTACTTAGTTTTCTCTGTTCCATAACTAAAAAATGAATCAAAAGAAGGCAGTCATAAGCTTTCTGTGTGAAGCCCTATCCAAACTAGACTCTTCTCAAATAACTTACTACTTTATATAGACACTGATAACTCCAACTGATATTGCCTGTGAATGTTGTACATAAATAGTTTTTGCAACGATACTATTATCATGAAACTGATTTTGTGTTCTCTTTCGAAAAGCGTTATTATTCGAATCCACGACATACACAGCCAATGTGTGTGTGAACGCCATTTTATTCGTACTATATTATTAAATAATTAAAGTGAATATGTAGTAAAGTTAAAAAAAACTCAATCTAAATGTGTATAAGAAACGGCGAGTTACTACTAACATAATTATTATTACTATTAATTTTATTACGATACTTTAGTGCTATGTCTACTACACAGAAACATTTTATACGATATTACTTTATTTCTAATGCAATTAATTGTTTCGAATATTGATGTTTCTTGAAGTAATGAAAGAAATTTTTATTTTATGTAGTTTTACATTTTATATACAGTGTAACATCGGTAATTCCAAACTTCAGTAAATAATAAAACCCAACGAGTAAAGAGGTTTCCACAAAAGGAATGCAGAAAATACTTCTCTTCGCTTTCCTGTTATTAAGTTTAGCATTATCGAGGTTCTGCTGTGATATGTATAATAATTGTTTACCTTGAACATTTTGCACTTTTGATCAATCATACATATAACTAAAATATACATTCACTGGAATGAATTCTTTATTATTGGAATTCTTTGCAGAATAGTTGGAATCATGCCGTCAACAGTAAACGGATTTTTTATTTCAATAGTTAGAGGCCTCTCTGACCCTTTTCGGTCAGTCAATTATAGTTGTGACTGAAAGTATCTAAGTTCGATATGATCTCAACTTTCGAACGGATTTACCTTACAGCAGGGGCGTAGCGAAAATAGAAAAAACCAAACCCACACCCCTATGACCTTTAAAAATTTTATAATTTTCTTATCAAAACAAAAATTTTTGTCTTTACATACATCTTGACATTTTTTTCAAAACTACAGGAAATAAAAAATATAACAAGGAAATAAAATTCTATCCACACAAATAGTGTAATGATATAAGGTTTTTGCTGCTCCGCACACTGTTATGAAATTCGATTCTAACTGGACAAAGGTAGAAGGAGTCGAGCAATCCAAATTCTGAAATTTCAAGTGTAATATTTTTTGTAACGTGGTTTAAAGTGTGTTCCAAATGGGCAAAATTAAAAAACTGCGTATAGCAGCTTCCATTAAATAAAAATTAAATAGTATCTTATTTCGCCTGTATCCAACTTGTGCAAGTAGAATATTTAGAGAATATTAAGTACACATGTTAGGGAATCACTGATTTCATGTTTCAACTTGATCCCGGTTGATCCACACTTTTCACAGTCCATGGTAAAAGAGAGTAAATAATTAAAAAAACTAGAGAGTGGACTATCTTCGGATATACCGAAGCTGAAATACCCCCACACAGTAGGAAGAAGTACCTCGAACATAAAAAAATGTGGTCTCAAGACCCCATTTTGAGCCAATTATAGGTGATTTTGGAGCCCGGACCATGTCCAAAATCCATTTCTAAACATTTCCAATAAAATCCACCGAAAAAAAAAAAATTGGTCTCAAGACCCCATTTTGACCCTTTTATATGTTGTTTCGGAACCTCGGACCATGTCAAAAATACGTTTCTAAACATTTCCAATCGAATACAACCATAAAAAAGACTTGAAAAATGTTAACCTTTTTTTTCGGTGTATGGGAGCCACGCCCAGTTTTTATTCGATTTGGCTGATTCACGAACTTGATCTCAGTATTCACGAGAAAAACATGTACCCAAAGTTTCAAGTCGATATCTCCAAAACTGCGACCGCTATCGTGCGGACGGACAAACGGACAGACAGACGGACATCGCTAAATTGACTCCGGCGGTGATGCTGATCAAGAATATACTTTTCCATACCGGACACGCCTCCTTATGGGCGTTACAAACGTTGTGACAAAGTTAGTATACCCTGCCACAGTGAGTGTGGGGGTATAAAAATTTTTCTCAGAAAAATTTTTGAATATTTTTTCTTGCAATGAATTTTTATTTACACTTCTCGCTTTCAAATGAGCCCAAAGTCTCCAAAATCCAAATCCTACTTCCATCGCTACGTAATTTTAAAAAGTATTTGTCTTCTAAGTGAGTTTTCTACTTTTCACATTTGCTCGTAATGTAAGTAGAATGGTTCATTGGATATCTGGGAACACTTATATAATAATTATACCCCCACACTCACTTTGGCAGGGTATACTAACTTTGTCACAACGTTTGTAACGCCCATAAGGAGGCGTGTCCGGTAAGGAAAAGTTTATATATATATGATCAGCATCACCTCCTGAGTCGATTTAGCGATGTCGGTCTGTCTGTCCGTCCGTCTGTCCGTCTGACCGTCAGTCCGTCCGCACGATAGCGGTCGCAGTTTTGGAGATATCGACTTGAAACTTTGGGTACATGTTTTTCTTGTGAATACTGAGATCAAGTTCGACAATCAGCCAAATCGGATAAAAACTGGGCGTGGCTCCCATGCACCGATAAAAAGCTAAACATTTTTCAAGTCATTTTTATTGTTGTATTCGATTGGAAATGTTTAGAAACGTATTTTTGACATGGTCCGAGGTTCCGAAGCCACATATATAAAGGTCTAAATGGGGTATTGAGACCAAATTTTTTTTTTGGTGGATTTGATTGGAAATGTTTAGAAATGGATTTTGGACGTGGTCCGGGCTCTAAAACCACCTATAATTGGCTCAAAATAGGGTCTTGAGACCACATTTTTTTTATGTTCGAGGTACTTCTTCTGTGTGGGGGTATTTCAGCTTCGGTATAGCCGAAGATGGTCCACTCTCTAGTTTTTATTCATTTTGAAATACCAGTGTGCACCGTTTGCAGGCCCGTGCGCAAGGGAGGGGTTTTGGCGGTTTCAGCATCCCCGCCAAAGATAAATTTTTTATAAATTACAAATTTTGTGATTTTTACCGAAAATATCCCGTTAGAAATACTCTACAACAAAACACCCAAAAAAAAGTAGTGAAAAATATTATAACAAAGAAATTATGTTAGATTACACTACCCAACAAGAGTTGACTCCATAAATTAGAGTAAGGTATTCTTATATATTTTTTGACGTTGAACACAATGGCGTTCCATCACGTACACCCAGAGAAAAATAACCTAAAATCAAGAAAAAACCACGTTAAAACAAGTAGAAACGTTAATGAAAGTCTGGTAAAGTTGGAAATTTTAGAAACAACTACAAACAAACTTATTTTCAATAAAAAAACTTGAATTTAAAAATAAAAAAACGTATTTTAAACTTATTTTCCGATTATTTCAAAAATTTTCCAATTTATATTAAGTTTGCCAGATCTTGATTTAAAATCGTTGAATCTTGTTTCAACATTGGCAATAGTTATTTTTAGTTTTTTCACTTTATTTCAACTTTGCAACTTTGTTTCAAAGTTGAAAATAGCCATTTTAAGTATTTTTCTCTTTATTTCATTAAGTTGAAAAAATAAATTAAATTCGAGAAAGGAGAAAGGAGTCAAAAAATGGCAGACTTTGAAATATTAATAGCAATATTTCAAAGTTTCTGGAGTACCAAGTTCTATTTCACTGTAACTAAGAAGATAAATAATAGTAGGGGAGGGTGCCCTCCTACTGGCACCCTAAGGCTATAACTTTCGTTTGAAACATAATCTCGGGTTCGTTTAAAAATTCCGAAAACTACGATTTTGGCAGTAGATCTAGCAAAAGTCTCCAAAATCGACCCTCCAAAAAAGGTGCCCAGCTACTGGCACCCATTTACAACAATCGAAAATGAAGCATAAACCCTAGTATATAATTTGTATGTGTTTTTTATTCTTTCAGTGGTTCACCCTGACCATTTGAACTGAAACAAAAGGATTCGTGAGATTTTATTAGCAAAATAAATGGAAATAAGTGAAAAGATGGGTTTAAATTATGTTTCGCTTCCTTCAGCTACCCCCTAATATTCAGAACCCTAGTTTTTGCAAGTGAAATAGCTCCTTTGCATGTTGACACATTTGAAGTGAACAGCACGATGTTTACACGATGTTGTGTCAAGGGTGCCAGTAGGTGGGCACTTTTGCTATTCTGACAAAATCCCCATCCCCATTTCACAATATTTTTCCATTGTTTGTCGAAAACGTGAAGAATACAAACAATCTAGGAATTCCAATCATATGTTCCCTTCTACATTGATGAAAAACAGTTGAAAATTCACTTAACAAAGATGAACAATTTTATATCAGCCTCGATTTTTTCGTTTTCGCTTTCTTTTTCTGTGTTTAGAAGTTTATCTTGGGACTTAGGAGTCGTCGGACTGTGTTATAAAATAAACCATGTTAATTTTTAATAGAAAAATGATAAAAATGTTTAGTATGGTGCGTAAATTGCCTTCATGTATATCACAATATATAAAATCCCATTGTTTGTCCGTCCGGATGTCCGAATGTCTGTCTCAACCATCCAGAGGATAGCAGTGGACCTAGAGAGCTCAAATTTTACACATATGTCCTAGACACCCGTGGCTTCAGGGGGCGTGGTAGTTTTGAAAAATAGGCGTATCAGATATATTAGCTCTGCTGAAGCCACCTAGGAAGCTGCAATTGCACATATATATTCTGTGAGACCATAGCTAGAGATTCCAGAACGCGATTTGGGATTTTTCCAAAAGGGGCTTGGCAATTCGAAAAGTGGGGGTGTGGACTGTGGAAAGTAAGCTCTGCTGAAGCAAATAGTGGAGTTTGAGAATGGAAATTTCACACACATATTCTATGAGACCATGGCTACAGATTCCCGAGACGGATGTTTTGAAAAAGGGGCGTGGCAATGGGCGTTTTTAATAATGGTCCGTGCGAAGTCACGGGTGATTTACTAGTCTAAATATAAAAAACTATAAAATCGCCACCAAGGGAAATTCCTGCGCACGGGCCTGGTGTTTGTAACGTCAAAAAGAACCAGAATCATCTCCTGAGTCGATTGAAAGATATATTTGGACAAAAAAATGACTGATTAGGACGTGATTATTTTATTTGGTTGGAAACTGAGTCGGGAATGGAATTAGAATAAAACCGGAACGAAATTGAAATGAATTACTCTTGGAAACGGAACGTGAATAGAAAGGTAAAGAAACCGAAACAAAATGAAAATGGACTGGGAAAAATTTTAGAACCCACAATAGTATATTTGCTCTATGTTTGTTAAACATTTTTCCAGTAAGTATTGTACAACATTTTTTCTGCTGCTAAAAATCAAATTAAAAAAATGTTTTTTTGGAAAAAAAAGTAAAAAAACCCTCTTATGCCTATTTCCTGGATACGCCCCTGCCTTACAGATTAACATATTACCAAAGCTGGGCATAGATAATCGAGAATTTAACTTCGTTAATCCGAAAATAGTTAATCAAAAACTTGACTTCGTTAACCCTATTCGTACCAGGCAGAGACTTTGAGTCACATTTTAATGTAATTTTTTTTTAGATTTTTATAAGAAACTAGTTGAATATGCCAGCTTTGCTCGGACTTATACTTAAATTAGTGAAAGTACCCTCCTGTAAACCTTTCCGGGAACCCTCAGAACACCAGAGCATAACATAAAGAAGTGCAGAACTCTAGGTTCAGCGGTTTGGGCTGGGCGGTGATGAGTAAGTCTATCACCAATCATTCAATCAATCGGGACAAACACTTTTATATTTGTAATTGCGTGACGCCTGATTTGAAGTTCTCATTTGTACCTACAAATTATTTTTTTAATCAAAATTTGTTTGTCTAGTTTTTTTTTTTTTTGTCAAATGCTTGACCGTTGTCCAATTTTACTGATTGAATTGCACTTTTGGAAGAATAAGCACATGTGTGCTGGAAGGTATCCCAGATGTATTTTGAAGTAATACTCAAATTGTATGAGTGGTACCACGCTCCTTTGACCAACCAAGTTCAAAGTAGTACATAAAGCTTCCGGATCTCAAAATAAACGTATGGTGTTTGTATGGTTTTGATACGTTCAGTGGCTTAGCCGTGATGTTCACTCATACTTTTTTTCTTTTCAAGACATTATTTCAAAATACATAATGTCGTTTTTCTTATTTTATTATCATTCCAAATTGGGTAAGATTATTCTTCTAGCTATAGTAGGTTAGGTTAGGTTAGAGTGGCGGCTATATGCCTCACATATTTTACTCGAAATCAGCAGTTCTTCCTTCATGGTTCTTATCCAAAGCGAAGGTTTTGGTCTGCATCGCGAAGTGTTTCAGTTGAGAAAGTTGCTGAGTAGTTACCCCCATTAGAGACTTAAAAAAGGTTTTTCCCCAGTATCCTGAGCCTGGTTCTAGCTAGAGCCGGACAAAAACATAGCAGGTGTTTCAGTGTTTCCTCTTCTTTCGGTTCACTGCAGTTCCGACACCAGTTGTTTGACACCAGACCCACCCTAAAGGTGTGATGGCCAATAAGACAGTGTCCCGTTACAACTCCTAATGTCAGTCTGCATTCTTCACGTCCTAGAGATACGATGTAGCTCTATTGTTTTTTGTTGTAGTTAGGCCAGAATTTCTTCGTTATTTTACTGTGGCTTATATTTATCCACCTATTTTGTGAAAGTAGAAGGGTTTTGTTGTCCTGATTCATATAAAAGTGTTGTATATGTGGAGGAATTGACAGAACTGAAGTTTCAAAATGAACACCATCCTTAGCCAACTCATCCGCCTTTTCATCTCCTTCTATGTCGCAGTGACACGGTACCCACACTAGGCTGACTACAGTTATTCGAAGAAAATGTGAACAAAAAACAATACTCACAAGGAATTTTAAGTAAATTGCATAAATAACATAAAAAATAGATAATTACATACGTAAAAGAATATTATTGAAATATTCATTATTTTGTATAACTTATACCAGGGATGGGTTTTTCGATACAATTGTACTTGCTCAATACAATTTCATTTAAAAAATACGATACAATTTTGAACTTATTGATACATAATTCAATTTCTTAAGAATGTCATAAAATTTATAGTCATGCATGATTTTTTTTCGATTATTTCCAAATTGAAATTGATAAAATCGAAGAAATAAACACGGAATATAGAGTTTTAGCTGAACATGAAGAATTTAAATGTCTTAAAGCTTTTCTACATGCGATTTTCTAGCAATAAACCTTTTTTTTGACAATATTTATCGAATTTTCTTGAGGTATTATAATTACCTCAAACACCTAGAGAAATTTTTGTAATATAATATAAAGATTTCCTCAGTTGAAAGACAAAATTCTATAATTTTCAGAAAATTTATAAAATATAAGGAAACTTTTCCTTAAATTATAGAATTTGATAACCTCAGAATGAAAAAAAAACAAAAAAAATGTCTGTGCAAAAAAAAAGGGGAAAAAATTGAACGAAAAATAAAAGAACAAATTTAATGATATGGAACATGTAATACACGAACGCTGAGGAAAAAAGAAACAATTCAAGTTATTTCTGTTTAACGCTGACTTTTGTTTTTTCGCTAAAAAATGATGTACTTTTCTCAAAAGAGTTTAAATTTTTGTTTTACAAAATAATGTTGGGCACTACGATTTTTGATAAAATTTTGATATATTTGTAAAAATTAAGATTTTTGGCAATTGTTTTTTTTATATACTTTCCAAATATTTTTGTTGTTGTTTTAGTTCTTGGTGCGTAGTTTGATGCGATTTAAAATTTCTATGCGCTGAAGGGGTTTTTTTACATCTGATAATAGGAAAATTTGTGTTATTTGTATTGTACGTATGTTGTGCGTGCAATTATAGAATATATTTCATGGAAAAGAGTATATTAAGACAATACAAAAAAGGATTTGCAATATCTTCAGTTGACCATTATATGTAATTAAATTTTGCTTGCATAACGAAACGGTCCACTTTCATGTTTTTTAATTTTTGTTTGCTTCATAAAACACGGTAAGTTCATTGAGTAGAGGAGACCTACAATAATGTCTCAGAGGTCCTTGCTCTTAAGTACACCCTTCTAGTACTTACCCACCAGATCTCAGTTAGTACCACCCTAATGTACCATTCCAAGTGCAGAAAATGAAAGCTCTCGAAAAATCATTAAACTCTTGCAAAGGAAGTATACCGATTATACCACCTTTTGATATATTATACATTAAAATCGGATCATAAATAGAGACAATATGAAGAAATATGTCGATGCGCTACCTCTACGATCGGCCAAAAAAAAAAGAAATTTTTGTCCGGAATCTCCTTCCAAATATGCTTCGAATTAGATGGTTTGCGGTGAACTTTATTTTCCCCCTATAAGGTGATACGGTCTAATATACACTCATGGTCAAAATAATAGGGCCAAGAGTTTTTTTGGACTGTAATTGTTGACAGAGACACATTTTTGTATATTTCAAAGAAAACTCAAATTTAATTTATTACTTTGCATTGTGTACATTTAAAAATAAGTCAAACATAGCAGAAAAAAAACATAAAAAATTTGCGAATTTGGTCATAATTCAGGTGGACAAATAAAAAGGCATTTTTTAATGAAAATATTAATTTTATTTACATTTTGATAAGTATTCACATTTACTACTTTGGCTTTGTTTATATTGTGTGTATCCTCTTTTATTCATTGATAGAGTCGCTGTTTTTTTCTTAGCTAAGGGTGTCATATCGAGTTTTGACAACCTCAATGGCAAAGTTAGTTTCCTTTCAAAAGATACAGCCATCTAAAGTTTGAATGTCCTACTGTACTTTTGAAATCAGTTTTTCGATTATAACATCTAAAAATATACAATATTTTGTATTACTTTCTTCAGCCAAATTGTTGGTAATGTTCTGATAAACAAATTATGCATAAAAAGTAACTATTAATCGTACTAAAAAAAATTGAAATACGATTACTGTATTCGTACTCAAAAAAGTTTGAGTACCATTACAGTAATCGTACTTGTACCGACCTTTTTTGCATCCCAAAAAAAATTTCGGAAAATAGGTAATTTTTTAGCTCAGCTTTTCTCGAAGTTTATTTGATAGATTAAGGTACTAAGGTTTTTATTATAAACAAATTTTGAAAGTGCCCTATTTTAATAAAAACTGCATGTCGAATAATTTTTTGTCTCTACGGCCAAGCCTTTAATTATTTTATTTCAATAATCTCCGATTTTGGGCTTTTTCAAGTGTGGCAAGCCTACAAAAACTCTTCACAGCCTTTTTAAGTTTTAATTTTTGCATATTATCCCAACATTTTTTAAATGAAATGCCGAGCTGTTGAAAAAAAACAACATACGCACCAGTCGCACATTCCTGATCATGCTTCAACCCTTTCCTTCGCTGCAGCAACTGTATCGCCAACAATGATACTTTCTTTTTTCGCCTAAGCGGTATTCGGCAATAAAGTCTAGAAATATCACATAATAAAAGATAGAATGTCCACAAATGAGACCTTGTAAACTCCCTTATAGCTGCAAAAAATGTGAAAACATCAAAAAAGAAACTAAAATAGAAACAAAAACCAAAGTAACATACAATTGACAATTCAAATATTGCTTATCGTATGCGCCGTGAATTAGACCACGCGCAAAATGCAATCAGCCAAACCTAAATCCTTCTTCCTCACAAAAAAAAAAACAAACACACACGTTACAACAAAAGCAACATGCAAAAGCAGTAGAAAATCTCCAGACAAAAATCAAACAATTTGCTATTAGGTGTATCATACACGTTTGCCATACACAGTGTATGGCAAACTCCGAATATCCTAACTAGTAAAAGCATGCGCACACAACTCATAAAGCTGCTGTGGTTTTTAAATGCGATTGCTTTTGTAAAATTGTAAATTGAATTTGTAATTTTTTTGTATTCTTCAAATACGCATAACTATTGTCAAACAAATTAAAAATTGTCTACTATTCTTAAAAGCGGTTTATGCGGTAAACACACAAAAAATTGATGAACCGCTATTCAGCAACACCCACATGTCGCATATTATCCCAAAGATAATTTGAATGATCTGCCAAATAGTTGAAAAACAACAACAACAACCAATGAACTTACAAACAAAAATTAAAAAACATGAAAGTTACATAAAATGGTCAACTGAAGATATTGCAAATCCTTTTTTGTATTGTCTTAATATACTCTTTCCCATGATATATATTCTATAATTGCACGCACAACATACGTACAATACAAATAACACAAATTTTCCTATTATCAGATGTAAAAAAACCCCTTCAGCGCATAGAAATTTTAAATGGCATCAAACTACGCACCAAGAACTAAACAACAAATATATTTGGAAAGTATATAAAAAAAACAATTGCCAAAAATCTTAATTTTTACAAATATATCAAAAGTTTATCAAAAATCGTAGTGCCCAACATTATTTTGTAAAACAAAAATTAAAACTCTTTAGAGAAAAGTACATCATTGTTTAGCGAAAAAACAAAAGTCAGCGATAAACAGAAATAACTTGAATTGTTTCTTTTTTCCTCAGCGTTCGTGTATTACATGTTCCATATCATTAAATTTGTTCTTTTATTTTTCGTTCAATTTTTTCTAATTTTTTTTTGCACAGAAATTTTTTTCTTTATTTTTCATTCTGAGGTTGTCATTTCATCTTTCAAATGAGGAAACGTTTCTATGTCGCAAAACCAATCCCATATTTTCTCAAACGGGGAAAAATTTCGCTACATACAAAGTTTTTTTTCTAGAACTAACGGTTGATCCTACAGATCCGATTATGTGAACACAGAATCGGCTGTAAGACACTGGCAAGTACTGTGACTGTAAGACACTGGCAAGTACTTAACGTAAGAAAAATAGCCTGGTACGAATAAGGTTAAATTAATAAGTTTATTTCGTTGAAAAGTTAACTTCGTTCAAAGTTAAAGTTAAAAATGAAGTTCTCTTTAGAAAAATTTAAATTTTTTTTCAAATAACACTGTATAACTATATATAATTAAAGGCCTGCACTCACAGACGCGATGTGGAAACATCGAATGCTATTCTGACCGTCAAATGTAACCTGAAATATCCGTTGGTTGATTTCTACAAATACCTCAATTCGTTGTACTGCTTTTTATTTGAATTTCTTTGTGAAATACACTGATTATTTCTATAAATACCTAAAAACAAAGCCGGAATTGCTTCATGCGCCCAATTAAAATGAAATGTAAACAATTTAATATTAACTTTGATTTTTAAGTCTTTAATTTCAATACGAAATTGCATAAAATAGTTATTAGTTTGCAACATTGGCGAAAATTTTAGATTTTCTAATTAATTGATATTTTCCATACATTTTTAAATTGATTTTTAATTCTTTATCAATATATTTTCGAAATTAAAGTGTAAAATAAATTACTTTTTTAAGAGCAAAAATAATAATTAACTAAGATTAATGTAAAATGTCTTTTGGATCTCTTTCTAACTGTATTCTTAACCCTCTCTATCTCTCTCTCTCTCGAACACCCTATATTTACCCAACAAATATTTACTACTATTTATTGTGTTCATTTATTTCGATATCGAATTTTTGACCGAACAAAAAATCTAAATAAAATTTTTTTATAATAACAGTATGTGAAAATGCAAATTGATGTTGATTAAATTTAATAAATTTTTTTCGTTTCGATTACCAATTTCCGATATTTATTTACTTATTATTTGAAATATGATAAAGTATTCTGTGTGCTTTAGACGTAATTGATTTTTGGACAAGTAATCAACTATCATTCGATGTTATTTACGATTAGTTAAACAATTTGTTATTATATTTTCCGTTGCTCCTCCGTTCGATTAATATAGTTTTTAATTGTTCCAAATGTTCGTTTTAGTATTCTACAAAATTAAAACTGTTCCAAATAATAAACATAAAAATATTCGAGCTACAAATTGAAAATGTGTGGCATGCATTCTTCAATTACGACATTAATTTTGATTATTCATGATGACGACTGGTGATGATGGATTCATGAATACATTCAATTGAAATGTAAACAATATTATTTATTTTTTTTTTGCGTTACCATATGCACTTTTTCAGTTCCAGTTACGAAAACTTTTTCATTCAAATGAGATCCATACAGACATTTTTTTTCTCATGTTGATTCATTTGTACCGTTTCGAATTTTTTTTAATTGCATTTGTTTCACAAACCATTTTGTTCATATATCATCATTTAGTATTAGAAAATAAACTTTAACAAGAACATATACAACTTGTAAAATTTTAAGAGCAAGTATTAATTAATTTAAGAGGTCCTTCGTGTGTATTTGTATCAGGGATGGTAAAACATAATATGATAACTAGGGTGCGGACTCCCGTGCACTAAAAAATCAAAAAAAAAAAATGCAATTAAAAAGTGAAAATACGCATTAAAAATTTTAAAACTGCATTTAAAAAAGTTCTACCAAAAAAAAAATGTTTTTTATATTTAAGACTTAGTGCAATAGAAATATAAAGCCGTACAAATGTATTAACAACTCTATATTTTTAATATTTATTATGTTCAAATTTATTTATTCACGTTTAACAAAAGAAAAAAAATACAGTGACTTGCTAATATTTTGCTTGTTCTTTTCAATGTACAGTGGCTCACCGATTTTCGTATCATTGGTCTACTCATCGAGGTCTATTCAATTTCTTTCGAATGAGTAGCAGGACTCTTTAATCCGTTAAGCACACTTTGAGAAAATCCTGGTTGAAAAAGCACGTACTTTTGGAACTATTTTCGTGGTGCCAAAAGCGAGCTAATAAAAAGATGAATTTGCAAAAGAAAGTTGTGTGCTCAAAAATTCTCCCAAATTTGGGTTTTGGGCGAAAAATGACAACATTTTACACTTTCATAAAAAAATTTACCAAAAACCCAACTTTTGTATTCAAACTCGTTTTTAAAATTCTCTCAAGTTTAAAATGTTTGAGATTTCTTAAATTTGTTTCAAGCCATTCAAAATATGCAAATAACTGAACATATGCAAAAAGGTAAAAATAAATGGCCAAATATGCAAAAATATGCAAATGCACATCAATGCCATTTTAAAGCAAATTTTCTGATTCGTAAAGATATCTAGTTAGTTTTGTTCTAGCATTATGCTAAACAAATTTGCATTTGCATAAGAATCTGAACCCTAATGATAACGCATACAGTAAGGATAATAATAACCATTAGCACAGTCCACGATTTGATTGAAACATTAAAAATTTAAAATGCTGGGCCCTAAAATTATTGTAACAAAGTTTTACCCAAATTGGATAACCGGAAACCTCCCAGCATATCCCAGAAAAAAGAGAAAAATAGATATCATTATATTAACTGCGAAAAATGAATGCAAAAAATGGATTCTGTTTCAAAGTTGGTTATCTTAGCTGAATCAAAACTGGTTATGTACAAAAAACTGAATCAAAAGTGCTTATCTACAAAAAAACTGTTTAAAAAGTGTTTTTGTATACTGAATCAAAACTGGTTATCTACTCGTATCTATAGACTGATACATTGATGGGTGAGTTGTTAAATTGTTTCCACACTCTGAAGGCACCCTCACCGTAATTTAAAGTGATCACAAACTGCCAAGCCCGCACAAAAAAATAGTAAATTAACCAAAATGCCATAACTCCGACCTTGGTAGACCGATACCGCTAATTTGTGGTGGTAAATGTTATGTGGTGGACAAGAGGTTATAGACTTTGAGAAATGCCGCGTTATGGACCAGCAGAAACACAAAAAAGGCCAAAATTCATGGTATCTGCACTAAACTTGCTTGGTATAGTTGATTACTTTATGTCTATTATCTTGATAGGAAACCTTTGTTCCCACCTTGAATCTATTTGGGAAAACTCCTTTAACATTTAATGCCATGGATGCATAGGATACACATACGAATGTGGAATGCCTGCCCTACGTGTGGAATGTGGAATGTATAAATTTGTCATAACGATCGCGAATTGGAGTTTTAAAGACCCGCATTTATTTTTAGAAATATCCGCGAGTAGAGACTTGCAGCAGTTTTTTTTATATTTTTCTCGATACGAAAAAGTTTACAGATAAATGCTTTTGATTTCTGACCAAAACTAGTCGAATTTGAATGTTGGTAAGTTCAATGTATAAAATAATCTTTTTTAATAACACTCAAACATTTGTTTGGAAATCCGGGCCCAGGGACGAAGACCTAGGGATAAAAGGACTTAGTGAAATCTGATAGACCAAAATTTAGCTTTTTTGCTTTTTAGGAATGTTTTTGGGTTCATTGCATAGAGGAGCCAGTCTTTGATAAATCGCAAAAAAAGATTTAAAAATCTAGCCCCAAGGACGAAAAAATAACACTAAAACAAAAATCTCCAAATGTGATTTTTGACTGAGTAAAAATTTAAAAGATTTGTAGATAGTAATTCTTAATTTTTTTGTAACTTGGACTAGGAGTATGCAGGACTTAGACTATTATCACAGATTGTAGGATTACTATAGGCTAGAACGATGGCTAACTTATCTCTATTTTGGAAAAAAAGGACGTACTGATTTCTGTTAGAACGATGACGATATATTCTTGATCAGCATCACCTCGATTTAGCCATGTCCGTCTGTTTATCCGTCCGTCTACTTGAAACTTTGGGTACATGTTTTTCTTTTCAATACTGAGATCAAGTTACTGGGCGTGGCTCCCATATAACGAAAAAAAAATATCAACACATTCCAAGTCTTTTTATACCCTACACCTCATGAGGTATGGGTATATTCACTTTGGTCTGATGTTTGTAACACCAAGAAGGAGACGTGTCCGGTATGGAAAACTATACATATTCTTGATCTGCGTCACCTCTTGAGTTGATTAAGCCCTATCCGTCAGTCCGTCTGACCGTCTGTCCGTTTGTCTGTCCGTCCTCTTTTCTTGTAAACACGAACAGAAAGCTAGGGATCCCAAATTTTGGATTTATCCTTTTTAGGCCCTAGAAGGCGTTGGTATTGCAAATGGGCGAAATCGGTCGGCTGCCACGCCTACTCATATAAGTGAAAATCGTGTTTTTCCCGAAATTTTAAGATCAAAACAGTATGAAATTTTGTATAAGGGGGTTTTCAGGGTCGAATTTGATGTCGCCTTTCAAAATTCCAGATGGCGGATCCAATATGGCCCAGTAGGTGTAGGGTATATATAAGTCGGCTTGCCCGACTGAAACTTACTCACTTGTTTATTGCTGTATTCGATTGGAAATGTTTAGAAATGGATTTTTAACATGGTCCGAGCTTCCAAACCAGGGACGTAACCAGGGGAGGGGTTTGGGGTGTTCGAAAATGATATTCTTAAACTCCCATTCGGGTTTTTTTCAAAAAAATTTTTTTTAACACTATTTTTTTTAAGGAAATATCAAAAGATTTATTTAAAAAAAACCGATCTGTAAAGGTAAAAGAAAATGTTATGAAAACCCCCCCCGAAATTTTTTCCTGGTTACGTCCCTGTTGCAAACCCACATATAAATAGGTCAAAATTGGGTCTTGAGATACATTTTTTTTAGTGGATTGGATTGGAACTTTTTAGAAACTAAACGAGGTACTTTTTGATGGATTATACTGTGTGGGGCTATTTCAGCTTCGGCATAGACGAAGATAGTTCACTCTCTTGTTTTTATATATAAATTAGCCATTCTAATCACAATGGCATTCTCAGTTTTTCGCCATCACTTGAATATTTAACAACTTTTATTATATAACTTTTTTTAATTTAAGCTACAATAAAAAAATTATATTACCGTAAAGTAAAAAAACTATTTTTTTTGTGTTCTATTAAAACAAAACTAGAATTCTATTGAACATTTTATATGGTGTTGTTCTTTGAAAAATTCTCTACGAGTTAGCTAAAAAAAGTTTTTTCGCCAGACGTCTAAATAATGGTATAGAAGAAGTATACCAATTTAAAATTATATTACTGAAAAATAAAATAAAGGAAATACTGTCTTTATTATTACTATATCTGTAGAAATTTCTTTCTTTTTTAATTAAAGAAATGTTTATACCCCCACACTCACTGTGGCAGGGTATACTCACTTTGACACAACGTTTGTAACGCCCAGAAGGAGGCGTGTCCGGGATGGAAAAGTATATACATTCTTGATCAGCATTACCGCCGGAGTCGATTTAGCGATGTCCGTCTGTCCGCCCGTCCGTCCGTCTGTCTGTCTGTCCGTCCGTCTGTCCGTCCGCACGATAGCGGTCGCAGTTTTAGAGATATCGACTTGAAACTTTGGGTACATGTTTTTCTCTTCAATACTGAGATCAAGTTCGAGAATCAGCCAAGTCGGACAAAAACTGGGCGTGGCTCCCATACACCGAAAAAAAGGTCAACATTTTTCAAGTCTTTTTAATTGCTGCATACTATTGGAAATGTTTAGAAACATATTTTTGACATGGTCCGAGGTTCCGAAACCACATATATAAGGGTCAAAATGGGGTCTTGAGACCAAGTTTTTTTTTTGTCGATTCGATTGGAAATTTTTAGAAACGGATTTTGGACATTGTCCAAAACGGGCTCCAAAACTATTTATAGGTGGCTCAAAATGGGGTCTTGAGACCACATTATTTTATGTTCAATGTACTTCTTCCTACTGTGTGGGGTTATTTCAGCTTCGGTATAGCCGAAGATAGTCCACTCTCTAGTTATATATATATTCACTTTGACACAACGTTTGTAACGCGTGTCCGGTATGGAAAAGTATATATATTCTTGATCAGCATCACCTCCTGAGTCGATGTAGCTGTGTCAGTCTGTCTGTCCGTGTGGCTGTCATCACGACAGCGGTCGCAATTTTTGAGATATCGACCCTGGCTTTCTTCAAGCTCCTGCAATCTTGTTTACAAGAAAAGAAGACGGACAGACGGCTACTCAGGAGATGACGATGATCAAGAATATATATACTTTTCCATACCGGACACGTCTCCTTCTTGGTTTTACAAACATCAGACTAAAGTGAATATACCCTCATGAGATGTAGGGCATAAACAGGATATATAATAGAAGTTGTTAAGTATTAAATTTTCTCTGGAAATTGACATTGCCAATTTAAAATTTTAAGGGGAGAATCATAACACTAAATCACTTCATAAATAGAAACTTTGAGCAAAATCTTGTTGTGTTCAGTGTTACTAAGTGATGATGACAGAAAAACGCCAATTTTGCTCAAAAACACTCATTTGGGTGTAAAAAACGTCAGCATTTAAGCTGGATTTGTCAAGAACAAAATATTAGGATTTTATTAAAACAACAAAATTGTTATTTTGCAAATCTAATGGATTTGAATAGAGTATTTAGTCTTTTGTATGGTTTTATACATATATATATATTATATATTTCTGTATTATAGTAGGTTAGGCCGAAAAACAAAAATGTTCGCTGATCGAAATCTAATACACAGAAAAAAGGTTGGTAAATCTAACCAAAAGGGTTGCTTAAAAACGATCCAACCAACAAAGGA
This sequence comes from Heteromyza rotundicornis, assembly GCA_951394025.1. Lineage (NCBI taxonomy): Eukaryota > Metazoa > Arthropoda > Insecta > Diptera > Heleomyzidae > Heteromyza > Heteromyza rotundicornis. Next base: position 25,496,219 of record OX596012.1, read on the forward strand.
AGTAAATATAAACGGTTAAAAATGGCTACTTTACCAAAAAAATTGTTTAGCAACCCAAACAAATTGGGTCTTTTGCATTTATAGTACTACAAAAAAGAAATGTATACGATACGATTTTTGAAAAAATTACCCACGACCTCTCCGGTTTTGATGAAATTTGGAAGTTAGGTAAATAACAGCAGAAAAACAATATAAACATTTTCTTTAAATTAATTTCCGCAATTTCGATTTAAAATTAATTTCGCAATTTCGATTTAAAATCTGCAATGAATTTCCTCCGAATATCATTGAAGATTTTGAGGTCGCCAAAAAACCTTAATTTTAAATCGAAATTGCTGAAATTAATTTAAAGGAAATTTATTTTCTGCTTTTTAGTCGGTTGAAGGGTTATATTTTAAAAAACTTGTTTTTTACTCTTTTTTATTTTCCTCTTTTTTTTAACCCCCCTTTTTTTCCTTTTGTACTCTTTTTCCCCAAATGCGAACCTAAGTAAAAAATTTGGGCCCTGTAGCTTAAAAAATACGAAAGTTAGAACTTTAAATTGGCTCCATCCCGCTCCCCTTGCCCCCACACCCCCCTTTCCAAAAAGTATAAAATTTCATTTTGTCAATAAGAATCCACCTTCATCTTTGTAGCTTGAAGGAATTGGAAGTTAGGCCATGTTTAAAATAAGGGGTTTGAGTTCCCCCACGGCCCCCTACTCCTCTGATGGATCCCAAAATTTAATAGAACACCCCAAACCCCCCCGAAATCTATGAAGTAATAGAAAAATGTATGGAATTGTTATGAAATTTTACAGAATTTAAGAGAAACTTCCGTATCTCCTAGATATTTCATTTAATTAAAAACTTTCGTGTACCAAAAACTGGGAAAATTCCAGTTCTAGCATTACTTATTAAGCTTCGAATATCACGGTTAACATTTACATCAAAGTGAAACACCTTGTGAAAGGTGTTTGGAGGACTTTAAAAATTTTAGGGCGTGGGAGTCGGTAGTCAACCCTCTTCACATTCATTAACCAGCACCAAATCCCAAGTTACAACGCATTAGGGCGCGTCAGTGGCGGACCGTAAATGTTCATGGTTAACCCTCTTCCCATTCACCATTCACCACCCAGCACCAAATCCAAAATTTCAGCGAAATCACTTGAATAGGATCCGAGTTATAGAGCTTGAAAAATTTGAGAGTGGCAGTGAACGGACCGCAAATTTTCAGAGGCAGTCCATTTATCAATTAACGCGTAAATTTCAGCGAAATCGGTTAAACACTGCATGAATTAAAGCATTTTAGAATAATATTTGCCACGCCCACATCCAACGCCAAAAGTTGTTGTATGTCGAGGCCAATGAATGTACCTACATTTTGACATTAAAATCGGTGAAATATTTCTTGAGTTATAAGGGAACAACCCCACATGCATACATACATACATACACACATAAATACATACATACATACATAAAAATATACATACATACATACATACATACATACATACGAAGAGTTTTATATAAGTAAAGATATAATATTGTGGATATTGGTCCTAAAACATGATTGTCCATTTAGGTCAATTTCCTATAATCGGATCACGCGGAAAATTGATTGAATGATTATAAAAAAAGGAGAAAATTTAGAATTCATTTGGAAATATCATAATTTATAATTTATCTATATATTTCAATCTTCAAACATAAAAAAACGTAATTTTTAAGCAAAAAAAACGTAAAAAATCAAAATTACGTCAAAGATGTCAACCTTGTATCACTGGTTGTGTTATCTAATTAGAATTGAAAATTTCAACTTTAACTGAAACCATTGCAAATTTGCATTTTTTATTTTTTTATACCCCCACGCACAGAGTATATTAAATCTGAGACAACGTTTGTAAAGAGGCGTGTCCGGTATGGAAAAGTATACATCGTCTTCATTCAATGAAAAGATACTAAGTCCAAAAAATCATAATTGATATAATCGCTTTTAAAGATAAAATTAATGTAACAAATCAAAAAACCCATAAATACGAAAGGTCTTAAAATGATGGGGAAGCTTAGTCTATCGCAAAAGACCGAATTGAGTTTGGATAAGTATCAAGAGTGTAATTTGCTTATTTTTGAGAACAACTCTGGAACAAGATAAAAATGTTACAACTCCCACGGGAATTGTTCGATCTTTATGATTTGGGCTTAAACGATAGATGACACCAACACTAACTTCTCTCATCAAAAAATGGTCAAGAAATTGGACGTGGGTATGCTTAAGTAGGTAATTCGATGCATATCTGACTTAGTAACTTTTTACTGTTTCTTCACCATTAAGCCCGAAATACAATATCGCGTCGACAGAAGCAGTAGCAGTTAAACTGTTCGCCCTTTACTGAATTGTATGTTTACTGCCACTGCTGTATTGTGAATACTTCTATACAAAATAGTGTATTCTAAAATTTGGAAACAGATACTGCTTGTGCCGACGCGATATTGTATTTCGGGCTTTATTTGATGTGAGATGTTAGTGGTGCTTTTTATCTTACTAATTTTTGCAAAAAAAATTTCGATATAAATTACTTATTGCTAATTTTTTGATGAGAGACTATAGTTTTGGGCGCCTTCTATCGAATAGTCGAGCTTTGAGCATTTTTCGCGTAATAGAAGTGACATATTGTGAACTTAGTCACTTTTCACTGAACAGAATATAGAGAATCTGAACAAAGATATAGAGAATCTTCCGGTTGATAATACATATGACTTGGCTGGTAGGCCATAATGTAGCATCAAGGTGCCATACTTATCTAGTTTTCGCCTTAAATTGGACTTAGTAAAGTTTCACTGAACGACGGCGATATATTCTTCATCAGCATAACCTCCTGCAACACTTGTTCACTCTCTAGTTTTAAATTATTTCATGTAAGAAAATCAGAAGACTATCACCTTATTGATGCCTTAAATTTTTTTTTCAGAAAATCGTATAACAAAATTTGTTAATAATTTTAAATTACTATTATTCGATTAAGTAAACGTTTTCTTCCAAACCTAATGCTGGGTTACTTGATTATTTGAATTGAACAAATTCAGAACGTTACATATAGTATATTGCTCTGAATTCAACGTATCAAACAATAATTACACTGTGTCAAAGTGAAAAAACACTCGTCTCGGGATCATGCATAGGTTGTAGGTATTGGAAAACTAAATGTAATGTCATACTACGAATATCCCATATACCTCCAAAATCTGTACTTAGGACCAAAAAGAAAATGTTTTTTGGAGGTGCACTCATATAATTATTTTTATGTCTGCCATTTTTATATCGATTTTCATTTCCAAATGAAATATATAGAAAGAGGAAAAACACTTTTCGTTAGAAACTAATACACTCTCAGCTACTTGTCAGAAAACTTTTTAGGAGGAAAGTTGTGAGGAGGAAAGTTGTGGGGACGCGTTTTCCCCCACACATTTTTGAAGAATTTGCATTTACTTTTCCCTATTTTTATATTTTTTCCACATTTTTCTTTATTTGAATTAAATAAATCCATTACAGTAAGCAGAGTATTCGAATTAAGTTTAAGGAATTCCGCTGCTAGTGTGTACGGAATTAATTAATTGCAATCCTAGGTGTAGCATTACCATAACAGGAGGAAAGTCACTGGGGCATTAGCACACCGGGTGGCAACTCCCTTCACACGACGGGGGAAATCCGTTTTATGGTCGGCGCCGGAGTCTGCGAAATGGCCAGACGATCGGCCCGAGCAAAATAAGAGGTTAGTCAGTCGCGGACCTTCGAAGCGAACAGTCGACAGCGAAGCACAAAATCACCGACGGCATTTCGCGGTGGTACAACACAACGGACAGAGGGTAAGGAATAAGTAGAAAATTAGAGTCGGTAGTCTAGCGAGAGTAGTTGATTCGTGTAATTAATTTCGGAATTTTTCGCCAGCAACACGTGTGGTGATAGCAATTCCGCTCCTTGAATAGAATTTTGGTCGTAGTTTTCCCCATCGCCCAGTCTCTCCTCTCGTAGAATTAATTTCGGAATTTTCGCCAGCAACACGTGTGGTGATAGCAATTCCGCTCCTTGAATAGAATTTTGGTCGTAGTTTTCCCCATCGCCCAGTCTCTCCTCTCGTAGAATTAATTTCGGAATTTTCGCCAGCAACACGTGTGGTGATAGCAATTCCGCTCTTTGAATAGAATTTTGGTCGTAGTTTCCCCATCGCCCAGTCTCTCCTCTCGTAGAATTAATTTCGGAATTTTCGCCAGCAACACGTGTGGTGATAGCAATTCCGCTCTTTGAATAGAATTTTGGTCGTAGTTTCCCCATCGCCCAGTCTCTCCTCTCGTAGAATTAATTTCGGAATTTTCGCCAGCAACGCGTGTGGTGATCGCAATTCCGCTCCTTGAATAGAATTTTGTTCGTAGTTTTCCCCTCACCCAGTCTCTCTTCTCGTAGAAATAAATTCGGAATTTCGCCAGCAACCCGTGTGGTGATTTATTCCGTTCCTTTGACCAAATCTCTCTCGTAGTTTTTTTTTTCCCTCACCCAGTCTCTCTCCCTGTAGAAATAAATTCGGAATTTCGCCAGCAACTCGTGTGGTGATTTATTCCGTTCCTTTGACCAAATCTCACTCATAGTTTCTTTTTTTCCCCCTCAGCCAGTCTCTCTCCCTGTAGAAATTTATTCGGAATTTTCGCCAGCAACCCGCGTGTTGATAGTTTTCCGCTCCTTGCCCAAAATCTCTCTCGTAGTTTTCCTATCACCCCGTCTCTCCTCTCATAGTAATAAATTCGGAATTTCACCAGCAACTCGCGTGGTAAGCTAATTCCGCTCCTTTGGTAAAATCTCACCCCTCATCATTTTCCCCACCGACCTTGCCCCTTTAACATAAACTCTCGAAACCTCGCCAGCAATTCGTGTGGTGACATTAGTTTCGCTCGTTCTCGTAAAGGATTCGGCAGAATTTGGCCAGCAAATTCCGCTTCCTATAGTCTTCTCTCTTCGGAACTTTCGCCAACGACCCATGTGGTGACAGTAGTTCCGCTCTCCCAGCAAAATACCAGATAATTCAGCCCAAACCTCGTTTCCCCTCCCGAAACTCTCTTTATTTGGAACTTTCGCCAACGATCCATGTGGTGAGCTCAGTTCCGCGTCCCTATACTCTCCCGCAGAAACCTCAACCGCCCTGATTCGGAATTTTCGCCCGCGAATTCGTCGGGTGCAACGGTTCCGTTTTATTTTCCCCGTAAATTTTCCCGTAAATTTTCCCGTTAGAAATTCGCCAGTATCCGCGTAAAATGAAAACCCTGCTGTCCCTGAATCCTTGCCAAATAACCCCCTCTCTCTATAGTACCCCTTTGCTCTGAATCTGTGTATAGACTCTCTGACGTAGAATTTAGAGCTCTCGCTAAGACTCACCGTAGATAACAGCGTATCGCCCCATAATCCTCCGTTGCTACGAAACCCGACCGCACGTACCAAAATCCAGCGCGCCTCAGACGGACATCGACTCGTGGAATTGGCTGGAAATTGCTAGTGCCCCAGCGGTCGGCCTCCCACCACACAATATCGATAATTTAAGCTAAGCAAAGTGTATACATGAAAATTACCACAAAATAAATGAAATTAAAAATCAGAATAATAAACTAAAAATCTTTAAATTTGCACACACGGTTCCAAAATTTACAAATTTTTGCAACGAATTCTGGACGCCGACGGCTTCACCCCGGCCCCCAGAAAAACATCGTTACAATGGCGCCCGAGCAGGGACCGAGTGTGCAAATCTAAGAAAATTCTACGAAGGTTCGCGTGTAAAATAACATTAAATTACATAAAAAAAAAAAAAAAAAAAACAAAAGTGAAAAATCGGGAAGCTAGAATACTCGAAAGTGAAATCGTACGAAATTCGAAACAACCCGTTGTTCGACAGTTTGAACCGGTGAAATTTGAGCACGGACTCCCGCTAGGTGACACCCGTTAATCTCAGCGTCGTGACCGCGTGGCAACAAGTTCTGCCCAAGCGCTCGTACAGTGTAACTCGGGACACAAAACACCCAGTGCGGGAAGTGAAAAGAAAGAGAAAAATAATAGAAGCCAGTGCAGTTCTAAAAATCAAAGTGTCATCGACAGAAAAGAGGAAAAGAAAGAAAAAAAAAAAACACCCAAAGAAAATCCCAAAAGAAAGGAAGTGAAAGAAATAAAACAAAGCGAAAATGGCCACTGAAGGCAAAGTGTTGACCAGTTGGGTCTATAGCCTGAATCAGGCAGACCTGGTGTCCTACGCGACCGAGTTCGAGCTGGACCCGATCGGTACAGTGCCAGTGCTTCGTCAACGTTTGGCCGCATTTATTGGCCAAACTGAGCATACCCCCGAAAGGGTACAACGACTAATAGTGCTACAAGAGAAACATAAGCGGGGCCTCACGGTCACCCCGAGTAAGGCAAGTGACAGTAGTGATACCCTCGGGATAGGGGCAAGTGATGACATGGAGCAGAAGTTTGCCTCAAGCCCGAGAAAATGGGAAGGGGTCGACGCCGAGACAGTCACCGACGCATCGCTGCCAACGTTCGCCCTGCAACTAGCTTCACCGGCAACGGCGCCCGGCTCCGCTGAGGCTGCAGCAGCCACCGCAACCCCTTCGGTCGGGCCACCGCCACCTTCGACGCTCACCGCGGTCATCTCAGCCGGATACCAACCAGATGGGCCTCCCACAGCACACACAGCACCCACCACCACCGGCATGGCTCCGCCGGCACACCATTTCTCAGCCGACCAGGTAAGACCACCCGCCACTGGCGCGGGGGTCACACATAAGGTACGTAAATGGTTTTGCTATTATGAGGGGGGCCCTGACCCGCTTGCATTCATCGAGCGGGTGGAGGAGTTGTGTTGTATGGAGGGGTTAGATAGAGATTCCCTGCCACGTTTCCTGCCCGAAGTTCTGAGGGGCCAGGCCCTTATCTGGTTTCGTACATGCAACCAACAGTGGAAAACGTGGGCATCATTCAAAAAAGATTTTCTCGAATTTTTCCTCCCGGCTCGCTATTTCGAGCGCATCGATGACGCCATTCGGGAGCGTGTCCAACAAAGTTATGAGTCGTTCCGCGACTATGCCCTCGCTCTGCTCTACCTGATGCGACAAGGAGAGTATGGCGAGGAGCAACGCCTCGAGCGCGTGTTCCGAAACGCACGGCCGGAATATCA